>OY755043.1:66876133-67413633 GCA_963576565.1 Aspidapion aeneum
TGTCTGTCTGTCTGTCTGTCTGTCTGTCTGTCTGTCTGTCTGTCTGTCTGTCTGTCGGTCTGTCTGTCTGTCTGTCTGTCTGTCTGTCTGTCTGTCTGTCTGTCTGTCTGTCTGTCTGTCTGTCTGTCTGTCTGTCTGTCTGTCTGTCTGTCTGTCTGTCTGTCTGTCTGTCTGTCTGTCTGTCTGTCTGTCTGTCTGTCTGTCTGTCTGTCTGTCTGTCTGTCTGTCTGTCTGTCTGTCTGTCTGTCTGTCTGTCTGTCTGTCTGTCTGTCTGTCTGTCTGTCTGTCTGTCTGTCTGTCTGTCTGTCTGTCTGTCTGTCTGTCTGTCTGTCTGTCTGTCTGTCTGTCTGTCTGTCTGTCTGTCTGTCTGTCTGTCTGTCTGTCTGTCTGTCTGTCTGTCTGTCTGTCTGTCTGTCTGTCTGTCTGTCTGTCTGTCTGTCTGTCTGTCTGTCTGTCTGTCTGTCTGTCTGTCTGTCTGTCTGTCTGTCTGTCTGTCTGTCTGTCTGTCTGTCTGTCTGTCTGTCTGTCTGTCTGTCTGTCTGTCTGTCTGTCTGTCTGTCTGTCTGTCTGTCTGTCTGTCTGTCTGTCTGTCTGTCTGTCTGTCTGTCTGTCTGTCTGTCTGTCTGTCTGTCTGTCTGTCTGTCTGTCTGTCTGTCTGTCTGTCTGTCTGTCTGTCTGTCTGTCTGTCTGTCTGTCTGTCTGTCTGTCTGTCTGTCTGTCTGTCTGTCTGTCTGTCTGTCTGTCTGTCTGTCTGTCTGTCTGTCTGTCTGTCTGTCTGTCTGTCTGTCTGTCTGTCTGTCTGTCTGTCTGTCTGTCTGTCTGTCTGTCTGTCTGTCTGTCTGTCTGTCTGTCTGTCTGTCTGTCTGTCTGTCTGTCTGTCTGTCTGTCTGTCTGTCTGTCTGTCTGTCTGTCTGTCTGTCTGTCTGTCTGTCTGTCTGTCTGTCTGTCTGTCTGTCTGTCTGTCTGTCTGTCTGTCTGTCTGTCTGTCTGTCTGTCTGTCTGTCTGTCTGTCTGTCTGTCTGTCTGTCTGTCTGTCTGTCTGTCTGTCTGTCTGTCTGTCTGTCTGTCTGTCTGTCTGTCTGTCTGTCTGTCTGTCTGTCTGTCTGTCTGTCTGTCTGTCTGTCTGTCTGTCTGTCTGTCTGTCTGTCTGTCTGTCTGTCTGTCTGTCTGTCTGTCTGTCTGTCTGTCTGTCTGTCTGTCTGTCTGTCTGTCTGTCTGTCTGTCTGTCTGTCTGTCTGTCTGTCTGTCTGTCTGTCTGTCTGTCTGTCTGTCTGTCTGTCTGTCTGTCTGTCTGTCTGTCTGTCTGTCTGTCTGTCTGTCTGTCTGTCTGTCTGTCTGTCTGTCTGTCTGTCTGTCTGTCTGTCTGTCTGTCTGTCTGTCTGTCTGTCTGTCTGTCTGTCTGTCTGTCTGTCTGTCTGTCTGTCTGTCTGTCTGTCTGTCTGTCTGTCTGTCTGTCTGTCTGTCTGTCTGTCTGTCTGTCTGTCTGTCTGTCTGTCTGTCTGTCTGTCTGTCTGTCTGTCTGTCTGTCTGTCTGTCTGTCTGTCTGTCTGTCTGTCTGTCTGTCTGTCTGTCTGTCTGTCTGTCTGTCTGTCTGTCTGTCTGTCTGTCTGTCTGTCTGTCTGTCTGTCTGTCTGTCTGTCTGTCTGTCTGTCTGTCTGTCTGTCTGTCTGTCTGTCTGTCTGTCTGTCTGTCTGTCTGTCTGTCTGTCTGTCTGTCTGTCTGTCTGTCTGTCTGTCTGTCTGTCTGTCTGTCTGTCTGTCTGTCTGTCTGTCTGTCTGTCTGTCTGTCTGTCTGTCTGTCTGTCTGTCTGTCTGTCTGTCTGTCTGTCTGTCTGTCTGTCTGTCTGTCTGTCTGTCTGTCTGTCTGTCTGTCTGTCTGTCTGTCTGTCTGTCTGTCTGTCTGTCTGTCTGTCTGTCTGTCTGTCTGTCTGTCTGTCTGTCTGTCTGTCTGTCTGTCTGTCTGTCTGTCTGTCTGTCTGTCTGTCTGTCTGTCTGTCTGTCTGTCTGTCTGTCTGTCTGTCTGTCTGTCTGTCTGTCTGTCTGTCTGTCTGTCTGTCTGTCTGTCTGTCTGTCTGTCTGTCTGTCTGTCTGTCTGTCTGTCTGTCTGTCTGTCTGTCTGTCTGTCTGTCTGTCTGTCTGTCTGTCTGTCTGTCTGTCTGTCTGTCTGTCTGTCTGTCTGTCTGTCTGTCTGTCTGTCTGTCTGTCTGTCTGTCTGTCTGTCTGTCTGTCTGTCTGTCTGTCTGTCTGTCTGTCTGTCTGTCTGTCTGTCTGTCTGTCTGTCTGTCTGTCTGTCTGTCTGTCTGTCTGTCTGTCTGTCTGTCTGTCTGTCTGTCTGTCTGTCTGTCTGTCTGTCTGTCTGTCTGTCTGTCTGTCTGTCTGTCTGTCTGTCTGTCTGTCTGTCTGTCTGTCTGTCTGTCTGTCTGTCTGTCTGTCTGTCTGTCTGTCTGTCTGTCTGTCTGTCTGTCTGTCTGTCTGTCTGTCTGTCTGTCTGTCTGTCTGTCTGTCTGTCTGTCTGTCTGTCTGTCTGTCTGTCTGTCTGTCTGTCTGTCTGTCTGTCTGTCTGTCTGTCTGTCTGTCTGTCTGTCTGTCTGTCTGTCTGTCTGTCTGTCTGTCTGTCTGTCTGTCTGTCTGTCTGTCTGTCTGTCTGTCTGTCTGTCTGTCTGTCTGTCTGTCTGTCTGTCTGTCTGTCTGTCTGTCTGTCTGTCTGTCTGTCTGTCTGTCTGTCTGTCTGTCTGTCTGTCTGTCTGTCTGTCTGTCTGTCTGTCTGTCTGTCTGTCTGTCTGTCTGTCTGTCTGTCTGTCTGTCTGTCTGTCTGTCTGTCTGTCTGTCTGTCTGTCTGTCTGTCTGTCTGTCTGTCTGTCTGTCTGTCTGTCTGTCTGTCTGTCTGTCTGTCTGTCTGTCTGTCTGTCTGTCTGTCTGTCTGTCTGTCTGTCTGTCTGTCTGTCTGTCTGTCTGTCTGTCTGTCTGTCTGTCTGTCTGTCTGTCTGTCTGTCTGTCTGTCTGTCTGTCTGTCTGTCTGTCTGTCTGTCTGTCTGTCTGTCTGTCTGTCTGTCTGTCTGTCTGTCTGTCTGTCTGTCTGTCTGTCTGTCTGTCTGTCTGTCTGTCTGTCTGTCTGTCTGTCTGTCTGTCTGTCTGTCTGTCTGTCTGTCTGTCTGTCTGTCTGTCTGTCTGTCTGTCTGTCTGTCTGTCTGTCTGTCTGTCTGTCTGTCTGTCTGTCTGTCTGTCTGTCTGTCTGTCTGTCTGTCTGTCTGTCTGTCTGTCTGTCTGTCTGTCTGTCTGTCTGTCTGTCTGTCTGTCTGTCTGTCTGTCTGTCTGTCTGTCTGTCTGTCTGTCTGTCTGTCTGTCTGTCTGTCTGTCTGTCTGTCTGTCTGTCTGTCTGTCTGTCTGTCTGTCTGTCTGTCTGTCTGTCTGTCTGTCTGTCTGTCTGTCTGTCTGTCTGTCTGTCTGTCTGTCTGTCTGTCTGTCTGTCTGTCTGTCTGTCTGTCTGTCTGTCTGTCTGTCTGTCTGTCTGTCTGTCTGTCTGTCTGTCTGTCTGTCTGTCTGTCTGTCTGTCTGTCTGTCTGTCTGTCTGTCTGTCTGTCTGTCTGTCTGTCTGTCTGTCTGTCTGTCTGTCTGTCTGTCTGTCTGTCTGTCTGTCTGTCTGTCTGTCTGTCTGTCTGTCTGTCTGTCTGTCTGTCTGTCTGTCTGTCTGTCTGTCTGTCTGTCTGTCTGTCTGTCTGTCTGTCTGTCTGTCTGTCTGTCTGTCTGTCTGTCTGTCTGTCTGTCTGTCTGTCTGTCTGTCTGTCTGTCTGTCTGTCTGTCTGTCTGTCTGTCTGTCTGTCTGTCTGTCTGTCTGTCTGTCTGTCTGTCTGTCTGTCTGTCTGTCTGTCTGTCTGTCTGTCTGTCTGTCTGTCTGTCTGTCTGTCTGTCTGTCTGTCTGTCTGTCTGTCTGTCTGTCTGTCTGTCTGTCTGTCTGTCTGTCTGTCTGTCTGTCTGTCTGTCTGTCTGTCTGTCTGTCTGTCTGTCTGTCTGTCTGTCTGTCTGTCTGTCTGTCTGTCTGTCTGTCTGTCTGTCTGTCTGTCTGTCTGTCTGTCTGTCTGTCTGTCTGTCTGTCTGTCTGTCTGTCTGTCTGTCTGTCTGTCTGTCTGTCTGTCTGTCTGTCTGTCTGTCTGTCTGTCTGTCTGTCTGTCTGTCTGTCTGTCTGTCTGTCTGTCTGTCTGTCTGTCTGTCTGTCTGTCTGTCTGTCTGTCTGTCTGTCTGTCTGTCTGTCTGTCTGTCTGTCTGTCTGTCTGTCTGTCTGTCTGTCTGTCTGTCTGTCTGTCTGTCTGTCTGTCTGTCTGTCTGTCTGTCTGTCTGTCTGTCTGTCTGTCTGTCTGTCTGTCTGTCTGTCTGTCTGTCTGTCTGTCTGTCTGTCTGTCTGTCTGTCTGTCTGTCTGTCTGTCTGTCTGTCTGTCTGTCTGTCTGTCTGTCTGTCTGTCTGTCTGTCTGTCTGTCTGTCTGTCTGTCTGTCTGTCTGTCTGTCTGTCTGTCTGTCTGTCTGTCTGTCTGTCTGTCTGTCTGTCTGTCTGTCTGTCTGTCTGTCTGTCTGTCTGTCTGTCTGTCTGTCTGTCTGTCTGTCTGTCTGTCTGTCTGTCTGTCTGTCTGTCTGTCTGTCTGTCTGTCTGTCTGTCTGTCTGTCTGTCTGTCTGTCTGTCTGTCTGTCTGTCTGTCTGTCTGTCTGTCTGTCTGTCTGTCTGTCTGTCTGTCTGTCTGTCTGTCTGTCTGTCTGTCTGTCTGTCTGTCTGTCTGTCTGTCTGTCTGTCTGTCTGTCTGTCTGTCTGTCTGTCTGTCTGTCTGTCTGTCTGTCTGTCTGTCTGTCTGTCTGTCTGTCTGTCTGTCTGTCTGTCTGTCTGTCTGTCTGTCTGTCTGTCTGTCTGTCTGTCTGTCTGTCTGTCTGTCTGTCTGTCTGTCTGTCTGTCTGTCTGTCTGTCTGTCTGTCTGTCTGTCTGTCTGTCTGTCTGTCTGTCTGTCTGTCTGTCTGTCTGTCTGTCTGTCTGTCTGTCTGTCTGTCTGTCTGTCTGTCTGTCTGTCTGTCTGTCTGTCTGTCTGTCTGTCTGTCTGTCTGTCTGTCTGTCTGTCTGTCTGTCTGTCTGTCTGTCTGTCTGTCTGTCTGTCTGTCTGTCTGTCTGTCTGTCTGTCTGTCTGTCTGTCTGTCTGTCTGTCTGTCTGTCTGTCTGTCTGTCTGTCTGTCTGTCTGTCTGTCTGTCTGTCTGTCTGTCTGTCTGTCTGTCTGTCTGTCTGTCTGTCTGTCTGTCTGTCTGTCTGTCTGTCTGTCTGTCTGTCTGTCTGTCTGTCTGTCTGTCTGTCTGTCTGTCTGTCTGTCTGTCTGTCTGTCTGTCTGTCTGTCTGTCTGTCTGTCTGTCTGTCTGTCTGTCTGTCTGTCTGTCTGTCTGTCTGTCTGTCTGTCTGTCTGTCTGTCTGTCTGTCTGTCTGTCTGTCTGTCTGTCTGTCTGTCTGTCTGTCTGTCTGTCTGTCTGTCTGTCTGTCTGTCTGTCTGTCTGTCTGTCTGTCTGTCTGTCTGTCTGTCTGTCTGTCTGTCTGTCTGTCTGTCTGTCTGTCTGTCTGTCTGTCTGTCTGTCTGTCTGTCTGTCTGTCTGTCTGTCTGTCTGTCTGTCTGTCTGTCTGTCTGTCTGTCTGTCTGTCTGTCTGTCTGTCTGTCTGTCTGTCTGTCTGTCTGTCTGTCTGTCTGTCTGTCTGTCTGTCTGTCTGTCTGTCTGTCTGTCTGTCTGTCTGTCTGTCTGTCTGTCTGTCTGTCTGTCTGTCTGTCTGTCTGTCTGTCTGTCTGTCTGTCTGTCTGTCTGTCTGTCTGTCTGTCTGTCTGTCTGTCTGTCTGTCTGTCTGTCTGTCTGTCTGTCTGTCTGTCTGTCTGTCTGTCTGTCTGTCTGTCTGTCTGTCTGTCTGTCTGTCTGGCTGGCTGGCTGGCTGGCTGGCTGCCTGCCTGGCTGGCTGCCTGCCTGCCTGCCTGCCTGCCTGCCTGCCTGCCTGCCTGCCTGCCTGCCTGCCTGCCTGCCTGCCTGCTTGCCTGCCTGCCTGCCTGCCTGCCTGCCTGCCTGCCTGCCTGCCTGCCTGCCTGCCTGCCTGCCTGCCTGCCTGCCTGCCTGCCTGCCTGCCTGCCTGCCTGCCTGCCTGCCTGCCTGCCTGCCTGCCTGCCTGCCTGCCTGCCTGCCTGCCTGCCTGCCTGCCTGCCTGCCTGCCTGCCTGCCTGCCTGCCTGCCTGCCTGCCTGCCTGCCTGCCTGCCTGCCTGCCTGCCTGCCTGCCTGCCTGCCTGCCTGCCTGCCTGCCTGCCTGCCTGCCTGCCTGCCTGCCTGCCTGCCTGCCTGCCTGCCTGCCTGCCTGCCTGCCTGCCTGCCTGCCTGCCTGCCTGCCTGCCTGCCTGCCTGCCTGCCTGCCTGCCTGCCTGCCTGCCTGTCTGTCTGTCTGTCTGTCTGTCTGCCTGTCTGCCTGTCTGTCTGCCTGTCTGCCTGTCTGCCTGTCTGCCTGTCTGCCTGTCTGCCTGTCTGCCTGTCTGCCTGTCTGCCTGTCTGCCTGTCTGCCTGTCTGCCTGTCTGCCTGTCTGCCTGTCTGCCTGTCTGCCTGTCTGCCTGTCTGCCTGTCTGCCTGTCTGCCTGTCTGCCTGTCTGCCTGTCTGCTTGTCTGCCTGTCTGCCTGTCTGCCTGTCTGCCTGCCTGCCTGTCTGCCTGTCTGCCTGTCTGCCTGTCTGCCTGTCTGCCTGTCTGCCTGTCTGCCTGTCTGCCTGTCTGCCTGTCTGCCTGTCTGCCTGTCTGCCTGTCTGCCTGTCTGCCTGTCTGCCTGTCTGCCTGTCTGCCTGTCTGCCTGTCTGCCTGTCTGCCTGTCTGCCTGTCTGCCTGTCTGCCTGTCTGCCTGTCTGCCTGTCTGCCTGTCTGCCTGTCTGCCTGTCTGCCTGTCTGCCTGTCTGCCTGTCTGCCTGTCTGCCTGTCTGCCTGTCTGCCTGTCTGCCTGTCTGCCTGTCTGCCTGTCTGCCTGTCTGCCTGTCTGCCTGTCTGCCTGTCTGCCTGTCTGCCTGTCTGCCTGTCTGCCTGTCTGCCTGTCTGCCTGTCTGCCTGTCTGCCTGTCTGCCTGTCTGCCTGTCTGCCTGTCTGCCTGTCTGCCTGTCTGCCTGTCTGCCTGTCTGCCTGTCTGCCTGTCTGCCTGTCTGCCTGTCTGCCTGTCTGCCTGTCTGCCTGTCTGCCTGTCTGCCTGTCTGCCTGTCTGCCTGTCTGCCTGTCTGCCTGTCTGCCTGTCTGCCTGTCTGCCTGTCTGCCTGTCTGCCTGTCTGCCTGTCTGCCTGTCTGCCTGTCTGCCTGTCTGCCTGTCTGCCTGTCTGCCTGTCTGCCTGTCTGCCTGTCTGTGTTACGGGCAAGATTTGCCACGTAACAATGAGGTTGCTGTGAAAAGAGCCTATTCACCAAAAAGGGAAAAATAATAGTAATCTTTAATGCTTTCAGTTAAATATTTAAAAACCTCCCCTTGTATACCTCTTTCGTCCCTTTTGCCCTAAAATTAAACTTACTGAAGAGATTAGATTAGTTAGGCTGAAGTCATTAACCAGTATGCGTTTTGTACATCTAATTATAATAAGTTAATAGAAACTACCTGATAACTGGTAAAGCCAAACTGCAGGAAGAACGGAAACAGGGAGAGAGTCCTGCTGGAACTGAAAGACATGTTTTTGGAATACTAAGGTAAAACTAGTTTGCAGAGACTAATGGTATTCTTTTTCTTTGTTGTTAACTGTAAAAATTAAAGTATATGCTATAATTAATTTATTCATCAATTCATAATAAATTTGACTAGCACGTACGCCAAATATTAAAAAGTTTAGAGCCAACATTTATTTAGTTGTTATTTGTATTTAATTAAAGTAATCAATTAGCCAAAATAAAATATTTATTTATTGTTTTTGAGACTCAAAATAAAAACTAAAAAAACAAAATATCAAATACTTAAATTTAACACTTAAGCATGTTGTTTGACCCTCAGTACCTATTTGGCATTAGTTCATTGCCTTTCTGATTCCATGATGGTGCTTTGGATTTGTTTTTAATTGCTTTATCTTCTACATGT
This sequence comes from Aspidapion aeneum, assembly GCA_963576565.1. Lineage (NCBI taxonomy): Eukaryota > Metazoa > Arthropoda > Insecta > Coleoptera > Brentidae > Aspidapion > Aspidapion aeneum. The sequence continues at coordinate 66,884,216 of OY755043.1, forward strand.
CATCTTTCAACCATTATCTAACGCTTGTACCTCTGACTATTTTCTCCTTATCTAAAATAGACAAAAGCAAGTAATTAATATATTTACCTATTTTCTATTTATGTCATTGGAGATACCTTCATAAGATCTCTTGCTTCTTAACCATTTTCTATTCAACCATACATAATCTTCTCTGGTTGTCTAGTTTTTCTATTTGTCTAGTGACACATCAAAATTAAGTTATAATTGCCTTTCTGTAAACATCTCAAACTTCGTTGTGGTTGTATTATCTTCTTCATCCCATCGTTTATAGACGTACAAATTTTCATGTCTGTGGTAGCTTTGGTTAGTCTAAAATAGACCAAAGTAGGTAATTTATCTATTTGTCTATTTTCTACTTACAAATTTGGACCTACCTGATTTCTCTTTACAAAACGCCATATCCGTCATATATTATTTGTATTGCATCGTCAATATTTATATTCAGTAGTCTAGTTCATCTATTTCCTAGCCCATTTGTCTATAATTTTGTCTACTCTTTTTCGCAGTGATCTACGACATTTCCTAGGAGTTAGCTATTTTATCTATAAGCATTACGTCAGTCCACGGCTATTTCATAGACTAAAACATAAAGATAGAATAGTTATAGTACCTAGATTTATCTATTTTACTATTGTTTACCTACCTGACTTTCAATGCTCTGTTCCATCTATTGTTTTATTCTTCTTTTATTCCTAGGTTAGTTCCACAAAACACTTAATTCATTTCTTTGATCAGGAAACATTTAACGTATTATTTAGTAATAATTATTTCGAATAACTTATTGTCGCGAGTTCAAAATCAAAACATTACACTAAAAATCGTACCGTCTTTTGTGCCTGTGAAAACAATCGCGATAAATGCGGCGTTGCCGCTCTGGTCGTCGTGAATTTCCTAGCACCTTTCGGAACTCCTAATTTATTCTTGCACAATCAAGTATACTAATTAAGTGTCTAAATAATTATTTGGACTGAATAGAGTCCCAATTAACTGATTTTAGTCAAGACCCTTTCATTTTTTTATTTTCAAGAGTACTTTTCCTGAAATGGAAACACTTTGTTTAAGACATGGCAATATGGTAATTTTTCTGAAACATAGGGGGCAATTCTTTAAAATTTGAAATAATTTGAAACAATCTGAAAAAATTTGACGCCTCAAATTTAAGCCCTAAATCATGGCAACATCGTAAATTTCAGTTTTTTGTACAGCGGCAAAAACCGAAAAATGAGGAAAAATATAATCTAAAACCTACCTCTAAACTCGATTGCTGATAGTTCAATATTTTTCCGGGATTGTTGATGATGCACAGGTTCTTAAAAAATTGTATTTTTCCGGAAAAAAAACAATAACAAAACCATGAGACGTTTTTCTTATTTCGTTAAAGTTGGATTCAAATAACACGAACATGACATGCAAAGTACAGCCGACCACAAAATCCACGTAATTTAATTTTAACGAAATCAAATGAATTTTAGGAAAGAAAACGATAAGTTGATAAATTTATGAAAAAAAATAATTTTCGGATTTATTGCAACCCGTGGCCCAAAAAATAACCTTTGAATATATAAATATCAAACTTGTTATTATTATCATATAATTAAAAATAATGTTTGTCTAATATTTCTTATGATCAGGTATGAGAAGAGATAGAAAAAAAGTCTGCCAAACCCAGGTTATAAAGGTTAGGTTCAGGTCTGCTACAGGGTGACCTTAAAATCTATTATAGATTTGTTTAGAAATTCTAGTTCTCTACTTAACAATAAAAAGTTGAAAATAGCCCAAAAAGTTAAACTATGTATTAACGGATTATTTCAAATTTAGGTTCAGGGGGTGAGTTACAGGGTGATATCAAAAATAGTTGTACAATTTACATTGTTAAAAACAACTTTGTCAGGGGTTTTACTTAGCAAACAAGAGTTAGAAATACCTTAAAAAATCATATCACTAACTTATTGTATTACCTTTAGAGCCAGCAAGTGAGCTACTGGGTGATATCGAAATTACTAGTGTATTTTTCTAAAAATCACATTTTTAGAAAACAATGTTGTCAAGAGCTTTCATTATCAAAAAATGCTTAGGAACACGTTAAAAAATCATAACATTAACTGACTGTATTACCTTTAGGTCCTTGGAGTAAGGTACAGGGTGATATCAAAATTAGTAAAACACTTTTGTAAAAATCACAATTTTAAAAATCAACTTTATCAGGAGTCTTGGTGAGCAAAAAATAGTTAGGAATATGTAAACAAACCACACCATTCACTAACTGCGTTACATTTAGGTCCAGTAGGTAAGATACTAGTAGTAAATTCTTTTATAAATCATATTTTTAAAAATAACTTTTGGCCTCACCTTACTGTTTACAAACCAAGAACATATAAGTTAGGGTTTCTTGAGCGATCTATTAAAAGAATATTACGTTAATTACTTTTCCGCACAATTTTACTTTTTCGCATCATTTTTACTTTCCTCACGATTTTTTTCGCACGTCCAAATTGCAAGAACCTTCCCGTCCACAATCGTTTTCAAATGAAAACCCGTTCTCCTACACACAAGTTTCATTTTCAAGAAGTGCTGCTGTACCGATGCTACCAGAAGCACCGAATGAAGAATCATGTAATGTGTTACAGCCTGTACAGACCAATATACCTTTCTCCATTCACTACAGTAGTAATTCTAAGCAGCAAACTGATCAAGGCATTTCTGTAGTGGGCCAAACACCAACCAATCAAATTCCAATAAGAAACGACGTTATTCAAGATGTTGCGGCATCTGATGTATATTGAAGCATGCAACAAACAGAAAGTGCACTTTCAATTTCAATATCTACCATCGTTAACTTTTTCGTTATTGTTATTTAAATGTTCTTTACATAAAGTTTCTTTTTAATATATCATAATAAAAAAATCCTGTTTTAATATTTTTCCGTGCATAAAAAAATCAAGTAAAAATAAAAGTTAAAAAACGTACGGAAAAGTAACTTTTCCGCACTAGTGCTGAAAAATTTCTTTTCCGCACGATTTTTGTTTTGTTAAAAATGAAGATATTTAGGACTCATTAAATGATTTATGTAACTATTCTATCTTACGTATCATTTTCTAGCATTATTATAAAATCTTTGCGAATTAAAACATGTTTTTTGATAAAGAAGATGGACAAAAACACTCGTAGGAAAAACATTGTACCTAATTCTTGCGGAAACTATCTTTTCCATCCTTGACGGCTTGCCCGAACTCCGCTCCGCGTCGATTGTGCAACTGCCGTCGCGTGCGGAAAAGTACCTCTTTCCGCACTTGTTAGGTAAATAACTATTGTACAAACAATTAAAAGCCTAAGCGATACAAAAAAATATTTATGTAAAAGATATTTAAAATTTAAAGATAAAAGACCTTAAGTGGGATGAAACTACTGCTTTTGTTGATTTGGAGTTTTCAGTAAAAATAGCTAAAGAAGTAAAGAAATATATCCCTTTATCAGACAACCAAATAACTATGTAGCGGTACAGGTATTAACAGATTTTTTGAAAGAAATGCAAAATATTGAGTCGCTTCACTTTGGAAGAAGTCTATATACAAGTAATTAAATAAAACTAAGAACGACATACGGGACAAAAATATTTGTGTGCAGGTTGTTGTTTGTCAATGTAAATAAATGTAATATTTATTATGTGTATTTGTACATTTTTATATTGAGCAAGCTTAATAATTATAAGGATTTGATTTGGCTCGGTTTGGTTATGTTAAATAGATAACTTGGGTGTTAAATTGTTGCCTAAAAAACATGCAAATTTGTGAAATAACAACGAAGAGAGTTTTTTCCTGTAAATAAATGTGCAGATTTTTATATTTATCGTGTATGTTTGTAAATGTTTACATTAGGCAAGCCTAGTGAAGGCTTTCGTTTTGTTACATTAAATATATATTTTAGGGCCAAGATTCTAAAATATCTTGTAAATTTGTTAATTAACAAATCAAACAAATGTAAAATATTTGTAAAAAAATTTTGATTTACTATAAATTTGTGAATTAACAACGAAGGCAGGCAGGTTTTTCTGTAAATAATTATTGTACATTTTTATATTGACCAACCTTATTTATATGGGTTTGGTTCGGTTTGGTTATACTTGATATGTATTATAAAGCCATGATTTTTTCAAACTAACTTGTGAATTTGTAAAAGAACAAGGAACCAAGATGTTGTTACGTAAATAAATGTAGGGATTTTTGGATTTCTTATGTGTATTTGTAAACTTTTATTTTGACCAAGGTTAGTTAGGGGCTTAGGTTGATTTGGTTATATTAACTAATATGTTTTAATGTCAAAATTTTATCATATTAACTTGTAAATTTGTCAAATAAATAGTAAAAGTTTTTCACGTAAATATATGTGAATATTTTTGGATTTATTTATTCATTTCACCCTGTAGCTCACCTCCCTTGTTTTTTAAAAACGTGATTTTTCAAAATCTTTACTGCTATTTAGATATCACCCTGCAGCTTACCTACTGGAAGTAAATGAAATTTAGTAAGTGGTATGATTGCTTAACGTGTTCCTAACTATTTTTTGCTAACAAACGCTCCTGACAACGTTGATTTTTAAAAACGTGATTTTTACGAAATTTTATTACTAATTTCGATATCACCCTGTACCTCATTTCCTGGACCTAACGGTGATACAGTCAGTTAATGGTATGATTGTTTAACGTATTCCTAACTATACTTTGCTAACAAAAGCTTCGGACAACCTTGCTTTTTAAAAATGTGATTTTTAGAAAATTTACACACACTAATAATTTCTATATCACCATGTAGCTCAATTCCTGGACCTGAAGGTGATAAAATCTGATAATGGTATGATTGTGTAACGTGTTTCAAATAATTTTTTGCTAACGAAAGCTCTTGACAACATTGTTTTTAAAAATTTGTTTTTTAGAAAATTACGCTTCTAATTTCGATATCACCCTGTAGGTCTCTCACGTCCTGGATCTAAAAATAATACAATAAGTTCATGATACATATTTTAATGTATTTCTTACTCTTATTTGCTAACTAAAACTCCTGACAGAGTTGTTTTTTTAAAATGTGATTTTAATTAAGATTTACTACTATTTTCGATATCACCCTGTAACTCACCTCCTGGACCAAAATTTGATCTAATCCGTAAATAGTAGTTTTTTAGGGCTATTTTCAACTTTTTATTGCTAAGTAGAAAATTAGAATTTTTTAACAAATCTATAATATTAGGCACACAAGAAATTTTACATAATTATACAAACATTATTTTTAATTATACGAATTTATAGAAAGTTTGAAATTTATGTTTTAAAGGTTTGTTTCTTGGGTCCCGTTCATTTTATTCATATTATGAACCTATTTTCAGGTCGGCTGTACGCAGTTCCCTGCCTATATGTGTGGCTCCCTCTAGGGAGCGTGTCGCAAACTTAAGTTTTCCTTGCACAAAGTGACCACGTGGTCGTGGCACCCCTGAAAAATTCCGCCTTCGACTTATTTTCGTCAGATGGAGACTGTGGCGACTATTCTTAGGGTCACTGCATCCTGAAAGCCTGGCATCTTCCAACGAGCGGATAGTTCACAACTTGCGTTCCATTTGCTATTGGTTGACATAGTCAGGCGGGATTTTTAAAATTAAAACTCTCCTGTCCTCGTTTTGGGAGGTTGAAATCGGTGTTAAACCAAACTGAAACAAAACCTAACCGTGGTCAATTGATGGGAAACGTATCCTGACCGGGGCGTATCTGGACAGGTTAGGATACGTTGTCGAATAATTTATCAGGGTTAGGTTAACACCGATTTCGACAGGAAAACAGGATAAGGAAGCTAATTAAAAAAAAAAATAATATGTTTTTAAAAAACAATAAAAAAAAAAACTCATCGGCATATGCATATATTTAGTTAAATTCAATAGGTATGTACTGCACAAACCACTACTCTTTTTAGTCACTTACAACTAGTATATATTCGTATTTTACGCCGAAAGCTGTAAACATAAAGTTTGTTAAATGCTTGACTGGTGGCACCATCTCTTAATATAATATAATAATAATCTTAAACGGCAACGTTCAACATTAAAAAGTCAGCTGACTATTTCGACCAATAGCAAACGGAATGCAAGTTGTGAACTAGCCGCTCTCCCAGGGGTAGCGACACCAAACATAACCTCATTTACGAAAAACTCAAATCTGACACTGTCAGGAGCATAGCTTTTTTTATGTTTAAAAAAATTAAATGGTTTACAAATGTTACGTAAAGAGCTGTCCGTCACATCCGGTATATAAATTTTACTGTCCAAATAAACAAACCTAAAAAAACTAAGTTTTTTATGATTTCAAATTTATTAGGACCCTGTGTCCAGCAGTCCACACAGCGAAGGAAACCAAAAATATAGTTTGCATGTTTTATATATATTCTAAAATATAGAAAACTATTATGTTGGGTTTTGTATTATTTAATAAATGTTTTATGCTCTCTACGGAATAAAGGTGTACGTTTAATCCCTTTTTTCATGGGCTAAGGTAGTATTTCTTGTCTCCAGTGATTAAAAGTAATTTCTTTAAAACCATAAAGGCAAAATATAGGTTTTTGGATTATTTTATTTTATCATAATACAAAAAACAAAAAGGAATATATACACGATACCGATTATTTTGTTCCAGCTTGCCGTAAGCTTACTTTACTTTGCCGATGGCTTGGTTCGTTTTGATCGTTATTGTGTCCTTAGGCATAGAATATTGCTTCCATATAAACGAAGCATTTAACTTTCTAGACTTCTCCAGGCTGTAAACCAGGAAACTGTAAAATTTTCGAAATTCTGTTTATTGCATCATTTCCATGCCCATCTCAAAGTAAGAATATGCTTTATTTTCCATCTTCGAGAAATGTAATTCGAACTTTTTCTCGAGTAAACTTAATTAGTTTGTTATGAAATAAATAATATTTTTCCACATTGTTTGTTATAAGGTCACTCATCGTCAAGCAAGCTTTACCTTGCTTGACGATGAGTGACCTTTGTTTGTTAGCATCTGACTGACTTTTGTTTAATGTAATGCCATGACAACTATCACTGCCCACTGTTTTTTTATATACTTGACATGCTAAAACTACAGTACGGTAAGTGGTTTAATACCTATTTATTTAGTTTATGATTATTATTATTTTTAGTATATAAAAATAAACCTTGGCATTAAAGTCCCTTTTAGTCACTTAGCAAATTATAGCCCTTCTTCCGGTCGAGCATGAAAATTCCCGCCGTGGTATTAAAAGTAAACACTGCACGCTCCAGGTTTATAATATACCTACTATTATTTTTATTATTGTTCAAAAAAAAGCGGGCGGCGAAGAAAAGGTCGAAAATACAAAAAGTCGAAAATACAAAAGTTCGAAAGTACAAAAGGTCGAAAATACAAAAGATTGAAAAACAAAAGGTTCAAACAAAGATCGAAAGTAGCTACACTGTAATGATTGCAAAACAAAGTAGAATTAAGAGACACACAGGTACACACACACACACTCATAGAAAAGTTTTTAAAAAATCAACATCCAATAAAAACTCAAGGTAGCAACACGACGGGTCGCAGAACTTTGTTCGAAAACATTTTCTTCGAACGGAAATTTTTATGAAAACCATTTCTTCTAATGAAAATTTGTTTGAAAACATTTTTTTTAAACGGAAATTTATTCGAACACCATTTCTTTGAACGGAAATTTGTTCGTAAGTAATAGTTGTTCAAAAACATTTTCTTCGAATAGAAATCATTTTCTTCGAAAGCAAGTTTTTCGATAAAAGACGCTCTAGACCTGGATTTCCAAACCTAACACAATTCATATAGTTTGACTACGGCAAGGTCTTTTTAACATATTTTTTCAAAAAAACCCTGACTTCTTTCCCGGGATCGTAAACATTCTGAAAATTTGTCTACTTTCCTCCTTTTGGAAGGTCGAAATCGGTATTTTCCTAAACTTTGTCAATTGATCGCAAACGTATCCGAACCGGTCCAGATACCTCCTGATATGCTCAATTAAGAAAGGTTAGAGTAACACCGATTTCAACCTTCCAAAATGAGGACCGGAAAGCTAATTTAGGGAAATCATTTTTCGACAATAGGTCTCGGTTGGTTCGGTTTGGTTTCACACCCTCTAGGATCCCGGGAAAGAAGTCAGGGAAGTTTTTATTTCCAAAAATTGTTAGAAAAAAACCCCATTAGTCGAACTATATGAGTTGTGTTAAGTTTGGCAAGCCAGGTCAAATTTTTTTTTCGAAAAATTTGTTTTCGAAAAAATGTTTTTGAACAAATTTTAATTTTAAAAAAATATTTTCGAACAAATTTCCGTTCAAAGAAAATGTTTTCGAACACATTTCTGTTCGAAGAAAATGATTTCGAAAAATTTCTGTTTGAAGAAAACGTTTTCGAACAATCTTTTGTTCGAAGAATATGTTTTAGAACAATTTTTGGTTTAAAGAAAATGATTTTCGAAGTTTACGCTTTCGAACAATAATATTAAGATATTTATATGAAATGTACTATAAAAATATAAATAATTAAGCCGAACCTTACGAAAACTCGAACTGTATTTGGGCATTTTTTGTCTTTTGATAAAATGTAAAATTCGGAATAAAAAGATACTAAAAAAAACCACAATACCAAAAACACCCAAAAAAAATGGGAAAAAACCTTGGAAAATAAATTAAACAGTGCGAAAAATAGCGTATAAACATCGTGATAAAATTTTCATTTTATCCCTTGATATATTATATACTATTAATAAACTTTTAACATAGAAATGGATTTCTGTCCTGTTTGTTTATTTATTACGTATTATTTTTATACAAAAACAGAAATAATATTTAAAAGAAAATAATTTTTAACAATAATACCTACAATAAATATTCATAACCCAAAAACTCAAGGAACATATTTTTTATTTCTTAAGCTGTATAAAAACGAGTTCTTTTTAAGTTCTATTAAAACATTTGTCTTTTCTCAGACTGTATAAAAATGAGTATTTTTCACGAATGTCTATGGAATTTTGAGTACGGTTTTGACACTCGTGTCGCTACCCCTGGGAGACGCTAGACTTCCAGGATGCAGTGACCCTAGTATTTTTAATTACACTATCCAAAACCTTATGGGCGCAGCTTTCGTGTTCGTTTACGACAGAGACAATTTATTATTTTCTCTCTGGTTTACGAAGGACTCAGCCGCATGGGCCGTCACTGAAGAACAGCAGTTTCTATATGGGAGGACCCCCCAGAATAAAAAACTATATACGTGCCTAGCTTTTTTAAAAAGTAAAAAAATAATCACCACTTCAATAATTTGACAGGATCTTCACTTAGTCAGATTTTTCTGGCAGATTTTAAAGAAATAATTTGACATTCCCTTAAAATTCCGTTCAAATATAACGGTGGCAACAGCGTAGAGCTAATTTTGTAGCGACCCTTCCACGACATGCAGTTAGTCCCTCTTTGTTAATTTTACCGTGAAAAACAAAGAAAGAAAGTAAACTTAGCTGACCTCATAAAGAAAACGAATAGGACTCATAAATTTGAAAGAAATGTGACGAAATGTGACGAAATTTGACATTTCAGTTTGTGTGGTTAATAGTGAATTTATTTACAATTTTTAAATTAAAAATTTTCAACAAATTACGGGTTTTTAATTAAAAACAAATATTATATCGTGACGCTACATCTATCAAAAAGTGGGAAATGGCCTTTTAGGTAAGTTTTTAAGTTTAAAAATTGCCTTTTAAACGAGAAATCTTAAGCGCCAGATTATGTCACATTTTGTCAAATTTCGCCAGATTTTTTGAAATGTAAAGAATTGACCCCATGGTACGCAATTTCGAAGGCTCCAAAATTGACCACTTGTACGGCTTTAGTTTCTTTGTCCTTTTCTTACACATGTGTGCTCTAAGAGTGTTAACTTTAGGTGTGAATTTTGATTAATTCTTGGATTGGAAATAAAGATGGCAACCGGAAACACACTTTCTGGAAGAGTGTTCCGATCCTTATTTCTCATTAGTTTTTATCTTGTTGTCTCTGTTTTTCATTTCTTTAAAAATCTCGAAAATTCGCGAATTTTATGGATTTATGGATCACTTTTGGGGGGGATGCGAACCTATAAAGGAGAATGGAAACCCTTTAGGAGGGACATTTTTACAAACTTCCATGCTGTGAGAAGCGCAGGAAGCAAATCTCTAAAAGATTTTTTATATATTTTAAACCAAAAGCTAAGTTATTTTTACGTCAGTAAAACGATCCCATTTAAAACTGGGTTTTGTGTTTAAAAGAAGTTTTCTTTTTGTGATTCGCAGCCCGACCTAAATTGGTAAGTCCATATTTCCTAATTTACTTCATAAATTTTGATTTTCTATAAGCTAATTACGACTCAGTTTGGCCAATTTTTCTTTAAACAGCTTATTGCTTCTTTTTTAGAAAAAATATATATATAGGATTAAATGGTAGTCACTTTTGATTATTAATTTTCGTTATATGTTAAGGGGCGTTCACGCTTGTCAAAATCTCTATTTTTCTTTATCAATCGTTTGTAGGTAAAATAATAATAATAGTAATGATATTAACTAATTGACAGTTGGGCTGTTCAGATTGTCATAGTTAATGGCCATTTATTTGACAAATTTGAACATTAAATTACTAAAGCATAACTATAGTAAATTTTCATTAATTTTAGTAATTTATCAGTTGAATTATTTAATTTTTGTTTTTTTATTATTAATTAGAAGTAATCAATTACCCAATCATTTAGTCCTCTGGCTAGTTGCCTTAAGGTGTGTTCCAAAAACCTGTTTTTCTTTTAGGTCTCCAAAAGAATTCTGGAGGGAATCTTCACGTATCAGAATTATAAACAGAATTAAGAATTCTGACGAATTAGAATTAATCCCAAGTTAAGAATTGTGACGAATTAGAACTATGCTCAGAAGTATGAATTTCAACGAATAAGGATTCTAATCAGAGTTAGAGACTTGACAAATAGTTGGAAAAATTTGGATGTACAGATAAAAAAAAGTTTGACTGGACTGTGGTTATTAATTTTTCAAGTAAGATCCATTTTAATTAAGGCTTATTCGACTCTAGGTTTAGGTTTAGCTAGTAAATATGCGCATATTAGGAATATAAAGAATATTTTTAAAAGTGGTTTAAAAGCCAAATAGGCGCATATTAGGGATAAATAGAATATTTTTAAAAGAGGTTTAAAATTAGTGAAAATATAAAACTGTAGAAGAATATTGTCACGGAAAATTCTTCCTGTGAAATAAAATTTATTGAAGTTAAAACCTTTTTTTTTCTATTTTATTATTTGGCAAGATGAACCCCATATAGATATAGTTCATTATAAAATATAACAAATTGGTACCCCTGGCTGTTTTTTTTCAATATTCTTTTGCAGTTTTGTTTTTCAAAAAAATGGTTAGGTTAGGTTAGGCGATTTTTTTTGTATGGATTCCCTTCAGAATGCGCTAAAAGGTCGTTTTGTTTTGCGTTATTATTATTTTTTTTACAGCAGTGTAAGGGGTTAGTTTACCCTTACTACTGTAAGCTGCTTAGCTGATTTGTTCAGGGCAGAGTAAGGGGTGTTTTTTTTCCTTACTGTCCAAAAAAAAAATAAATAAGATTAACTACGCGGTGTTAGTTGCAGTAATGGCGGCAACATAGCGCAGCTATTTTGTAGTTTTCTTTTGGCGTCCTTTTAAGTTTTTTGCGTTGTGTTTTGCGGTGTAGGTACCCACACAGATGTACAAAATTTATATATACTGATAATTACTGATACCTAGTAGGTAATAATAACTAGTATTAGGTATTTATTTTAAATAATAAATTTTGGCATTTCTTTTGCCCCTTTGTCACTTGATACAAAGTGGTTAGAAAAACCCTTGACACTTTTCTTTTACCCTGTCACTGTATACAGGGTGTTTTTTTTTTATTAGACAGAGTGTTCAAAACTCCGGTCCCGACTCTGTCCCAGTATACAAAGTGTTACTGATCTACAAGGTATACTGGGCGAGGCTTGTCCATATATAGGTACCCCAAAATAGTTTTGTTTAGGCGCTGCTGTATACAGGGTGCCCAGAAAATGAAAAGTTAATTTTTTTTACGTTTTCAAAAAAAAAAGAACAGAGTTTTTGGGCTTGCTGTATATAGAGTGTCTCTAAATTTTTTTTTTTTGGATACTCATCGCTGTATACAGAGTGTCCCAAATTTTTTTTTTAATTTTTACTACTGTATACAGAGTGTCCCAAAAAAAATTTTTTATACTCACTACTGTATATAGAGTGTCCCTAAAATTTTTCTGAATACTCATCGCTGTATATAGAGTGTCCCTAAAAATTTTTTTTTATACTCACTACTGTATATAGAGTGTCCCTAAATTTTTTTTTTTATACTCATCGCTGTTTACAGAGTGTCCCTGAAATATTAATTTTAATATTCACTATTATATACAGAGTGCCCCAAAATTTTTTTTTATTCACTACTGTGTATAGAGTGTCCCTGAAATAATTTTTTTTATTATTCACTGCTATATACAGAGTGTCCCTAGAAATTTTCTTTGGTATTCACCACTGTGTATAGAGTGTCTCTAAAATTTTTTTTTTAATACTCATCGCTGTATATAGAGTGTCCCTAAAATTTTTTTTAAAAATTTATACGGCTAAATACAGAGTGCCCAAAACATTAAAAGTTTTCTTTTTGAGGGGTTTCTTTTCTTTTTTTTGTTGCTTGGCAAGGGTGGGGTTTGTCCCTGGTCGTGACAAGACAGAATATTATAATTAAAAAGATTTTTTTTTTAATTTTGCGTTTACTCATTATTTGTTTAATTCGTAACAATGGAGGTAAATAGGCTAAATAATGATGAGCTTCAGTATGAGTTGGAGATACGTGGTCTGCCGGTACAACAAACAATGAACGGTCGTAGGGAAGATTTGCGTGCAGTACTGCGAGAGGAACGTCGTGGTAGATGTTTAGCGCCAGTAGGTACTAATAAAGATCCAGTTACAGAACTGCTGACATGTCGAGCTAAGCTTCAGTATTTGAGCACGGAGTTAGCTTCATTTAACGCTGCCAATAGGGAAAACGAATTTAAACGATTTTACTCTCGCTTGATTCATGTGAACTTGAGACTTACTCGCATCCGCTGTACTGATGAGCATGACAAGGCGTTGCTTTTAGAGTTGTCAAATAGGTGCACTCAATTGATTGGTGAGTTAAATTTGGTTTACGAACAGTTACCTGCTGCTAGTCCCTTGATTGAAGTTAGGGTAGAGGAGGTTTCTCGACCATTAGAGCCAGAACCTACTGATGTGTTGCAACCAGTGGTAGTCAGCCCAGCGATGCCTGTACGTACACCAGTTTCTTACGATTTGGTTAATATCGGTAGTAGCCAAGAACCATCAGGTAGGAGTGATCTTCTTTCTAGTAGTCCTCCTCCTTTAAATGTTGTTCAATTCCCGGCTCAGTCTACTCTTGAGTCTTTAGGACCTGGTCATCGGGCTAGTAATCCAACCCTTTACTCGAATCATACCAGAAGTAGGCAGGAAGCGTTGAATAGAAGCGAGGATCGTGTTGTAGGTAATGAAGTGGGGGAAAGTCAAGATAGGGGTAGTTGATCGTTCGAGAGTTACGCCTCGCTTGGTGGTTGAGGATCATCAACTCCATCATTCTATAGCACCTCAATCAACCTCTGAGAAACCTCTTGAGGATTTTTTTAATAACCTTGAACATAATAGAGCGGAAATACCACATCCTTCTATTCCTACTCAAGTTCCACAATCCACCTTTTCTGATGGACCAAACTTACATCAACCATCCAACACTGCTCATGCTTCCAATGTTGTACCCCAATCTTTAATTTCATTTGACCCTCTCGAGTATCAAACTCCACAACCAGCTTTATCTCAAATTGTTAGGGGTCAGTACTATTTGCTGAATGAACCAGAAAGATCAAGTAGACCACCACCTCAACGAGAAATTCATTTTAGTTCGGTAAATGAGCCTTCTGAATTCCATATTTCTGAACGAAGGGGTTCGCGAGTTCACTTTGATGAGCCTCTTGTTCAACAGTGGATACCAGGTAATCCTGAATATCATCCCTCGGTAAATCGGCATGGTCCTGAACGTTTTAATAATTCATATCTAGATAACGAAACATCTTCTAGACCTTTACAACACTTTACGCAATTAAATTCCACGATTCTAGACCCTGAAAACAGACCATCGACGGGCAATCATCCAGTGCGAGGTATCCCTGAACCGCAGTTGTCCAATAAAGATATGAGGTCTTCATCTTCTACCGATCTGCCTTATTTTGTACCCCATATTTCTTCGAGGCCTTCACAGCGTCAACCAACTTTCACTACCAATCACCAATCTCATGCTGATGTTAGTAGATCTGGTCCGTATCCTCCTAATAGAGAACGGGTTCCTCCTGAGAGTAACTATTCTACGGTACCTAGACCTAGTAATTCTTTCTACGAGGACTATCCCGATTTGGCTCGACGATTAGATGAATTGGAGTTTTCTTCTCTGCGTGGCAGAGGTACTTCATTTCGTGATTCTAGAGATTTATCGTTTGATGTTTCACGATGGAAATTAAAATACACCGGACGAACTAGTGTCACAAATTTTCTTGGAAGAATCGAAGAGCTGAGACGAGCATATAATGTATCGAAGGAGTGTTTACTAGATTCTGCACCTCTGTTGTTAGACGATGAGGCTTTGCACTTTTTCAGGAATGGATCTTTTCGCTCTTGGGACGATTTTACTCGGCAGTTGTTAGATGTTTTTCTAAGTGACGAATATGACGAGGATTTGTGGGCAGAAATCAAACAAAGAACGCAGGGCGCACAAGAAAAAGTAACAACCTTTTTCATTAGCATCCAAAGTCTTTTTAGAAAGCTTCCGGTTATGCCTGGTGAGCTTCAGCGTGTTAGAATCATACGTCGTCTACTTTTACCTGATATTCAAAGACGTTTACCATCTAGCATTTATTCTGTGGACGAATTATTTAGGGAAGCTAGGTCTATCGAAGCGAATGAACAACGCCTTCAACGCTTTGTTCCCCCTCCCACCAATGCTAGGAATTTAGTCGAACCAGAATTGGCTTATCGTCGACCTCCATCAGATCGACAACGTCCTACAACGATTTATGCAGTACAGCATAGTGAATCAGGTTTTAGTAGATCACAAAATCGACAACCATCTTCTAATAATTTTCGATCTTCAAGTTCTGCAAATGCTAGATCCTTCAACAATTCGCATTCTTTACATTCTGAGGCAAATAATAATTCATATCGCACGAACTCTTCTACTGCTAGGTCAAGTAATGCTCATCCTCAGAGTAGGTCACATAACCCCAATACTACGAATAGGTCAAATAATTCAAATCAATCCAATAGGTCAAATAATAGTTCAGGCACTTCTACAATCCGAGAGCAATCTTCTACATCCAATCAGTCTCACTCATCTAACGCTCGTATTTCTGAAAATAATGTTGCATCCAATAATAGTTTAAATACTTCTTCGCAGTCATCCGCTACTCCTATCTCGTCCACGGAAACCCTTTGCTGGAATTGTCTTAAGGTCGGACACAGATTTAAAAGCTGTCAAATACCGCTTAGAGTATTTTGTTATAAATGTGGGAAACCTGGTTTTTATACTTTCAATTGTGATTGTTCAAAAAACGGGTCGTCGGGAGGTCAGGTGGCCAACTGAGTTCCTCCCCATCCCTAATGGCCAATGATCACAACGTTGTTCTAGATTTTATTTTGGGTCATGCGCATGGTGATGAACGTCCCTACTTAGAGGTAAGTATCTATGGGAAAAAAGTTTTAGGTTTATTGGATAGTGGCTGTTCAAAAACAATTTTAGGAAATGTAGGTTGGCAGCTCCTTCAGAAATTTTGTAGATTAAATGCTAATGATAACCTTGAGTGTACGGTGGCTAATGGCCAGCGATGTCAGTGTCTAGGTACGGTTGAATTACCCATTGTGTTGAGAAGTAAGGTAGTGGTACTGGAGGTTTTGGTGGTTCCGTCTCTGCCTCATACCATAATTTTAGGTGTTGACTTTTGGAGTCGCATGGGTATCATTCCTGACCTGCGTGCTGGTGAATGGCGATTTCATAATTCCCTAGATGTTAAAAATACGGTCGCGGCTATTGAATCCCTAGACACTTTGTCGTCCGAACAACGTTCTACCTTAGATTCTTTGACTTCTCGTTTATTTTCATCAGATTCTGGTAGCATTGGTTGCACAAGTCTTGTTGAGTTAGAGATTAAAGTTAATTCTGATCCCATAAAGCAGCGTTATTATCCAATTTCACCTACTCTACAAAAAGAAGTTAATGCTGAGTTGGATTAGATGTTAGAAGACAATATTGTCGAACCTTCAAATTCACCATGGTCTTCACCGATTGTAATGATTAAAAAGAAGTCTGGAAATTAGCGTTTTTGTGTAGATTACAGAGCGGTTAATAAAGTTACTGTCAAGGACGCATATCCCATTCCTTTTGTCACCGATACGCTTGACAAACTTCGAGATGCCAAATATTTGAGTACGTTGGATATTAAGTCGGCCTATTGGCAAATCCCTGTGTCAGAAGCAGCAAGGTTTATTACTGCTTTTACCGTTCCTCGTCGTGGTCTTTTCCAATTCCGAAGAATGCCATTTGGACTTACCAATGCGCCTGCGGTGTGGCAAAGATTGATTGAGAGAGTTGTCGGCGTGGATCTGGAGCCATACGTGTTCGTATATCTTGATGATGTAATTATTTGCACTGATTCTTCTGAAATTGATCCATTTGGAAAGCATCTCGAGATTCTGGAGGAGGTGATTTCCCGATTTCAAAGGGCTGGACTTACTTTAAATAAAGAAAAATGTGTCTTTTGCAAACCCGAATTAAAATATCTTGGTTACGTTATAAATTGTTCAGGGCTTTTAGTAGATCCAGATAAGGTACAAGCGATTGTACAGATTCCAACCCCTAAGACGGTGAAGGAAATTCGAAGATTAGTTGGCGTAGCGTCTTGGTATCGTAGGTTTATTCCTGATTTTAGTTCTATTGTTTCGCCGTTGACGGCTCTGACTCGTAAAAATACCAAATTCACTTGGTCTTCTGAGTGTGAACGTGCATTTCGCACCATTAAAGAACATCTCGTTCGAGCCCCAATTTTGTCATGTCCGAATTTTGACTTGCCTTTCGTCGTCCAAACAGATGCTTCAGACTATGGTCTTGGTGCCGTTTTATCTCAGCAACAAAATGGCGAGGAAAAGGTGATTTGTTACCTTAGTCGTAGTTTGTCAAAAGCGGAGCGTAAATATTCCACCACTGAGAAGGAATGTCTCGCCGTATTATTTGCTATTGAGAAGCTCAGACCTTATATTGAAGGTGCTAGATTCACCGTAATAACAGATCATTATTGTTTAAAGTGGCTAAACTCGATTAAAGATCCTGTGGGTCGGATTGCGCGATGGGCCATTCGTCTCCAGCAATATGATTTTGATGTAGTCCACCGAAAAGGTAAAGACAATGTTGTACCAGACTGTTTGTCGAGAACGGTACCTCAGATTGATGCTGCTGAGATTGTTGTGAACCCGGAGCCTGTTTCCGATCCTTGGTATAAAAGAATAAATGCGGATATTCAAGCCTTTCCTTCAAAATATCCTCTTTGGCAAATTATCGATGGTAAGGTGTTTAAACGGGCTAAGATTCCCTATCCCACTCTTTCATCCTCAGATTCTGACTGGTTAGAAGTTGTGCCTCGAGAGCGTAGGTCCCAAATTATACGAGAACACCACGATCCACCAACTTGTGGCCACCTAGGGGTTGCTAAAACTTTGAGCCGTATTGTTCAACACTTTTATTGGCCGAATATGCGAAATGATGTTGCAAAGTATATCAGGAAATGTAGAACATGTTTAGAAACCAAACCTGAGCAAAAACCGCCAATAGGAGAAATGCTGAGCATAATGCCTACTCTTACTAGACCATGGCAAATGGTGAGTGTGGACTTGGTTGGGCCTTTGCCTCGCTCTACTCAAGGTTATAAATATGTCTTCTCGGTACAGGATTGTTTTTCCAAGTTCGTTTTGTTCTTTCCTCTTCGTAATGCAACAGCTCTTTCTCTAACTCGTTGGATGGAAGATTATGTAATACACGTGTACGGTGCACCGGATGTGGTCATAGTCGATAATGGAACGCAGTTTAAAAGCAGTATTTTTACGAACGCAGTTACCCAATATGGCACTCAGATTAAGTATATTTCTAATTATCATCCTCAGGCAAATCCGGTCGAACGATCTCATCGAGTCCTTAAAACCATGCTGAGCGGTTATGTTTCCAAGGATCATAAACACTGTGATAAGTACTTGGGTAAATTAGCTTTTGCTATCCGGTCCGCTAAGCACAGTGTAACAGGTTTTTCTCCAAATTTTATTGTGTTTGGACATGAGGTTCATTTGGCCAAACATGAATTTCCTTTTTCTAATGATTCTACCCTTGCATCTCCTCCGAAAAAGGCGGAAGCATTACAAAAGCTATTTGAGGACGTTCAAAAACGACTAACGCTTAACTATGAGAAAACGAAAGTTCGGTACAATCTTCGAAGACGTTCAGATCGTTTCCAGCTTCATCAGCAGGTATGGAAAAGAAACTTTGCTCACTCAGATGCCGCTCGACAGATTACGTCCAAATTTTTGCCGAAGTATACGGGTCCTTATGTCATTTCTAAGGTTCACAACCCTTGGAATTTTGAGCTGTCTGATATGTCTGGACGTAGTGTTGGAGTTTGGCATGCGCAGGACCTAAAAGCACATCCTCCATCCTGATGACGAAGATGACGTCTAACGGTGGCGAACGATCCCTTTTCCTCGATTTTCTTTTGTTGCTTAATATATTTTTCTCGGTTGTCGCTTCTTTTGTCTTAGTTCTTTAACCTGGTCTAAGCGCGGTTACGTCGGCTCTGCAGCTGGGGGCCCCTGCTGACCTCGTTCAGTAGGTAAAAGAATACCACCGCTCCATGGTTCCTAGGATGGGGGTTAACTAAGTCCCTCTAACAGGCCCTCGTAAGGTTACAATGTCCGTTAACCTTACGAGTATTTTGTTCAGGTCACACTTGGGCCGGATAGCTCAGGTGATGTGGACTAGTGACAGGTTTTAGCGAGAAACTTGTGACCGGAGTCCAAGGACGGCCACACATCTCTTCATGATGGTCGGGCGTAGGAGTAAGTCCCTACTACCCCTCAGTGACCTTATCACTCCACAGATTCAGGGTTTACCAGGCTACCTGTTCTGTGTTCTACCTTGTCTATCTCTTTCCATGTCGTGTGTGCAAACCATTTCAAATCAGTAGAAGAAAATTAAGGTGTCTACTGAGGATTCTTGTAGTTTTAAAATTGTTTACCTATCATGCGTTGTTGATAGCAGAGTTGGATTGTTGCTTTGTCAATCTTGGCCGAAAACTTGATTGACGTGACAATTGTCTAAAGGCCTGTCTCATCGCTCAGGACTTAGTCCCCGTGATGGCTAATCCTTATGATAGCTTCAAATCAGTAGGAGAAATTAAGGTGTCTACTGAGGATTCTTGTAGTTTTAAAATTGTTTACCTATCATGCGTTGTTGATAGCAGAGTTGGATTGTTGCTTTGTCAATCTTGGCCGAAAACTTGATTGACGTGACAATTGTCTAAAGGCCTGTCTCATCGCTCAGGACTTAGTCCCCGTGATGGCTAATCCTTATGATAGCTTCAAATCAGTAGGAGAAATTAAGGTGTCTACTGAGGATTCTTGTAGTTTTAAAATTGTTTACCTATCATGCGTTGTTGATAGCAGAGTTGGATTGTTGCTTTGTCAATCTTGGCCGAAAACTTGATTGACGTGACACTTGTCTAAAGGCCTGTCTCATCGCTCAGGACTTAGTCCCCGTGATGGCTAATCCTTATGATAGCTTCAAATCAGTAGGAGAAATTAAGGTGTCTACTGAGGATTCTTGTAGTTTTAAAATTGTTTACCTATCATGCGTTGTTGATAGCAGAGTTGGATTGTTGCTTTGTCAATCTTGGCCGAAAACTTGATTGACGTGACAATTGTCTAAAGGCCTGTCTCATCGCTCAGGACTTAGTCCCCGTGATGGCTAAGCCTTATGATAGCTTCAAATCAGCAGGAAAAGTAAAATGCCTCGCTGAGGATTCTCATGCAATTTGTCTTAAGTTGAAAGCAGGTTCTCTGTTAGCGTTCTTGGGAAATCGGGATTTAAAAGTTTCTTCGAAACTTTGCCTAAGAAGGGGTGGTGTTGTTACGGGCAAGATTTGCCACGTAACAATGAGGTTGCTGTGAAAAGAGCCTATTCATCAAAAAGGGAAAAATAATAGTAATCTTTAATGCTTTCAGTTAAATATTTAAAAACCTCCCCTTGTATACCTCTTTCGTCCCTTTTGCCCTAAAATTAAACTTACTGAAGAGATTAGATTAGTTAGGCTGAAGTCATTAACCAGTATGCGTTTTGTACATCTAATTATAATAAGTTAATAGAAACTACCTGATAACTGGTAAAGCCAAACTGCAGGAAGAACGGAAACAGGGAGAGAGTCCTGCTGGAACTGAAAGACATGTTTTTGGAATACTAAGGTAAAACTAGTTTGCAGAGACTAATGGTATTCTTTTTCTTTGTTGTTAACTGTAAAAATTAAAGTATATGCTATAATTAATTTATTCATCAATTCATAATAAATTTGACTAGCACGTACGCCAAATATTAAAAAGTTTAGAGCCAACATTTATTTAGTTGTTATTTGTATTTAATTAAAGTAATCAGTTAGCCAAAATAAAATATTTATTTATTGTTTTTGAGACTCAAAATAAAAACTAAAAAAACAAAATATCAAATACTTAAATTTAACACTTAAGCATGTTGTTTGACCCTCAGTACCTATTTGGCATTAGTTCATTGCCTTTCTGATTCCATGATGGTGCTTTGGATTTGTTTTTAATTGCTTTATCTTCTACATGTCATCTTTCAACCATTATCTAACGCTTGTACCTCTGACTATTTTCTCCTTATCTAAAATAGACAAAAACAAGAAATTAATATATTTACCTATTTTCTATTTATGTCATTGGAGATACCTTCATAAGATCTCTTGCTTCTTAACCATTTTCTATTCAACCATACATAATCTTCTCTGGTTGTCTAGTTTTTCTATTTGTCTAGTGACACATCAAAATTAAGTTATAATTGCCTTTCTGTAAACATCTCAAACTTCGTTGTGGTTGTATTATCTTCTTCATCCCATCGTTTATAGACGTACAAATTTTCATGTCTGTGGTAGCTTTGGTTAGTCTAAAATAGACCAAAGTAGGTAATTTATCTATTTGTCTATTTTCTACTTACAAATTTGGACCTACCTGATTTCTCTTTACAAAACGCCATATCCGTCATATATTATTTGTATTGCATCGTCAATATTTATATTCAGTAGTCTAGTTCATCTATTTCCTAGCCCATTTGTCTATAATTTTGTCTACTCTTTTTCGCAGTGATCTACGACATTTCCTAGGAGTTAGCTATTTTATATATAAGCATTACGTCAGTCCACGACTATTTCATAGACTAAAACATAAAGATAGAATAGTTATAGTACCTAGATTTATCTATTTTACTATTGTTTACCTACCTGACTTTCAATGCTCTGTTCCATCTATTGTTTTATTCTTCTTTTATTCCTAGGTTAGTTCCACAAAACACTTAATTCATTTCTTTGATCAGGAAACATTTAACGTATTATTTAGTAATAATTATTTCGAATAACTTATTGTCGCGAGTTCAAAATCAAAACATTACACTAAAAATCGTACAGTCTTTTGTGCCTGTGAAAACAATCGCGATAAATGCGGCGTTGCCGCTCTGGTCGTCGTGAATTTCCTAGCACCTTTCGGAACTCCTAATTTATTCTTGCACAATCAAGTATACTAATTAAGTGTCTAAATAATTATTTGGACTGAATAGAGTCCCAATTAACTGATTTTAGTCAAGACCCTTTCATTTTTTTTATTTTCAAGAGTACTTTTCCTGAAATGGAAACACTTTGTTTAAGACATGGCAATATGGTAATTTTTCTGAAACATGGTACGCAATTTCGAAGGCTCCAAAATTGACCACTTGTACGGCTTTAGTTTCTTTGTCCTTTTCTTACACATGTGTGCTCTAAGAGTGTTAACTTTAGGTGTGAATTTTGATTAATTCTTGGATTGGAAATAAAGATGGCAACCGGAAACACACTTTCTGGTAGAGTGTTCCGATCCTTATTTCTCATTAGTTTTTATCTTGTTGTCTCTGTTTTTCATTTCTTTAAAAATCTCGAAAATTCGCGAATTTTATGGATTTATGGATCACTTTTGGGGGGGGGATGCGAACCTATAAAGGAGAATGGAAACCCTTTAGGAGGGACATTTTTACAAACTTCCATGCTGTGAGAAGCGCAGGAAGCAAATCTCTAAAAGATTTTTTATATATTTTAAACCAAAAGCTAAGTTATTTTTACGTCAGTAAAACGATCCCAGAGGGATATTTAAAACTGGGTTTTGTGTTTAAAAGAAGTTTTCTTTTTGTGATTCGCAGCCCGACCTAAATTGGTAAGTCCATATTTCCTAATTTACTTCATAAATTTTGATTTTCTATAAGCTAATTACGACTCAGTTTGGCCAATTTTTCTTTAAACAGCTTATTGCTTCTTGTTTTAGAAAAAATATATATATATAGGATTAAATGGTAGTTACTTTTGATTATTAATTTTCGTTATATGTTAAGGGGCGTTCACGCTAGTCAAAATCTCTATTTTTCTTTATCAATCGTTTGTAGGTAAAATAATAATAATAGTAATGATATTAACTAATTGACAGTTGGGCTGTTCAGATTGTCATAGTTAATGGCCATTTATTTGACAAATTTGAACATTAAATTACTAAAATTAATGAAAATTTACTATAGTTATGCTTGTTGAATTATTTAATTTTTGTTTTTTTATTATTAATTAGAAGTAATCAATTACCCAATCATTTAGTCCTCTGCCTAGTTGCCTTAAGGTGTGTTCCAAAAACCTGTTTTTCTTTTAGGTCTCCAAAAGAATTCTGGAGGGAATCTTCACGTATCAGAATTATAAACAGAATTAAGAATTCTGACGAATTAGAATTAATCCCAAGTTAAGAATTGTGACGAATTAGAACTATGCTCAGAAGTATGAATTTCGACGAATAAGGATTCTAATCAGAGTTAGAGACTTGACAAATAGTTGGAAAAATTTGGATGTACAGATAAAAAAAAGTTTGACTGGACTGTGGTTATTAATTTTTCAAGTAAGATCCATTTTAATTAAGGCTTATTCGACTCTAGGTTTAGGTTTAGCTAGTAAATATGCGCATATTAGGAATATAACGAATATTTTTAAAAGTGGTTTAAAAGCCAAATAGGCGCATATTAGGGATAAAAAGAATATTTTTAAAAGAGGTTTAAAATTAGTGAAAATATAAAACTGTAGAAGAATATTGTCACGGAAAATTCTTCCTGTGAAATAAAATTTATTGAAGTTAAAACCTTTTTTTTTATTTCATTATTTGGCAAGATGAACCCCATATAGATATAGTTCATTATAAAATATAACATCTGCCTGTCTGCCTGTCTGCCTGTCTGCCTGTCTGCCTGTCTGTCTGTCTGTCTGTCTGTCTGTCTGTCTGTCTGTCTGTCTGTCTGTCTGTCTGTCTGTCTGTCTGTCTGTCTGTCTGTCTGTCTGTCTGTCTGTCTGTCTGTCTGTCTGTCTGTCTGTCTGTCTGTCTGTCTGTCTGTCTGTCTGTCTGTCTGTCTGTCTGTCTGTCTGTCTGTCTGTCTGTCTGTCTGTCTGTCTGTCTGTCTGTCTGTCTGTCTGTCTGTCTGTCTGTCTGTCTGTCTGTCTGTCTGTCTGTCTGTCTGTCTGTCTGTCTGTCTGTCTGTCTGTCTGTCTGTCTGTCTGTCTGTCTGTCTGTCTGTCTGTCTGTCTGTCTGTCTGTCTGTCTGTCTGTCTGTCTGTCTGTCTGTCTGTCTGTCTGTCTGTCTGTCTGTCTGTCTGTCTGTCTGTCTGTCTGTCTGTCTGTCTGTCTGTCTGTCTGTCTGTCTGTCTGTCTGTCTGTCTGTCTGTCTGTCTGTCTGTCTGTCTGTCTGTCTGTCTGTCTGTCTGTCTGTCTGTCTGTCTGTCTGTCTGTCTGTCTGTCTGTCTGTCTGTCTGTCTGTCTGTCTGTCTGTCTGTCTGTCTGTCTGTCTGTCTGTCTGTCTGTCTGTCTGTCTGTCTGTCTGTCTGTCTGTCTGTCTGTCTGTCTGTCTGTCTGTCTGTCTGTCTGTCTGTCTGTCTGTCTGTCTGTCTGTCTGTCTGTCTGTCTGTCTGTCTGTCTGTCTGTCTGTCTGTCTGTCTGTCTGTCTGTCTGTCTGTCTGTCTGTCTGTCTGTCTGTCTGTCTGTCTGTCTGTCTGTCTGTCTGTCTGTCTGTCTGTCTGTCTGTCTGTCTGTCTGTCTGTCTGTCTGTCTGTCTGTCTGTCTGTCTGTCTGTCTGTCTGTCTGTCTGTCTGTCTGTCTGTCTGTCTGTCTGTCTGTCTGTCTGTCTGTCTGTCTGTCTGTCTGTCTGTCTGTCTGTCTGTCTGTCTGTCTGTCTGTCTGTCTGTCTGTCTGTCTGTCTGTCTGTCTGTCTGTCTGTCTGTCTGTCTGTCTGTCTGTCTGTCTGTCTGTCTGTCTGTCTGTCTGTCTGTCTGTCTGTCTGTCTGTCTGTCTGTCTGTCTGTCTGTCTGTCTGTCTGTCTGTCTGTCTGTCTGTCTGTCTGTCTGTCTGTCTGTCTGTCTGTCTGTCTGTCTGTCTGTCTGTCTGTCTGTCTGTCTGTCTGTCTGTCTGTCTGTCTGTCTGTCTGTCTGTCTGTCTGTCTGTCTGTCTGTCTGTCTGTCTGTCTGTCTGTCTGTCTGTCTGTCTGTCTGTCTGTCTGTCTGTCTGTCTGTCTGTCTGTCTGTCTGTCTGTCTGTCTGTCTGTCTGTCTGTCTGTCTGTCTGTCTGTCTGTCTGTCTGTCTGTCTGTCTGTCTGTCTGTCTGTCTGTCTGTCTGTCTGTCTGTCTGTCTGTCTGTCTGTCTGTCTGTCTGTCTGTCTGTCTGTCTGTCTGTCTGTCTGTCTGTCTGTCTGTCTGTCTGTCTGTCTGTCTGTCTGTCTGTCTGTCTGTCTGTCTGTCTGTCTGTCTGTCTGTCTGTCTGTCTGTCTGTCTGTCTGTCTGTCTGTCTGTCTGTCTGTCTGTCTGTCTGTCTGTCTGTCTGTCTGTCTGTCTGTCTGTCTGTCTGTCTGTCTGTCTGTCTGTCTGTCTGTCTGTCTGTCTGTCTGTCTGTCTGTCTGTCTGTCTGTCTGTCTGTCTGTCTGTCTGTCTGTCTGTCTGTCTGTCTGTCTGTCTGTCTGTCTGTCTGTCTGTCTGTCTGTCTGTCTGTCTGTCTGTCTGTCTGTCTGTCTGTCTGTCTGTCTGTCTGTCTGTCTGTCTGTCTGTCTGTCTGTCTGTCTGTCTGTCTGTCTGTCTGTCTGTCTGTCTGTCTGTCTGTCTGTCTGTCTGTCTGTCTGTCTGTCTGTCTGTCTGTCTGTCTGTCTGTCTGTCTGTCTGTCTGTCTGTCTGTCTGTCTGTCTGTCTGTCTGTCTGTCTGTCTGTCTGTCTGTCTGTCTGTCTGTCTGTCTGTCTGTCTGTCTGTCTGTCTGTCTGTCTGTCTGTCTGTCTGTCTGTCTGTCTGTCTGTCTGTCTGTCTGTCTGTCTGTCTGTCTGTCTGTCTGTCTGTCTGTCTGTCTGTCTGTCTGTCTGTCTGTCTGTCTGTCTGTCTGTCTGTCTGTCTGTCTGTCTGTCTGTCTGTCTGTCTGTCTGTCTGTCTGTCTGTCTGTCTGTCTGTCTGTCTGTCTGTCTGTCTGTCTGTCTGTCTGTCTGTCTGTCTGTCTGTCTGTCTGTCTGTCTGTCTGTCTGTCTGTCTGTCTGTCTGTCTGTCTGTCTGTCTGTCTGTCTGTCTGTCTGTCTGTCTGTCTGTCTGTCTGTCTGTCTGTCTGTCTGTCTGTCTGTCTGTCTGTCTGTCTGTCTGTCTGTCTGTCTGTCTGTCTGTCTGTCTGTCTGTCTGTCTGTCTGTCTGTCTGTCTGTCTGTCTGTCTGTCTGTCTGTCTGTCTGTCTGTCTGTCTGTCTGTCTGTCTGTCTGTCTGTCTGTCTGTCTGTCTGTCTGTCTGTCTGTCTGTCTGTCTGTCTGTCTGTCTGTCTGTCTGTCTGTCTGTCTGTCTGTCTGTCTGTCTGTCTGTCTGTCTGTCTGTCTGTCTGTCTGTCTGTCTGTCTGTCTGTCTGTCTGTCTGTCTGTCTGTCTGTCTGTCTGTCTGTCTGTCTGTCTGTCTGTCTGTCTGTCTGTCTGTCTGTCTGTCTGTCTGTCTGTCTGTCTGTCTGTCTGTCTGTCTGTCTGTCTGTCTGTCTGTCTGTCTGTCTGTCTGTCTGTCTGTCTGTCTGTCTGTCTGTCTGTCTGTCTGTCTGTCTGTCTGTCTGTCTGTCTGTCTGTCTGTCTGTCTGTCTGTCTGTCTGTCTGTCTGTCTGTCTGTCTGTCTGTCTGTCTGTCTGTCTGTCTGTCTGTCTGTCTGTCTGTCTGTCTGTCTGTCTGTCTGTCTGTCTGTCTGTCTGTCTGTCTGTCTGTCTGTCTGTCTGTCTGTCTGTCTGTCTGTCTGTCTGTCTGTCTGTCTGTCTGTCTGTCTGTCTGTCTGTCTGTCTGTCTGTCTGTCTGTCTGTCTGTCTGTCTGTCTGTCTGTCTGTCTGTCTGTCTGTCTGTCTGTCTGTCTGTCTGTCTGTCTGTCTGTCTGTCTGTCTGTCTGTCTGTCTGTCTGTCTGTCTGTCTGTCTGTCTGTCTGTCTGTCTGTCTGTCTGTCTGTCTGTCTGTCTGTCTGTCTGTCTGTCTGTCTGTCTGTCTGTCTGTCTGTCTGTCTGTCTGTCTGTCTGTCTGTCTGTCTGTCTGTCTGTCTGTCTGTCTGTCTGTCTGTCTGTCTGTCTGTCTGTCTGTCTGTCTGTCTGTCTGTCTGTCTGTCTGTCTGTCTGTCTGTCTGTCTGTCTGTCTGTCTGTCTGTCTGTCTGTCTGTCTGTCTGTCTGTCTGTCTGTCTGTCTGTCTGTCTGTCTGTCTGTCTGTCTGTCTGTCTGTCTGTCTGTCTGTCTGTCTGTCTGTCTGTCTGTCTGTCTGTCTGTCTGTCTGTCTGTCTGTCTGTCTGTCTGTCTGTCTGTCTGTCTGTCTGTCTGTCTGTCTGTCTGTCTGTCTGTCTGTCTGTCTGTCTGTCTGTCTGTCTGTCTGTCTGTCTGTCTGTCTGTCTGTCTGTCTGTCTGTCTGTCTGTCTGTCTGTCTGTCTGTCTGTCTGTCTGTCTGTCTGTCTGTCTGTCTGTCTGTCTGTCTGTCTGTCTGTCTGTCTGTCTGTCTGTCTGTCTGTCTGTCTGTCTGTCTGTCTGTCTGTCTGTCTGTCTGTCTGTCTGTCTGTCTGTCTGTCTGTCTGTCTGTCTGTCTGTCTGTCTGTCTGTCTGTCTGTCTGTCTGTCTGTCTGTCTGTCTGTCTGTCTGTCTGTCTGTCTGTCTGTCTGTCTGTCTGTCTGTCTGTCTGTCTGTCTGTCTGTCTGTCTGTCTGTCTGTCTGTCTGTCTGTCTGTCTGTCTGTCTGTCTGTCTGTCTGTCTGTCTGTCTGTCTGTCTGTCTGTCTGTCTGTCTGTCTGTCTGTCTGTCTGTCTGTCTGTCTGTCTGTCTGTCTGTCTGTCTGTCTGTCTGTCTGTCTGTCTGTCTGTCTGTCTGTCTGTCTGTCTGTCTGTCTGTCTGTCTGTCTGTCTGTCTGTCTGTCTGTCTGTCTGTCTGTCTGTCTGTCTGTCTGTCTGTCTGTCTGTCTGTCTGTCTGTCTGTCTGTCTGTCTGTCTGTCTGTCTGTCTGTCTGTCTGTCTGTCTGTCTGTCTGTCTGTCTGTCTGTCTGTCTGTCTGTCTGTCTGTCTGTCTGTCTGTCTGTCTGTCTGTCTGTCTGTCTGTCTGTCTGTCTGTCTGTCTGTCTGTCTGTCTGTCTGTCTGTCTGTCTGTCTGTCTGTCTGTCTGTCTGTCTGTCTGTCTGTCTGTCTGTCTGTCTGTCTGTCTGTCTGTCTGTCTGTCTGTCTGTCTGTCTGTCTGTCTGTCTGTCTGTCTGTCTGTCT
This sequence comes from Aspidapion aeneum, assembly GCA_963576565.1. Lineage (NCBI taxonomy): Eukaryota > Metazoa > Arthropoda > Insecta > Coleoptera > Brentidae > Aspidapion > Aspidapion aeneum. Next base: position 66,912,468 of record OY755043.1, read on the forward strand.
GTCTGTCTGTCTGTCTGTCTGTCTGTCTGTCTGTCTGTCTGTCTGTCTGTCTGTCTGTCTGTCTGTCTGTCTGTCTGTCTGTCTGTCTGTCTGTCTGTCTGTCTGTCTGTCTGTCTGTCTGTCTGTCTGTCTGTCTGTCTGTCTGTCTGTCTGTCTGTCTGTCTGTCTGTCTGTCTGTCTGTCTGTCTGTCTGTCTGTCTGTCTGTCTGTCTGTCTGTCTGTCTGTCTGTCTGTCTGTCTGTCTGTCTGTCTGTCTGTCTGTCTGTCTGTCTGTCTGTCTGTCTGTCTGTCTGTCTGTCTGTCTGTCTGTCTGTCTGTCTGTCTGTCTGTCTGTCTGTCTGTCTGTCTGTCTGTCTGTCTGTCTGTCTGTCTGTCTGTCTGTCTGTCTGTCTGTCTGTCTGTCTGTCTGTCTGTCTGTCTGTCTGTCTGTCTGTCTGTCTGTCTGTCTGTCTGTCTGTCTGTCTGTCTGTCTGTCTGTCTGTCTGTCTGTCTGTCTGTCTGTCTGTCTGTCTGTCTGTCTGTCTGTCTGTCTGTCTGTCTGTCTGTCTGTCTGTCTGTCTGTCTGTCTGTCTGTCTGTCTGTCTGTCTGTCTGTCTGTCTGTCTGTCTGTCTGTCTGTCTGTCTGTCTGTCTGTCTGTCTGTCTGTCTGTCTGTCTGTCTGTCTGTCTGTCTGTCTGTCTGTCTGTCTGTCTGTCTGTCTGTCTGTCTGTCTGTCTGTCTGTCTGTCTGTCTGTCTGTCTGTCTGTCTGTCTGTCTGTCTGTCTGTCTGTCTGTCTGTCTGTCTGTCTGTCTGTCTGTCTGTCTGTCTGTCTGTCTGTCTGTCTGTCTGTCTGTCTGTCTGTCTGTCTGTCTGTCTGTCTGTCTGTCTGTCTGTCTGTCTGTCTGTCTGTCTGTCTGTCTGTCTGTCTGTCTGTCTGTCTGTCTGTCTGTCTGTCTGTCTGTCTGTCTGTCTGTCTGTCTGTCTGTCTGTCTGTCTGTCTGTCTGTCTGTCTGTCTGTCTGTCTGTCTGTCTGTCTGTCTGTCTGTCTGTCTGTCTGTCTGTCTGTCTGTCTGTCTGTCTGTCTGTCTGTCTGTCTGTCTGTCTGTCTGTCTGTCTGTCTGTCTGTCTGTCTGTCTGTCTGTCTGTCTGTCTGTCTGTCTGTCTGTCTGTCTGTCTGTCTGTCTGTCTGTCTGTCTGTCTGTCTGTCTGTCTGTCTGTCTGTCTGTCTGTCTGTCTGTCTGTCTGTCTGTCTGTCTGTCTGTCTGTCTGTCTGTCTGTCTGTCTGTCTGTCTGTCTGTCTGTCTGTCTGTCTGTCTGTCTGTCTGTCTGTCTGTCTGTCTGTCTGTCTGTCTGTCTGTCTGTCTGTCTGTCTGTCTGTCTGTCTGTCTGTCTGTCTGTCTGTCTGTCTGTCTGTCTGTCTGTCTGTCTGTCTGTCTGTCTGTCTGTCTGTCTGTCTGTCTGTCTGTCTGTCTGTCTGTCTGTCTGTCTGTCTGTCTGTCTGTCTGTCTGTCTGTCTGTCTGTCTGTCTGTCTGTCTGTCTGTCTGTCTGTCTGTCTGTCTGTCTGTCTGTCTGTCTGTCTGTCTGTCTGTCTGTCTGTCTGTCTGTCTGTCTGTCTGTCTGTCTGTCTGTCTGTCTGTCTGTCTGTCTGTCTGTCTGTCTGTCTGTCTGTCTGTCTGTCTGTCTGTCTGTCTGTCTGTCTGTCTGTCTGTCTGTCTGTCTGTCTGTCTGTCTGTCTGTCTGTCTGTCTGTCTGTCTGTCTGTCTGTCTGTCTGTCTGTCTGTCTGTCTGTCTGTCTGTCTGTCTGTCTGTCTGTCTGTCTGTCTGTCTGTCTGTCTGTCTGTCTGTCTGTCTGTCTGTCTGTCTGTCTGTCTGTCTGTCTGTCTGTCTGTCTGTCTGTCTGTCTGTCTGTCTGTCTGTCTGTCTGTCTGTCTGTCTGTCTGTCTGTCTGTCTGTCTGTCTGTCTGTCTGTCTGTCTGTCTGTCTGTCTGTCTGTCTGTCTGTCTGTCTGTCTGTCTGTCTGTCTGTCTGTCTGTCTGTCTGTCTGTCTGTCTGTCTGTCTGTCTGTCTGTCTGTCTGTCTGTCTGTCTGTCTGTCTGTCTGTCTGTCTGTCTGTCTGTCTGTCTGTCTGTCTGTCTGTCTGTCTGTCTGTCTGTCTGTCTGTCTGTCTGTCTGTCTGTCTGTCTGTCTGTCTGTCTGTCTGTCTGTCTGTCTGTCTGTCTGTCTGTCTGTCTGTCTGTCTGTCTGTCTGTCTGTCTGTCTGTCTGTCTGTCTGTCTGTCTGTCTGTCTGTCTGTCTGTCTGTCTGTCTGTCTGTCTGTCTGTCTGTCTGTCTGTCTGTCTGTCTGTCTGTCTGTCTGTCTGTCTGTCTGTCTGTCTGTCTGTCTGTCTGTCTGTCTGTCTGTCTGTCTGTCTGTCTGTCTGTCTGTCTGTCTGTCTGTCTGTCTGTCTGTCTGTCTGTCTGTCTGTCTGTCTGTCTGTCTGTCTGTCTGTCTGTCTGTCTGTCTGTCTGTCTGTCTGTCTGTCTGTCTGTCTGTCTGTCTGTCTGTCTGTCTGTCTGTCTGTCTGTCTGTCTGTCTGTCTGTCTGTCTGTCTGTCTGTCTGTCTGTCTGTCTGTCTGTCTGTCTGTCTGTCTGTCTGTCTGTCTGTCTGTCTGTCTGTCTGTCTGTCTGTCTGTCTGTCTGTCTGTCTGTCTGTCTGTCTGTCTGTCTGTCTGTCTGTCTGTCTGTCTGTCTGTCTGTCTGTCTGTCTGTCTGTCTGTCTGTCTGTCTGTCTGTCTGTCTGTCTGTCTGTCTGTCTGTCTGTCTGTCTGTCTGTCTGTCTGTCTGTCTGTCTGTCTGTCTGTCTGTCTGTCTGTCTGTCTGTCTGTCTGTCTGTCTGTCTGTCTGTCTGTCTGTCTGTCTGTCTGTCTGTCTGTCTGTCTGTCTGTCTGTCTGTCTGTCTGTCTGTCTGTCTGTCTGTCTGTCTGTCTGTCTGTCTGTCTGTCTGTCTGTCTGTCTGTCTGTCTGTCTGTCTGTCTGTCTGTCTGTCTGTCTGTCTGTCTGTCTGTCTGTCTGTCTGTCTGTCTGTCTGTCTGTCTGTCTGTCTGTCTGTCTGTCTGTCTGTCTGTCTGTCTGTCTGTCTGTCTGTCTGTCTGTCTGTCTGTCTGTCTGTCTGTCTGTCTGTCTGTCTGTCTGTCTGTCTGTCTGTCTGTCTGTCTGTCTGTCTGTCTGTCTGTCTGTCTGTCTGTCTGTCTGTCTGTCTGTCTGTCTGTCTGTCTGTCTGTCTGTCTGTCTGTCTGTCTGTCTGTCTGTCTGTCTGTCTGTCTGTCTGTCTGTCTGTCTGTCTGTCTGTCTGTCTGTCTGTCTGTCTGTCTGTCTGTCTGTCTGTCTGTCTGTCTGTCTGTCTGTCTGTCTGTCTGTCTGTCTGTCTGTCTGTCTGTCTGTCTGTCTGTCTGTCTGTCTGTCTGTCTGTCTGTCTGTCTGTCTGTCTGTCTGTCTGTCTGTCTGTCTGTCTGTCTGTCTGTCTGTCTGTCTGTCTGTCTGTCTGTCTGTCTGTCTGTCTGTCTGTCTGTCTGTCTGTCTGTCTGTCTGTCTGTCTGTCTGTCTGTCTGTCTGTCTGTCTGTCTGTCTGTCTGTCTGTCTGTCTGTCTGTCTGTCTGTCTGTCTGTCTGTCTGTCTGTCTGTCTGTCTGTCTGTCTGTCTGTCTGTCTGTCTGTCTGTCTGTCTGTCTGTCTGTCTGTCTGTCTGTCTGTCTGTCTGTCTGTCTGTCTGTCTGTCTGTCTGTCTGTCTGTCTGTCTGTCTGTCTGTCTGTCTGTCTGTCTGTCTGTCTGTCTGTCTGTCTGTCTGTCTGTCTGTCTGTCTGTCTGTCTGTCTGTCTGTCTGTCTGTCTGTCTGTCTGTCTGTCTGTCTGTCTGTCTGTCTGTCTGTCTGTCTGTCTGTCTGTCTGTCTGTCTGTCTGTCTGTCTGTCTGTCTGTCTGTCTGTCTGTCTGTCTGTCTGTCTGTCTGTCTGTCTGTCTGTCTGTCTGTCTGTCTGTCTGTCTGTCTGTCTGTCTGTCTGTCTGTCTGTCTGTCTGTCTGTCTGTCTGTCTGTCTGTCTGTCTGTCTGTCTGTCTGTCTGTCTGTCTGTCTGTCTGTCTGTCTGTCTGTCTGTCTGTCTGTCTGTCTGTCTGTCTGTCTGTCTGTCTGTCTGTCTGTCTGTCTGTCTGTCTGTCTGTCTGTCTGTCTGTCTGTCTGTCTGTCTGTCTGTCTGTCTGTCTGTCTGTCTGTCTGTCTGTCTGTCTGTCTGTCTGTCTGTCTGTCTGTCTGTCTGTCTGTCTGTCTGTCTGTCTGTCTGTCTGTCTGTCTGTCTGTCTGTCTGTCTGTCTGTCTGTCTGTCTGTCTGTCTGTCTGTCTGTCTGTCTGTCTGTCTGTCTGTCTGTCTGTCTGTCTGTCTGTCTGTCTGTCTGTCTGTCTGTCTGTCTGTCTGTCTGTCTGTCTGTCTGTCTGTCTGTCTGTCTGTCTGTCTGTCTGTCTGTCTGTCTGTCTGTCTGTCTGTCTGTCTGTCTGTCTGTCTGTCTGTCTGTCTGTCTGTCTGTCTGTCTGTCTGTCTGTCTGTCTGTCTGTCTGTCTGTCTGTCTGTCTGTCTGTCTGTCTGTCTGTCTGTCTGTCTGTCTGTCTGTCTGTCTGTCTGTCTGTCTGTCTGTCTGTCTGTCTGTCTGTCTGTCTGTCTGTCTGTCTGTCTGTCTGTCTGTCTGTCTGTCTGTCTGTCTGTCTGTCTGTCTGTCTGTCTGTCTGTCTGTCTGTCTGTCTGTCTGTCTGTCTGTCTGTCTGTCTGTCTGTCTGTCTGTCTGTCTGTCTGTCTGTCTGTCTGTCTGTCTGTCTGTCTGTCTGTCTGTCTGTCTGTCTGTCTGTCTGTCTGTCTGTCTGTCTGTCTGTCTGTCTGTCTGTCTGTCTGTCTGTCTGTCTGTCTGTCTGTCTGTCTGTCTGTCTGTCTGTCTGTCTGTCTGTCTGTCTGTCTGTCTGTCTGTCTGTCTGTCTGTCTGTCTGTCTGTCTGTCTGTCTGTCTGTCTGTCTGTCTGTCTGTCTGTCTGTCTGTCTGTCTGTCTGTCTGTCTGTCTGTCTGTCTGTCTGTCTGTCTGTCTGTCTGTCTGTCTGTCTGTCTGTCTGTCTGTCTGTCTGTCTGTCTGTCTGTCTGTCTGTCTGTCTGTCTGTCTGTCTGTCTGTCTGTCTGTCTGTCTGTCTGTCTGTCTGTCTGTCTGTCTGTCTGTCTGTCTGTCTGTCTGTCTGTCTGTCTGTCTGTCTGTCTGTCTGTCTGTCTGTCTGTCTGTCTGTCTGTCTGTCTGTCTGTCTGTCTGTCTGTCTGTCTGTCTGTCTGTCTGTCTGTCTGTCTGTCTGTCTGTCTGTCTGTCTGTCTGTCTGTCTGTCTGTCTGTCTGTCTGTCTGTCTGTCTGTCTGTCTGTCTGTCTGTCTGTCTGTCTGTCTGTCTGTCTGTCTGTCTGTCTGTCTGTCTGTCTGTCTGTCTGTCTGTCTGTCTGTCTGTCTGTCTGTCTGTCTGTCTGTCTGTCTGTCTGTCTGTCTGTCTGTCTGTCTGTCTGTCTGTCTGTCTGTCTGTCTGTCTGTCTGTCTGTCTGTCTGTCTGTCTGTCTGTCTGTCTGTCTGTCTGTCTGTCTGTCTGTCTGTCTGTCTGTCTGTCTGTCTGTCTGTCTGTCTGTCTGTCTGTCTGTCTGTCTGTCTGTCTGTCTGTCTGTCTGTCTGTCTGTCTGTCTGTCTGTCTGTCTGTCTGTCTGTCTGTCTGTCTGTCTGTCTGTCTGTCTGTCTGTCTGTCTGTCTGTCTGTCTGTCTGTCTGTCTGTCTGTCTGTCTGTCTGACGTTCGTTCGTTCGTTCGTTCGTTCGTGGGTCTTGGGTCGAGATGGTCCCATTTAAAAATGAACAAAATCCACCGAATGAAAGCCGAATAAAAGGGTGGGAAAAAATTTGAAAAATTAGAGTTTATGTGAAAATATGGCGTGTGTGGTATCAAACGAAAGGTAATTTAGTCTGGAATTAAACAAAATACATTTTAGTTTATTTTAAAAAAGGGGTGGGGGTAAATTTTATTAATTAGAGTTTAAGTGAAATTATGGCGTGTGTTATATCAAACGAAAGGTAAGTGAGTCTGGAGGTAAACAAAATACATTTAAGTTTTAAAAAAAGGGTGGGGGTAGATTTCAAAAACTAGAGTTTAACTCAAAACATGGCTTGTGTGATATCAAACGAAAAGTAATTGAGTCTGGAGTTGAATAAAATATTTTTCAGTTATATTAGCTCACACGTACACTATAACTATAGAAGGTACTTAGTGTGAGCTTAGGTGCCCATAGATTGGCAGAGTATTTTCCTATGTAGTATATCAAATGCAAAGTATTCGCTCCCTTGCTTTGATAGTGGCATAACTGGAAATATAATAAATTAAAAGTTCTTAAACAACTCACGATATGACGTGCCTGAAGTTAGCTTCAGATTTAGATTCAGATTTACATATATTACAGTGGACCAGATAACTTTTTGTTATAAGCTATAAAGTCGTTATATAAAGGTTTTAAGCATTTTAAAAGACAATTCAAGGTGAGAATAGAATAAAATCGTAAGCTTACATTAACAACTGTCAGCTGTGAGCTTTAGTATGTGAGAATTTAAAAAATAACAAGTTTTATTATTGACTTCTATACCCTACGGGTAGACCCGGCATGAGCCTAAATTGCCATTATATCAAGCTTTTATCGCAATTGACCAAATAGAAGTAAGAATTTAATGAGCAAGATAGGGACGAAAATAGAATTTCGGTTTGGTGAATCCGGACACATGCAACATCGCAAAAATATTCTATTTGCTTGTCTTGGATAAAAAAGGGCAGTGGCGGCGCAAAATAAAAATTTTAAATTCCACTAGAATTTTTTGTCAACAATTTTCTGTTTGAATAATAAATAATTCATGAATACTTACTTGTGTATACTGTGTTTACAAAATTCTCTTCAGTAAAAAAAAAGAGTAAAAAGAATTTCTAAGCATGCTAATTGCAGTGGATGTATTAAAATTATTGTTTTCATCTTAGAACTTTACAAATGTTGTACCTTCCAGGTAAAATATTTTCTTTCTTTGAACAAGGGTCTTCTTCAACTCTTCTCTTCTTGGGTGAACTACAAGTTAAGCTCGAGTCAGATGAAATTTCGGAACTAAAAATTTCAATTCCGAATGGGACAACTGGGCGCCGGGACATCTCGGCGCCGCCAACAGGGCGCCACGCCGGGCCTTATGGACGCCGGGCCAACTCAGCGCCGGACTAACAAAATAAATATGTTATTTATACAAAAATTTCAACATCTATTAAGTCGAGTGTTGAAATTTGGTAGGTGTAGTGTTCTGGCAACCTGGTAAAAATACCATTTACGTTTTTTATTTCAAGAATGGCGGATCCAAAATGGTGGATTTCTTTATTTTTAAACCGATTTGTCTCAAACTTGAAAGTTTGCAGTGTTTGAGATCACTTAATACAGTTTTAACACAAACAAAGAAAAATTAAAATGCGGATCCAAAATGGCAGATTTTCTTATTTATGCACCAATATTCATCAAATATAGAGCTTGGCAGTGTTTCAAATCGCTGAATATAATTTTTGACTCAAACTCAAAATGGCGGATTTCTTTATTTTTAAACCGATTTGTCTTAAACGTGAAAGTTTGCAGTGCTTGAAAGCACTTAATTTCAAATGACGGATGGGAAATGGCGGATTTTTTTATTTATGCACCGATATGTATCAAAGATCAAACTCATAAATAATTTAAAATGGCGGATCCCAAATGGTGGACTTTGCTGATTATCATTTTTTACTTAAACTCATAAAAAAATCAAAATGGCGAATCCAACATGACAGACTTTTTTATTTACTAACCGATTTGTCTTAAGCTTAAAATATTATGTTTCTTTCTTTAAACTTGAGTCATATTTTGTATTAAGCTATAAAAGTCTGCCATTTGCAAGTGTGAGTCACAAATTGTATTAAGTGACCTTAAGCACTGCAAACTTTCAAGTTTGAGACATTTGAGACAAATTCGTTGAAAAATAAAGAATTTTTTATGAGTTTGAGTCAAAAGTTCTATATTTGATACATATCGTTGCATAAATAAGAAAATCCGCCATTTTAATTTTTTTAAGTTTTAGGGTAAAACTGTATTAAGTGATCACAAACACTTCAAACTTTCAAGTTTGAGACAAATCGGTTTAAAAATAAAGAAATCCGCCATTTTGGATTCGCCATTCTTGTAATCAAAAACGTAAATTTTATGTGATCAGGTTACCAGAACTCTAGACCCGCCAAAATTTCAACACTCGATGGATTTGAAGAATATTACATAAAAGATTTTTTAAAGATGTTTTTGCATAAATAATAATCTATCTATTTTGTTTTTCGTCTGCACATTTTATCAAGAAAAAATATTTTAGTCCGGCGCTCAGTTGGCCCGGCGTCCAGGTGGCCCGGTGCCCAGTTGGCCTACCGCCCAGTTGGTGGCGCCGAGTTGGCGGCGCCCAGTTGTTTATTTATTTTATTTTTATTTATTTATTTCACAAATATCAACAGCAAAGGCCAATTACAGATATAGTAAAATCTCACATTGTGACACATATTTCCAACCATTATAAATAAAACTTAGAAGTCCCGTGACACGTTTATTCTCATCTTCTAGTCAGAACGTCTCGAATTGCCCAGAAATAAATTATTATAATAAATTATTATTAAAACATAATCTTATAAGTGCGGGGAAGTGACACTTTCTGAATCAAAATGTGTGAGGGTAAAATCGCACGGTCGCAGAAAAAACTATCTATCGTGACGCTACTGAACTTTCTCGTGTTTTAGCAAAAACTATCCGTCAAGACGACTTACCCATGAAATGTTGTTTTTTCATCGATTTTTTTTCTTCTTTTGCACAAAAACAATTTTGCACCATGATCTTACTCAAATAGTTACTTCTAAACTTATTTTTAAACATTTTTAAGATTTCTTTTTGTAATATTCCCGCTTGGAATTCAAAAAAATTCATCTCTGTACTTAGACAACATTGTCTATTAGTTTTCCTTGTATAAACCGACTAGCAGGTAGAATCACTTAAAATACGGCAGGTGGTTTAAAAGTAGCCAGCTGCTTTTCTGTCGCACTTATGCCGTCAGTGTGAAAGCCTATCTTTGTCCGTTTCACATGTTCAATAATGTCTATCTCTGGTTTTTTTGTAAAAGAATTACCCGCCCTTAGAAACCAAATTGGATAGGGTCAATAAAAAATGCATTGTCTTTCTGTCTCTAAAGCCCTTTCAGGGCTTTATACAACTCAATGAGTTTTATATATTTTTTTAATATACCAATCCCAACATTGGCCTTGCGTTTAACTTGGATCTATGTATCTATTTAAAACGCAAATATGTCAAATATGGTCAAACTGATACATTGACAACCATCTAAGCTTTTAATGATAAAACTAAGCTACAGGGTAAGCCAAAAATAATTGGGCATATACAATTTTTTTTAAAGAAACAAATGTGATGGTACATGACAATTATACAGTGGAGAGGTCTAAAACAGAATAGAAATTCACCAAACTATCAGCTTTACAGTTTTCCTATCTGAGTCACGGTGAAAGGTCGAAAAATAGGAATATTTTTAAACACTTTGTTTTTGTTAAAAATAAACGCTCTACCATAATCGTTTTACATCAAGTGGCTCGTTAAAACAGTAAAAATTTACCGAGCTATCAGCTTTACAAAAGCTAGGTTTCCTAGCTGAGTAACAAGGGAAAGTCGAAAAATAGGAATATTTTGCAAAACTTTGTTTTTATAAAAAATAAACGTTGTACCAAATTAATTTTACATCGTGTGGGTCGCAGAAACGGTAGGAATTAACACAACTATCAGCTTTATAAAAGCTAGGCTTCCTATCTGAGTTACAGGGGAAAATCGAAAAATAGGAATATTTTGCAAAACTTTGTTTTTGTGAAAAATAAACGCTGTACCACATTCATTTTACATCAAGTGGATCGCTAAAACAGTAAAAATTTACCAAGTTATCAGCTTTACAAAAGCTAGGTTTCTTAGCTGAGTTACAAGGAAAAATCGAAAAAAAGGATATTTTTCATAACTTAGTTTTTATGAAAAATAAACGTTGTACCAAATTAATTTTACATCGAGTGGGTCGCAAAAACGGTAGGAATTAACACAACTATCAGCTTTACAAAAGCTAGGTTTCTTAGCTGAGTTACAAGGGAAAGTCGAAAAATAGGAATATTTTTCAAAACTTTGTTTTTATAAAAAATAAACGTTGTACCAAATTAATTTTACATCGAGTGGGTCGCAAAAACAGTAGGAATTCACACAGCTATCAGCTTTCTAAAAGCTAGGCTTCCTATCTGAGTTACGGGGAAAAGTCGAAAAATAGGAATGTTTTTCAAAACTTTGTTTTTATAAAAAATAAACGTTGTACCAAATTTATTTTACATCGAGTGATTCGCAAAACCAGAAGGAATTCACACAACTCTCAGCTTTATAAAAGCTAGGCTTCCTTTCTTCCGTTTTACACCTTCGTATTAAATTTCAGGAAAATCCAACAAATAACTAAAAATGCCGCCATTTTGAATCCGCCATTTAAATATTTTTAATTTTTACATTTAAAACGTGGTTTTTTAACCTTTTTATGCCTGTGTAACAAAACGGGATTTGATCATAAATGGTATTTTTGCCATTTATAAGTTTTTAAAGATTTTTAATTAAATATTGTTTTGACATCAACAAGCATTAATTATATGCAAGACTAGGTTAAGAATAAGTAAAATTTATGGCAACTCCGGCGACTTGTTTTTGGGCATATTTTCAGGTTCGCTGTATTTTAATAAAAGATGTATTCGGCTAATATGTCCTTTGAGCCACTAACATCAAAATAATTCATATTTTGTAACTGGAAACATATTTGGTAAACTATGTTCAACTTTTAAGAAACACACTGTAAGATTTAAACTTTACCGAATTTCTAAATCCACGCATCTTTGAATTGCGGTGGTATTTTGTTTCTTTGTCTTTCTCGCCAATGCGAGGGAGCTTGAGATTCAGACCACGGCAGCCAAGAGTGTCTGTAGAGAGGAGTGGTGGAAGAAATCCGTTAAAGAAAGCTTAGATTTAGACCAATCAGCTAGCGGTAAACTGAGAATGTCTAGAGATCGGGGTACTGAAACTTTCGAAAGTCGGATTTTACTTTACTCTTTAGTTTGCCTTTGCTTGGTACGTTACACTTTCATTCACACTTCTTAAGGGGGGTTTTATTTCAACTGGGGAAATTTATCAATTATTTTAACATTGTATAAAACTGTTAACTTTAATATTCATAATTATTTTGGTCTTTTCTTTTAGAGTATATTGATTGTAAAGTCATTAATTATTACTGTTTCCAGTGTTTTGAAATAATGTGTTTAACTGTTTTATGGTTTTTTATCAACAAAATACAAACCATTCGTTGCCCTAAAATCGGCATTTTTAATTAATAATATATCCCAAACCTAAACAGTAATATTAAGTAAATTAAACAGTTGATTGAATAGTTTCACTCATTCAATCAACGTTTAAGATGTTGATAAATATATATATTTACAACAAATTTATAAAAGGTTTATAAAACCTAAAAGTTTAAGAAGTGTTAATATTTGAATACAAAAGTTTAATAGTAGTAAAAAGTCGATATTCAACTAATAAATATAAGAAGTGAAAGTGTGAAGCTACAAGAAGAAAATTGAAAAGGTATGTATGATTATCCTATTAGTTATACATTTGAGGAAAACGTTTATAGCATACTTTTCCTCCAAGAACCGCCAAATTCCCTTTCGAGATCGTGTAAATTTAATAACATCTATATGTGTAACATTTAATCTTTTTATAATTTATATAAGTTGTAGCCTAAGTTGGTAGCTTACAACATTTAAGCCTTGGCCACTTGAGGTGACAGTACCACTGTCACACACAGGCCCCTATTACACCTGTATATTGAAAAATCAAAAAAATAACAAAACAGCCGTCATTTTGAATCCGCCATTTTAAGTTTTTCTAATTTTTTTATTTAAAAATGCTTTTCTAGCCCTTTTACACCTTCTTATTAAATTTTAGGAAAATCCAACAAATAACAAAAAGTCGCCATTTTGAATCCACCATTTAACTTTTTATGATTTTTACATTCGAAACCTGATTTTTTAACCTTCTTACAACTTTGTATAAAATTTTAGGAAAATCCTACAAATAACTAAAAATGCCGCCATTTTGAATCCGCCATTTTATATTTTTAATTTTTGCTGTAATACGTGGTTTTCTAACCTTTTTACGCCTTTGTGTTAAATTTTAGGAAAAATTTATTAAATAACTAACATTTTGAATCCGCCATTTAAACTTTTTTTAATTTTTACATTTAAAACGTGGTTTTTTAACCTTTTTACGCCTGTGTATCGAATTTTAAAAAATCAAAAAAATAACAAAAAAAGTCGCCATTTTGAATCCGCCATTTTAACTTTTTATGATTTTTACATTCAAAACCTGGTTTTTTAACCTTCTTACACCATTGTATAAAATTTTAGGAAAATCCAACAAAAAACTAAAAATGCCGTCATGTTGAATCCGCCATTTTAACTTTATATAATTTTTACATTTAAAACGTGATTTTGTAACCGTTTTACACTTTCGTATTTAATTTCAAGAAAATCCAACAAATAACTAAAAATGCCGCCATTTTGAATCCGCCGTTTTAACTTTTGATAATTTTTACATGTAAAACGTGGTTTTCTAACCTTTTTACACCATTGTGTTAAATTTTAGGAAAATCCATTAAATAACTAAAAATGTCACCATTTTGAATCCGTAATTTGAACTTTTTATAATTTTTACATTTAAAACCTGGTTTTTTAACTTTTTTACACCTTTGTATAAAATTTTAGGAAAATCGATCAAATAACTAAAAAACTCGCGATTTTAAATCCGTCATTTAAACTTTTCCTAATGTTTACATTTAAGACGCATTTTTCTAGCCTTGTCACGCCTAAGTACCAAATAAAACCAAAAAAATCCCAAAAGTTTATAAAAGTGAGCATTGAAGCGGCCCGTTTTTTATATTTAATTTTTACTAAAAATTAATAGCGTGCAAAGAAAAAATAATAAAATTCTAAGCCAAAGGCTATGGTCCTAACTAATATCAGCGTATCGGTCTTAGAGCGTGGTGTCTATAATATTAGCTGTGAAGAAAAAATAATAAAATTTTGAGTCAAGGCTATGGTCTTAAGTAATATCAGCCTATCGGTCTGGTGAGCGTGGAGTCTATAATATTAGCTGATAATACGTTTGAATGTTTTATTTAACGTGCAAGAAAAAATAATAAAATTTCGAGAAAAGGTTGTGGTCCTAAATAATATTAGCGTACCGGTCTGGCATTCGTGGTATCTTGATAGACGTTTGAAAATTACGTGCAAATAGAAAATAATATTAGAGCCAAGGTAGTGGTCCTGAATAATATCAGCGTACCAATCTGGTGTACTATTCGCTGATAAATACGTTGTCATATTTTATCTACCGTGCGTAGAGGGACTTCTTCCACGGTTTAAAGAGAGTAATATATTAAAAAAATATATTACATATAGAAATAAAATAAATATTTCCTGAGTCTGTTTTATTCGACTATAAAATGGGTAGAAGGCTGCGTAAAAATCAAATTTCGACAAATCAGGTCATTAAGGCCCTACAGGTTTTAAAAGTATATTTTAAGGATGTTTGTGCGACTAATTACCACTCAGACCCAGACGATTTTTTAAAAAGAATTTGTAAGTTAGTACAATTAAACGGGGACCGTTTAAAGAATCGCTTTTATGTACTGAACAAAGTACGCCGTTTCAGCCAGGCAATAAAAGAAGGCCTTGTTTCAATGCATGAAATACCTTCTACAGATGCTGAGCCTTATACTAAGGTCTTAAAAATAGCGAGAGTGTTACCAAAATATCCCACATTTACAGACACTTCAACCGCATTTCATTTAGAAAACAATAAAGATCAATTTCTTTGAACAACAAAAGATGTAGCTATTCCTAAACACATATTAGTAAACGAGGCGGCATCAATTTCAAAAGAAACAAAACGAACTAATAATAAAGACATTTGCAAACAAATTTTAGTGGGCACGCCCATTGAAAAATCTACTCAGTATCAGTCAAGGACAACATTTATAAAACATGAGTTGAAAAATAATGAATGCATTGTAAGTGATAAATACGAAGAAAAGGAGACCAAACTGGCATGTCAGAAGTCTACTCTTGGTGACGCAATTGGTTCAATCATTATTACACAATTCGCCAAGTAATATTCTCAACACAAATAAAACCGCATTTTATCTGGATAAAAATAAAAACTAGGAATTCTCGCTAAAAACTACTGGAACAAAGTTAGTCACTGACAATTTGAAAAAAATTATAGTAAATAGCAACCAATTGAAACCCTTAGTTGATAATGAAAAAACTCTTAGCGAATCTCTCCCAAAACAGATTACACCTAATCTCAATAGCAAAGAAAACCTTGAAAACTTTCCTTGTGAATCTTTAAAAAACAATCCAAATAGATATAAGAAAAAACTGTTTTCATATAGAATTTTTGAGTTAAATATTGAAAGCACTTATTTAGACAAACCAGAGGAAAGGCGAAAACTCATTTTGGAACTATTAAATAAACATAAACTATTTTGTGTTTGTGTTTTTAAAGGTTTTCGAAGGCAAAAAAAACATCTGATCTGGTTGAATATGGTAAGTGTTTACATTCAAACTGTAGACAATTTAGGTTTGATATCAGTGAATCTAGTATTCTTATTAGTTATACAAAATTTCACGATAATCATTGTGGCGAACAATACTCTTATCAGTTGCGTGGTTCAGAAAGAAAACTCGTTAAACAGCAGCTTTTATCTTGTCTCCTTAATAAAATGCGTTGCAAAGATATTTTAGATTCAGATGACTACATTTATAGTACTCATGGAAATTGGCAAAATGTCCGTTCTCTATGTGTATATCAGAAAGCTCGTTCAGAAGCAAAAAGCGATTTGGATTTGCATCCAGATGACTTTTTAGATTTAATGTTGTGGACCAAACAAAACAAAGCATGTGATATTCAACTTGCTTATTGGAAGACCCTTATTTATATGTGGAATAAAATTCAAGTTAATTTAATAAAAAGCCAATAATTGTTTACTTCGATGCAACGGGAAGCGTTGTATGACCAGTTTTTCGATGTGAAAAAAAATAATTTATTATTACGCTATGGAGGTAAATATTGGTAATGAAATAGTTCCAGTTTGTGAATTTCTTTCTACTGATCAAGACCAAACAACCATATTAGTTTTTCTACAGCACTTTAAAAGATTTGTTGTACTTGATTGTGGAAAACGGTGGCCATTGTTTAAAGCAGTGGTTGTAGATTGGAGTTTTTATTTCATAACTGCCACTTGTCAAGGATTTAATGAAATGACAATATATTGTTATTTACAAATTTGCTACAAATATGTAAGTTCAAATAATAAGACATGCATGGAGCACACAACTCTTATTAAATTATGTTGTTCTCATTTTGTTAAAATGCTTATTAACAAAATGAAAAAATTTAATTTTAAAAAAGCAAAAAAAAATTTTTCATAAAGATATTTTGTGTGGTTGTTGTACTTTCTTCTTTGAACAATATAATTTTTATTTTTACGAATCTGGCAGTACTACTTTTAAGAAAACAAAATAATAAAACACTGTCAGAGGCTATGGTTCATCTCGAAAACGCTACACAAGAAAATTCCACGAATACTGATATTGATCCAGATGAAAGCACAATTCAGAAAATTGATTTTGGTGACGACGAAGATCGTGTTCGTGGTGGTTATGCGGAGTCACTATTTTATGTACAATTTGCAGCCATAGTGGCAAAAGTAGAAGAAGATATCGGTAAAATTGATACGACGATCTGTGTTTGGAAGAAAATCCGTTTTTCTCCAAAGATTTTCTTACATATACATTAAAGTATATTATGCCATTTTTACCTTTATGGAGCAATATTGTAAGCGCCCATGTTAACCAAAGTTTTCCTACACGACTGAGCAATTCTAATGTTGAATGTGGGTTTAACACTGTAAAAAAAGAAGTGATAGCTGGAGACTCTTTTTTAAAAGCCGTTCGTTTTATTGATCTCCTAAATGAAAAAAAAAGCAGCGCTTTGTAAAATAGTCAATCTTAGTATTAAAAAAAGTTAAAGAATTCCTAAATTTAAAAAATGAAATTGATAAGCCGTTATCTACCGAAGTTTGGAAAAAAAGAGTGACAAAAAACCACTGACGATTTATTTCACTAAAAATGAATTTCCTTCGGCTTGAAAAAAGATGATTTTGGAAACCAAAACAGAAGACAAAATCATAACAAATGACAGCTTGTCTCAGTCAGACTTATCTTCAAACTTTATTGAAAACAAAAATGGTCAGAATTATGAAACTAGCATTTGTCTTAAAAACGGACTGTTATTTTTTAACGAATATTACATGCAATTTTGCCTATGCGAATACATTAATAAATTTACTCTAGGCAGATATATCAAAGAAAGACTTGAACTAAATTTATCTAGCCAGGAATATTTTGATTTCCAAATATAATAATTCGTTAGACAGAAGCAACATTAATAATGTCAATAAATGGCTTACCGATTACACAATTGATGCCTGCGTAATTTCGTTTTTAAAAGGCAGTACACATCAGTCTTTGTATATGGATACAGTGAGCAGTCAGTATATTTTTGCAAACTCTACAGTACCCGAAAAATTCAGCCCATTCCAGATATCGATTGAAAACCTTGATTTTATTTTTCTGCCTTATCATACTTCATCACACTGGATATTGCTAGTTTTTGATTTGCCGAATTTCAAAATTTATTTCTTAGATCCAGCAGGTAATCCATGCCCAAATGATGTGTTCAAATGTGTTCTTAAATTTATGCAAACTTATGACCGAAATAATTTTAATAGTACAGTGAAATTTAATTATAGAAAATGGAGCCTAGCAACAAACAAAGAATATCCCCTTCAGTTTGATTCCTACAATTGTGGAGTATATGTCATTTACTATATTTGGAATTTGCTAAAGAGTAAAATACTTGACACTTTTTTCAAAACAATTGATATGGAATTTGACCCAGAGTCCTTTCGGATTACCTTGCAACAAGTTTTAATCTTACAGTCAGAAAATATGAGAGACATCTGTTTGGTTTGTGGAAGGAAAGAAGACCAATTAAGCAACAGATGTATTACATGTCAAAACATTGTATGCTCTGTAGCTATAACAACATTTAAAAAAATCTGTTTGAACGCCAACAAACAAGGGATATAATTTTAAATGAAATATAGTACTATTTCGTTATTCATTACAAATCTGATTCAACAATTTTTAAAAACATTTTAACCCACGAAGAATCCCAGCGGTTTTTAAATCAAAAACACATTTTAGAAAATATAAAGTGGGATTACTTAACTGCCTTCTTTTGTTTAAAAGATGTTATAAAATTAAAATCAAACATAACTACCCTAATGCCGAATATGAAACAAGAATTTATCTGTTTTGTTTTAATTCCACTTTTATGCCGAAAAATCTTTTATCGGTATTATGGTTACAACGAAATCGACGTTGATATGTTTGAAGCATACCAAAAACGATACAACTTAGAAAAAGACACAGACTATCCTTCGCCCTACACTCTATTGGATTTGCTAAATACATAAATAAAAAGCAAATACCTACTATATTAATTTTTGTGCAAAAAAAGCATAAAAGAAGTATTTTTCGTTTTTATATTAATCTAATAAGTTTAGTGAATATTATAAAATATTCGAATTTAAAGTTTTTTTAATAGGGATACACATGGGCGTAGTCAGGTCGCTCAGGGTGGGGCAAAAAAATGTACAATCAGATATTTATTGAGAAATAGTATAAATGCTGTTTTAATTAACTAAAGCCAGGATGGGGCAGGTGACAAGCCAGGGTGGGGCAAGTGCTCTACCCTGACTACGCCCATGGGGATACATTATGTAGGTGCCTAAATATATCTATAGGAAATTTGTTTAATCAATTAAAAGAATTAAAATTAGAATTTGGGAATTTTTTATTAGGCATTTATGTAGCACAAGCAGAAATTACCAATTTGGGAGATAAGTTTTTTTAAAATTAATATTAAAAAAAAAAACAAAAAAATGGACGAAAAAATTTTAAAATAACAAAAAAGAACAAAAAAACAAAAACAAAATAAAAATACAAAGAAAAAG
Source organism: Aspidapion aeneum (assembly GCA_963576565.1). Lineage (NCBI taxonomy): Eukaryota > Metazoa > Arthropoda > Insecta > Coleoptera > Brentidae > Aspidapion > Aspidapion aeneum. The sequence continues at coordinate 66,930,780 of OY755043.1, forward strand.
AAAAAAAAAACAAAAAACAAAAAAAAAACAAAAAAAAACAGAAAAACAAAAAACAACAAGAAAAAAACAACAAAAAACAAAAAAAATGGGTAGTAATACCGTTCGCGTCCGAAGGAAAACCCTTAAAATCCTTCACGTGCTACCCGGGTAACGTTAAATGAACGGAAAAACGATATTTACATAGTCTCTCTTAAATTCTCTCGTACATTCACCACAGAACAGAACTAAGTGCCAATGATCGAAGCTAAATAAAAATATGTCTATAATATTATATAATAAATCTGCTATTTTTCACAAAAAAAATGGTTTAGAAAATATTCCTATTTTTCGACTTTCCCTTGTAACTCAGCGAAGAAACCTAGCTTTTGTAAAGGTGATAGCTGGGTAAATTTTTACTGTTTTAACGATCCACTTGATGTAAAACGATTGCGGTACAGCGTTTATTGTTCACAAAAACAAATTTTTGCAAAATATTTATATTTTTCGACTTTCCCCCGTAACTCAGATAGGAAGCCTAGCTTTTATAAAGCTGATAGTTGTGTGAATTCCTACTGGTTTTGCGACCAACTCGATGTAAAATAAATTTGGTACAACGTTTATTTTTCATAAAAACTAAGTTTTGAAAAATATTCCTATTTTTCGACTTTCCCTTGTAACTCAGCTAAGAAACCGAGCTTTTATAAAGCTGATAGCTTGGTTAATTTTTACTGTTTTAACGATCTACTTGATGTAAAACGATTATGGTACAGCGTTTATTTTTCACAAAAACAAAGTTTTACAAAATATTCCTTTTTTTCGACTTTCCCCCGTAACTCAGATAGGAAGCCGAGCTTTTGTAAAGCTAATAGCTCGATAAATTTTTACTGTTTTAACGATCCACTTAATGTAAAATGATTGTGGTACAGCGTTTATTTTTCATAAAAACAAAGTTTTGCAGAATATTCCTATTTTTCGACTTTCCCCCGTAACTCAGACAGAAAGCCTAGCTTTTGTAAAGCTGATAGCTCGGTAAATTTTTACTGTTTTAGCGATCCACTTGATGTAAAACGATTGTGGTACAGCGTTTATTTTTCACAAAAACAAAGTTTTGCAAAATATTCCTATTTTTCGACTTTCCCCCGTAACTCAGATAGGAAGCCTAGCTTTTATAAAGCTGACAGCTGTGTAAAATCCTACTGTTTTTGCGACCCACTCGATGTAAAATTAATTCGTACAACATTTATTTTTCATAAAAACAAAGTTTTGAAAAATATTCCTATTTTTCGACTTGCCCCCGTAACTCAGATAGGAAGCCTAGCTTTTGTAAAGCTGATAGCTTGGTAAATTTTTACTGTTTTAACGATCCACTTGATGTAAAATGATTGTGGTATAGCGTTTATTTTTCACAAAAACCAAGTTTTGCACAATATTCCTATTTTTCGACTTTCCCCCATAACTCAGATAGGAAGCCTAGCTTTTATAAAGCTGAGAGCTATGTGAATTCCTACGGTTTTTGCGACCAACTCGATGTAAAATTAATTTGGTACAACGTTTATTTTCCATAAAAACAAAGTTTTGAAAAATATTCCTATTTTTCGACTTTCCCTTCTAACTCAGCTAAGAAACCTAGTAAAAACCTTGTAAAGCTGATAGCTCGGTAAATTTTTACTGTTTTAACGATCCACTTGATGTAAAAAGATTGTGGTACAGGGTTTATTTTTCATAAAAACAAAGTTTTGCAAAATATTCCTATTTTTCGACTTTCCCCCGTAACTCAGATAGGAAGCCTAGCTTTTATAAAGCTGACAGTTATGTGAATTCCTACGGTTTTTGCGACCAACTCGATGTAAAATTAATTTGGTACAACGTTTATTTTCCATAAAAACAAAGTTTTGAAAAATATTCCTATTTTTCGACTTTCCCTTCTAACTCAGCTAAGAAACCTAGCTTTTGTAAAGCTGATTGCTCGGTAAATTTTTACTGTTTTAGCGATCCACTTGATGTAAAACGATTGTAGTACAACGTTTATTTTCCATAAAAACAAAGTTTTGAAAAATATTCCTATTTTTCGACTTTCCCCCGTAACTCAGATAGGAAGCCTAGCTTTTATAAAGCTGATAGCTATGTTAATTCCTACGGTTTTTGCGACCAACTTGATGTAAAATTAATTTGGTACAACGTTTATTTTTCATAGAAACAAAGTTTTGAAAAATATTCCCATTTTTCGACTTTCCCTTGTAACTCAGCTGAGAAACCTAGCTTTTGAAAAGCTAATAGCTTGGTAAATTTTTACTGTTTTAACGATCAACTTGATGTAAAACGATTGTGGTACAGGGTTTATTTTTCATAAAAACAAAGTTTTGCAAAATATTCCTATTTTTCGACTTTCCCCCGTAACTTAGATAGGAAGCCTAGCTTTTATAAAGCTGACAGCTATGTGAATTCCTACGGTTTTTGCGACCAACTCGATGTAAAATTAATTTGGTACAACGTTTATTTTCCATAAAAACAAAGTTTTGAAAAATATTCCTATTTTTCGACTTTCCCTTCTAACTCAGCTAAGAAACCTAGCTTTTGTAAAGCTGATTGCTCGGTAAAAACCTTGTAAAGCTGATAGCTCGGTAAATTTTTACTGTTTTAACGATCCACTTGATGTAAAACGATTGTAGTACAACGTTTATTTTTCATAAAAACAAAGTTTTGAAAAATATTTCTAATTTTCGACTTTCCCTTGTAACTCAGCTAGGAGACCTAGCTTTTGTAAAGCTGATAGCTCGGTAAATTTTTACTGTTTTAACGATCCACTTGATGTAAAACGATTTTGGTACAGCGTTTATTTTTCACAAAAACAAAGTTTTGAAAAATATTCCTATTTTTCGACTTTCCCCCGTAACTCAAATAGAAAGCCTAGCTTTTATAAAGCTGATAGCTGTTGAATTTCTACTATTTTTGCGACCCACTCGATGTAAAATTAATTTGGTACAACGTTTATTTTTCACAAAAACAAAGTTTTGAAAAATATTCCTATTTTTCGACTTTCCCTTGTAACTCGACTAAGAAACCTAGCTTTTGTTAAGCTGATAGCTTGGTAAATTTTTACTATTTTAACGATCGACTTGATGTAAAACGATTGTGGTACAGCGTTTCTTTTTCACAAAAACTAAGTTTCCCCCGTAACTTAGATAGAAGGCCTAGCTTTTATAAAGCTGATAGCTCGGTAAATTTTACTGTTTTAACAATCCTTTTGATGTAAAACCATTGTGGTACAGCGTTTATTTTTCACAAAAACTAAGTTTTGCAAAATATTCCTATTTTTCGACTTTCCCTCGTAACTTAGATAGAAAGCCTAGCTTTTGTAAAGCTGATAGCTCAGTAAATTTTTACTGTTTTAAGGATCCACTTGATGTAAAACGATTATGGTACAGCGTTAATTTTTCACAAAAACAAAGTTTTTAAAAATATTCCTATTTTTCGAACTTCCTCCGTAACTCAGATAGGAAACCTACGTTTTGTAAACCTGATAGTTCGGTGAATTCCTATTCTGTTTTAGACCTCTTCACTGTACATCACATTTGTTTCTTTAAAAAAAATTGTATATGCCCAATTATTTTTGGCTTACCCTGTAGCGCAGTTTTATCAATAAAAACTTAGATGGTTGTCAATATATCAGTTTGACCATATTTGACATATTTACGTTTAAAATATATACATAGATCTAGGTTAATCGCAAGGCCACGCAATGTTGGGATTGGTACATTAAAAAAAATATATAAAACTTGCTATTGTTTAAATTCTCACATACTAAAGCTCACAGCTGACAGTTGTTAATGTAAACTTACGATTTTATAATATTCTCACCTTGAATTGACTTTTAAAACGCTTAAAACCTTTAAATAACGAATTTACAGCTTATAACAAAAAGTTATCTGATCCACTGTAATATATGTAAATCTGAATTTAATCTGAAGCTAACTTCAGGCACGTCACGATATGCCGCTGTTGCATAGTGCCTTCTTGCGGAAACGATTAAACATACAAATATGCCGTTTTTGGTGATAAAGAACAATACGATGAAAAGTTAGTTTTTACAGAAAACGCAAAAACATATTTTTCTTAGTTGTGCCACTATCAAAGCAAAGCAGCGCTATATAGTTTTTAGCTTTTAATCACTTTATGCTCCATTTACAGTTTTAGTAAAATAATATGAAGCATGCCTTAACTTTCTTCAATTAGAGTGATTTTCAAGGCCGCACCTAGGGAGGGGATCAAGGGTAATCAAAATTGCATAATACATATGCAAATTTTTATTGAAATTTTGTAATCCTCCGAAATTTTGTCTTGCTTACTTCTTCAATAACAAAAGGTCACAAACTATATATACCTACCAAAGTACAATCTACAAAATGTGATTTTCTTAACTTCCTAGAAGTATCACGATCTATATTTCCTAAAAAATGAATAAAATCACAAAAACTTTGTGAATATTGAGGCTTTCTATAATATGTAACCAATTTCACAAATATTTTTTAAAAGTCAAATTACAAATAATTAAATATATAAATTTCACATAAAACTTGTGACATTACAAAAAATAAATATTTTTTTACAAGTTTCGCCCAAATCTATATGCTAATGCAAGTGTTTTATTTTTGGTATATTTAGTTTATTAGGCAATCTGTAGTGGTTTATAGTTTGTGAATATAAATTAAATTAATATATACTTATCTGCATTTTAAAGAACTAAAATTAAAAATTTAATCTGATAATCCAATATATGGGGGGCCTTAATTTTTTTAAATAAAATTTACATACAATAAAAAAATTTGCAGAGTAATTTCCCTTTTTTCTGTATGCGACTTTAACTTAGAGCTCTCGAATTCATACTTTGCCTTCGATCTACCTTTACGTGAGGCGACGCAACCTATCCCTTCTTTTAGTCACGTGACTTTCAATTTAACTCTCTTGCACATAATCACATGACTGAAGTAAATCGATCACTACGCCAACAGCATTCGTTTCTTGGACAGTTATTTAGTCGTTATAATAGCTCTCGCATTTTCGAGCTACAAAAAAAGGTTCTGAAAGTCATCTATGGGCTAGGGTATCAAGATGACATCAAGCACATATTTACACCAAACAGACTATTAACAGTTTCATGTTTATATATTTACACATGCATTATATGTGTTTATAAAAACTCTTACAATTACATAAAGATAATCAAATTCACTCATACCATACAAAAAATAGAAATAGTATTAAACTGAACTGTTTAAGAGTTCAGCAGATAGTAAAAACTATTATTTGCCAGTTTTTTATAATAAACCACCAGAATCAGTAAAAAGATTAAACCTGAACTCCGTTAAAAATAAAATCCTAAATTTTTTGCTAAAAGTAGCATTTTACAATATTGAGTTGTTATATAAAAACATAGCCGATAATAGGGACCTATTGCAATAGTGCCAGGCATAAATTGTGCCGGGCACTATATTAGACAGACAGCCAGACTTTTTTTTTCTCGAAAAAAATAGGATCACCATAGCTCACACTACTATAGTATAGTAGTAGTATGAGCTAAAACTGGCCTGCTTAGGAAGAGAAAACCTCATTTAGCAGGTGTGTAAATATAAAATTATTTTTTTCATCTCCTCACGATTCTTTTTCCGACGACCATGCAGAGTCGGATTAATTTATTTTTTTGTCTACTACGCAGATTTAAAAGAAAATATAATATCGATGCCTTAAAGCAAAGTCCTTTGTTCTTCCGCCAAATCTGGTGTAAAATTTCACATCCGGTGTTACCCCTCTTCTTTTAACTTTTAGATCACAGGTCACCGGGATTTGCTACGATCAGGGTAAAGCCTTATGTTTCTATTTCTATCTAATCACCTGCTAAACTAGTTTTTCTTTTTCTAAGCAGGCTGCAAAATGTCTTGTTTAATCCGGTTTTTTTCGCTAACCTCCAAAATAAAAACAAAAATGCTTTTTCTTTACTTTTTGCGCCACCATCTTTAAAAAGCAAATAAATTGAATTTTTCTATAATGTAAAACTAGCTTAGAGTAATATAAAATTAAATTTTTTGGTAAAAAATTTACTAAATCAAAAAATAAAGTTCAAAAGCGAGGTGGAGGTTGCGTGACTTTGAATGCAAACAAGGCTTTTTGTTTTTATAATGTGAATGCCGCCATCTTAGATTATATAAGACATTGTCATTTATAAATTGATGTAATACACGCCAACACAAGTGTCAAACAAAAATAAAAAAATAACTTTTTTATCTAAACTTCTGCCGCCATCTTGATGTTAAATGTCAAATTGTAACTTTTTATAAATACTTACAAAAGTTTTTTTTTTGTAAAAATTAAATTTGGTCTATAAGCTTTATGTCTCTTTTATTTTTGACATATTAAGCGCTATCTTTGTGTCGGCTAGGGAACTTATTTTTTTTTTCAGTAAGTTTTATGAGCTGGTAAATAGCTTTAATAGTAGGCGTAATACACATTACACAAAAATGAAAGGAAATATCAAAGAAAAACAAATTTTTCGAAATATGGCTACCATTTTGTTTTACAGTGACATGTGTCAATATTTTTTATATTTTTAAATTAAGTAGGTGTAACTTAAAGTAAATTTTTTTATATTAATTTTATTTCTCTTAAAACAGGAAACTATTTTTTCCTAACTTGAATTCTGAAGCCGGAAAATCCTGGATCCTCTAATGAAAATTTAGCTTCGGGTGATTGCTGCTAGGTACTATGCAAATTTTAAAAAAATACCCTTTTTGCCGCTTTTTTTTACAAATTTAGTCTGTGTTTACGGGCACGCATGGATACGACTAAACCGGAGTCGAATCATTTTTACGAAAGAGGTAATTGAATTTCAGGGGAAGCCGACCAAATTTCAGGGGGGACTGGGCCCCCTCTGATCTTTTCCTGGCGTCACGACTGCCATAATACCTTGACCTATGTCTCGTAGTGATATTCGTTTGCTTGCACCATCAGCCAGCAGCCTAGACATTGTAGGGTTACTACAACCTTGAAGCCTTTTGATGCAGTGGCCCTAATACTTTGAAGTAAAAGCAGTGACGTATACAAATTGCCAAGGTGCTTGGAAAGTTTTTTATTTTTTAGTATATATTTTTTATATATGATATGTCCAGGATCTTGGGGGGGTTAGGCCTTCCTTGTATAGCGCTGTATACGCCCATAATAAAAGGTATGCACAATTGTTGGGATTAAGTCCGCTATCGCCACCGTCAGAGCGGCCAATTACACAACAGTCTGCTTTTTTCATTATAAATTCAAAAACACGAATTTCAATAAGGTCAATAATGTAGCCTACCATCTTTACCTTACCCTCGGCTGTTATATTTTAACCACGGTCTCCTTAGTCGAGGTTAAGAAGTCCGCGATTTCAACGGCTCTGCTAAAATAGCGCTGCTACAAAATGGCGCTGCCACAAAATAGCGCGCATCCAAACAGCACTGCCAGAAATAAGCGCCTTACAAAATAGCGCTGCTTCAAAATAGCGCGCATTAAAATGTCGCTGCCTCAAAATCGCGCTGCTACAAAATAGCGCTGCTACATAATAGCGCCTTACAAAATATTGCTGTTTTTTTTAATGATGCTTTTTTTAATGTCGCAGTTTTTATTAAATATCGCTATTTTCTTTGATGCGCGCTATTTTGTGACAGCGCTATTTTATTTCAGCGCTATTTTGTAGCAGCGCTATTTTGATGCGCGCTATTTTGTAGCAGCGCCATTTTGTTAGGCGCTATTTTGTAGCAGCGCTGTTTTGTAAGGTGCTATTCTGTAACAGCGCTATTTTGATGCACGCTATTTTGTAAGCGCCATTTTGTAGCAGCGCTAATTTGTAACAGCGCTTTTTTGTAGGAGCGCTATTTTGAAGCAGCGCTATTTTGTAGGGCGCTATTCTGTAGCAGAGCCGATTTCAACATATTTCAACGCACTCCTGCTGACTAGCCACCATTTATTTTTTCTATATCACTCGTTAGCATTTTTACCATTCAATATGAGTGCCAAAGTTGTTTGAAAAAATTGATATATGTCCAAATTTTTAGCAATGTGAAAACGTCAAATTTATCTCTAAAATTCAAGTATTTTTTCGTTAAAATGTTTCGAAATTTAGTGTGTAAATTACCCAGCATTACACGCACCGTAAGTAGCATTTTTGTAATTAGGCTCATACCAAAAAAAAGACAGCACGCTACTATAACCAAATTTTTCAAGATTATTTTCTCATAGCTCCTAAAATCATAAAAATATTATAGAAATTATACGTATTGTGTGGAGAACATTTGGTTCATTTCCACGATCTAGTTAATACACAACGAGTTCTGATGAATACAGTTTATTTAGGACATAAGAAAAACCCTTGTTCTTACGCTATGTTTTTAGGAATTACACCAAAGAAACTTTAGATCATTATCCCCTCCAGTAAAATTCAGTCAAAACAAAACTAAATCATCGTCGGAAACTTCCATATCATCCAAATCTGTAAATGGCTTTAATACTTACAATAAAGAACACCTTAGTGCAAACAGTAAGTTTTTAATAAAAAACCTAATTATAAATAATTTACTTTGTACATTTTTGATATACATACAGGGGGTCCCAGATAAAAGCAACTACATGGTTGTTTAAATGAGGAAAAAGTTGCGCTATTTTAAGCCCAATCATGTGCTGTATCAATATCAAAGATATCTACAGGGGTTACTAAAATATCAAGCAAAAACTAAAAAATTGTTTTTTTTTTAATTGAAATATCGCCGCCATCTTGCAAACAAATTTAATGAAACTTAGTAGTTTTGTATAAGCAACTAGGGCCAATCGAATGACGTTACCAAATTTTTTCTAGGCCTTCTAGTTTTTTTTTAAACCATAGCCAAATTTGTTATTTCTTATGACTGCCAAATTGAATTTATACGTCAATAAATAGAGCATCAAAAGAGCTTTTCAACCATGTATAATAAGCCTATCTTTGAATAACGGAAAATGTGACTTTATTTAAAAAACTGTTTTTCACTTGGTTGGATGTGAAACAAAGGCCGTAGTTGCGTTTGTTTTCATACCTTCGTAACTATCTGTCAAAACTTTGTCATTTATTTGATTTATCTGTGGGAGTTTTAAAGTTTCTAAATTACTTAAGATTTTTTTGGAGTCACATTATCAATCAAATTTAATATGGAAAGGTTTCCAAATTGGGAGAAAGTAGATATATATGAATGTTATATTTTGTGTACTAAGAATGCTGGAAGACCTCAAGATATGTACATTTAGAGATATCCAGAGAGACGACAACCAGGTTTGTCAATCTTCAAAATACCTAAAAATAATTTAATTGAGTATGGTTCCTTTAAAAAACAAAATTGTAATTGACAACCTGATAAAAATATTGAAGCTCTGGTTTTACAAAGTGTCGTTGCCAATCCCCGCATCTCCATTCGTGAACTGGAAAATAATGTTAAAGTACCCAAATCAATTACACAAAGAATTCTTAAAAAATATAGGTATTATCCATATGCAACACATATTAGTCAAGCACTCCGAGATGGTGAATTAGAAAGAAGAACCTTGTTTTGCAATTGGTTCATACAAAAATCGCAATAAAAACCCTCAATTTCCGCTTAAGGTTGTGTGGTCCGATGAAAGCAGGTTTACAAACTGCGGGGTGTTTAACAGACATATAACTATGTGTACTGGGCCGATGAAAATCCGTTCTTAAATCGTACGGTGCACTATCAAGTTAGGTGGGGTTTGAATGTATGGCTAAAGGCCGGTTTATCAATGGAGGGGTATCTCGTCGTGTTAGCTAGCCCAGGGCCAACTCTAACCTTGGGGTAACACACCATTTTAACCCAGAACTCCGAAACTTGTAGGTTGGCAATGCTGATAACAATCGACCATCAAAGTTTTCCCTTCTTATTTGATAGTCTATGGTATTTTTGACATTTTGTGGTTATGTTGTTCTTTTTGTATTTTTGGGTTTGGGTGTTTTGTTAAAAAAAATGATTTGAAAAAACTTTATTCATTGTACTCTAGCCAGTAAGTATTTACTATGTATGATGAAAATAGTTTAGCTACATAAAAATTAGCATGTAGCTTCAAATTTGTAAATTGTTTCTGTTGTACTTGTACTTATAATAAAAATGCATCTATTAGTTATCTACCTATTAAAGCTAGATTTATACATTACATAATTTAAGAGATAAAATGAGTTAAAAGCAAATGGATTAATGTCCATATTGGATCATAATGCTGCATTTTTTAGTTTATTTTTAAACTACTACACCTATTTTATTCTTGTTACAGATCATGTCTTTGCAAGGAAACAAATAAACTTCTCTAAACTTGGGCATTCTAATGAAGAAATATTAACAAGGTACGTCAACAAGAAATAATGGTACTAGTTTCTGGCACATGAAACTGTTGTCCCGGAATGACTGATTTACAAACACCCTGTGCAGAGCAAGATGTTTCCTGGCTGACCAGAAGTTGTTTCAAAACCTGCATTTTACATATTATTTATTCTGTAGCATATATTTTATTTATTTATAAAAGTGCCCTAGCATGTTGGAATGATTTCAGTATTTTATTTTGATGTAACTCTATAAGTTAATTGTTGATTATTTCTGATTCCTAAAACACTGTTGTATAACAAAAGAAGTTGTTAGTCATTTTTCAGGGGCCCCCAAATAAAAATTAAAAAACTCAGTGTTTGAAGTACATTCACTTTTTATTTTGCATTTTTAAATAAATATAAAAAGTTTTAAAACTATATACATAAATTAGAATTATAATAAAACTGGTACACATATTGATGATGATTTATATGTGAATGGGCCTTGCAGCCCTCTCACTGTGACCACCAGAGGGTCTGTATTGTGGCTCGGTACAAATAGTAGGTATAGCTCTGTTGGTGGGTGGGATATTTATTGGGTTATTCATGGAGTGCTTTTCTATTACACATTATCTTGCTCATAGAAAAAATATTTGAGGCTTGCTTGGTAGACTGCTCCCATTGCAAAAATCTCCATGTCTGTGGGGAATTCCATCATCTCAGCCTCACACCATATGAAGTATCGCCACTGCTGTTGTACACTTATAAAACTAAAGTACACAATTTAAATGTTATGCTTTTGAGAAAAATCAACCATAATAAAAAATAAAACACTTTAAAATAATTCAAAATTTTGTGGTTAACCAAGAGATAAATACGTTACCCTGCCGTCCGAGCGCGGGTCAAGTTAGCCTAGGGTTAACCCTCGAGTTTGCAGTTAACCTTGGATGGATAAACACTTGACAACTTTAGCCCCGGGCTATCTCTAACTCGAGGGGTATCCCTCCATTGATAAACCGGCCCTAAGAGTCATAAACGGAGACATACTATCAGAATAAAAATATTTGTAAAAAAAGCCAAGTACGCGAAAGTGGTATTCCTTAAAAAGAATTGAGATTAAAGTAAAGCCAAGTTCTCCAATACAAATTTTAAAATGAATGGTTCTTACTAGTTTGGAAATGTTTTTTTAAACTTTGCCATTCCAGCCAAACTTCTTTACGTTCAATTTAGCACTGTGCCTAAGAGTCATTTGCAGCCGTAATTTTTAAAGGATCATTGACTTCTATAAGGGCCTTATACAACTTAATGATTTAGATAATATTTAACTTTTAAAGTAGTAAGATATGCGGAATATTGATCAAAAATTTTGTAATGCCTTTTTAATATTTTCCCATGGTTTTATCATAGTTCCATCAGCCTTCTAAAGCTCAGCTCTCTAGTGTTCCTGGAAGCAGGCAATGTTAATTTTACATAATTTTACATTTATAGGGGAGAAAAGTAAATTAAAATGTTGGTGTTTTTAAATTTTTTCCTATAGTTTTATCATAGTTCCTATCGGTCTTCCAAAGCTCAGCTCTCTGCGTTTCTGGAATTGGAGAATGTTAATTTACATAACTTTGCATTTATAGAGGAGGGAAGTTAATTAAAATTTGGGGTTTTTAATTTTCTTTTAGTTTTATCATAGTTCCCATCGGCCTTCCAAAGCTCAGCTCTCGAGCGCTACTGAAAGTGGGCAATTTTACTTTTACACAACTTTACATTTATAGGGAAGGGAAGCAAATAGAAGTTTTGGGGTTTTTAAATTTTTTCCTATAGTTTTATCATAGTTCCTATCAGTCTGCCATTTCTGGAAGTGGGCAATGTTACTTTTACATAACTTTACATGTATAGAGGAGGGGAGTAAATTAGAATTTTGTGGTTTTTTGATTTGTTCCATGGGTTTGGTCATAATTTCTATCAGTCTGCCAAATTTCAGCTTTGTAGCATGTCGGGAAGTACAGTAGAATTTTGATGATCTGTACATGAGTGAGTGGCAATTTCGACGTTTTTTAAAACTTGGAGGAGTTGTTATAGTTAAAATTATACCCATTTGTAATGACGTCATTTTTGTTTATCTTTGTTTAGTATATTATAAACAGCGGTGACAATAAATTTAAAAAAAAAAGTAGTGTCTATGATTTAAATAGGTAGGTAATTGGTTATGTGAAGTATCCGTCACTGTCAATCAAAAAACATTGATTGGCAAAAATATCTACGCCATACGTTTTTTTCTCACCTGATGACGTCATTACAAATGCGTATAATTTAGACTATAACTCTATGAAGATCTACGACTGTGCAAAGTTTCAGATTCGTAGCTCATTCCGAAGTAGAGTTTTAGATAGGTCAAATATGGGCTGAAATGTTTCAAGAAAAGAAGGTAGGGTAAAAGCATCAAACGTGAGTCATGTACTAGTTATTCGTCATCAGATTTAAATTGTGAAATATTAAGCATTCTGAATGAGTTACATCATGTTTCAGAATATTCATAATAAGCGGCAACTACGCTTTAATTATATACATCATTTTAAAAAGATCGGTTATAAGCCAGGCAAATTACACTTTGAGAGTAAAAAAAATATTAACAGGACTTGGACCATTGGAAATTGTAGAGCGGCAAAAAACAAAGTTTAAAAAAAAAATGCAGCAGGGGCGTTGCGGGTTAGGTTTGGTAGGGTAAAAAGGAGCAACGAATCGTATTATTGCGATTTCCGGCGAAAATTGACGTCGGAGAAAAAAGTGACATACAGAAAAGTCATAGGCCATAAAAATGTCTAAAACTTTTGTAAATATCATTTTTTACATAACCTCAAAATGTTCGAGAAAAATTTTTAAAACCGTAATTTTTTTAAATTTTGGTTTTTTTATTCTCATTTTTGCAAAAATAACGTCAGTTTAACAAAACTTGGTAAGAGTAAAGCGACTAGGTTGCTAAATGTCTACAATATTTTACAAATAAAAAAATTAAGGAGTTTTTAAGATATTTGTTTTTTTCGCTCAAAAACACTTTTTTTTAAATGAAATTTCTCCTTCAGAATATCATCGTGTCTAGTTCTGCTAGTAATCAGTTTTTGACATTGAGATATACTTTTTGGCAAAATAAAAAACAAGATGACATGTCCGAAAATTAAAAAATCCAAAAAAAAAGTCACAATATTTTTTAAAGATATTGTAGTTATTTTATAAGTTTTAAAATATTTTTTAAAACTAGCTATTATACCTAATTCTACGGAAAAAAATGAATATTATTATGGCTCAACAAAATAGGCTACCAGCCTTGCTTTTGGAATATTAATGTACATATATACATTTGGAAAAAAATTTAACTTTTTCTAATAAATATTTTTTATCGCTCTGTATGTTATTTTTAAATTCTCTCTGAATTTTAGCGCCCCCAGAAGTGCCGCCCAAGGCGAAACACCCTGTCACGCCCTAGTTAAGCTACTGATATATGTACTAAACTAAATAATACTAAACTAATCTTGGTCTTTTTGATAAAATCTCAGCTTCTTCTTCTTCGTGGTCTGAATATTGGTAACACTGGGCTTCTGTGTCTTCAAAGGTTTCTTCTATATTACTTAGCTCCTCGGGTAACTGATTTTCTGTATTTGGGCAAAAGTCTGGCTGTTCATTTGAGATATCAAATTCATTGAAATCTTCAGAAATTTTTTCAACGTTTGAACAGTTGTCTGAACCGTGACATTTTATACATAAATCTGTACATCGCAATCCATGTTTTCGGCACCCGCATCTACTCTCACAATTGGTTACGCAGCTGCAAGATATTGATTTCAATAAATCTTCAGGAATTACTGGGTCTTCAGTAAAGTGAGGCACAGGTACTTTTGAATTATTTCCAATTACTTCTTTCCAGCCCCACTTGGTTGCAGTTAGATTGGTTCCAAGCCATGTTTGAATCTAAAAGTATGCTCTATAAGAGTGTTGTCTTGCTGTTCCTGGTGGTGGTAATGTTTCCAATTTAAAACTAGACTTTTCAGTCAATAGTTTGTATTGTTGATATCTCAAATCTTCCAAAGATAATTTGTCATTACCGCACTTGTAAATAGATGAAACTAGCTTACATACATTTTGGGCAACGACCTTGGATTCCACATCAGTTTGATAAAAAGGCTTAACTAACTCTGTCAAGTTGGGCGTTTTAATCAGTGAATTCAGTGTTGTTTTATTCCTTTTCCTGCAAAAGCAGATGTTGAACCACAGCCAGTAAAACAATATAAAAATCAAACAATTGAACGATATTGTTAATATTTAAAACTTTTTGACAAATATATTTGGTCGTTTTAATTACCTGCGCCTGGCTTAAGAAAGTAAATTTTTGCATTAGTCATATTTAATTGATTTAATATAACCAGAAGATCGAAATCTTGGCCAACTACAACAACAGTTTTGCTATATTGAGCGACTCCTATTGCTGCATCTATATTTTTATCTTCTTCGGCGATTTCTAGATCTGTATTAATAATTAAGGTATCTGCGTCCTTTTATGCTTATTTAATTGTATATCCTTTAAACTTAAACGCTTTTGACAACTCCTTTATTAAATGAAATGAGAGATAGACATACCAAGTGATTCGTTTTCAATTATAAGGTTATTATTTGCTGTTGTTTTGTTTTAACTTAAAATGCGTGTTTGTGCCTAGTCTTTACTGTGCTGGCATGCTGAGAAACACCTGTTCGGAAAAATCACACGTTTCAAATTAAAACGCATACAAAAATTTGACGTTTTCCGCACGATGCTAGAAAAGCGGTTATTCAAAATGAAATAAAAAATATTGTAGAATTTTTTTTTGTTTTTTTTATTTTCGGACATATTTTTAAATCACAACTATCATGTTTTTTTATTTCGCCAAAAAGTATATCTCAATGTCATAAACTGAGTACTGGCAGAACTAGACACGATGATTTTCTGAAGGAGAAATTTCATTTAAAAGTGTTTTCAAGCGAAAAAAACAAATATCTTAGAAACTTCTTAATTTTTTTCTTTGAAAAATATTGCAGACATTTAGCAACCAAATAGCTCTATTCTTACCAAGTTTTGTTAAACTGACGTTATTTTTGCAAAAATGAGAATAAAAAAACAAAAATTAAAAAAAATTACGGTTTTTAAAATTTTTCTCGAACATTTTGAGGTTATGTAAAAAATTATATTCACAAAAGTTTTAGACATTTTTATGGCCTATGACTCTTCTGTATGTCACTTTTTTCTCCGACGTCAACTTTCGCCGGAATTCGCAATAATACGATTTCCTGTCCCTTTTTACCCCACCAAACCTAACCCGCAATGCCCCTGCTCACGCATATTTATTTTTACTTCGTTTTTTCCCTCTCTACAATGTCCAGTGCTTCAAGTGCTGTTAATAATTTTCTTTTTTTTTTGCTAATTCCGCTGGCCTATTATGTCAGTGCGAATTTATAAGGCAGTGAGAACTGTCGCCTCCAGACTTCGCCTGTTTTGTAATTTTCCTAAAGGATTTCTTAAGCAATCGGTTGAACCAGGGAAGTAATTTTTTGTCTTAATTTTTGGCCAATGATAATATTTTGGGCTTTGGCGGTTTTTTTAGGTGGCTTATAACTGTCTCACCATATTTTTCGCCGTCTAGCTATTGGCCGGTGCGGCTAATAACTGTACCAGTAGAAATTACATGCATTTTAATTATTGGCCGGCTGGTTAGTTTTCACTGCCATGTAAATTGGCCGCCTAGATACCTACTTAAAAAAAAAATATAAATGCATTTAATTATTTTGTGTATTTTTATTTGATGTTTTATAAAAAAAATATATTTTTTAACGTTTTGACAAATTTTAATTTTAAAGAGATTGAACACATAAGGATAGCCGCATTAGTTTAAAAACTATTTGCTTGTTTTTTTGTAAATATCAAACTAAAGATACTTTTTGTAAATATCAAACTAAAGATACTATTAAGTGATAAGGAAAACTTGCTATTTTTAGCCGACCATAGCAATAGGTATGGTAGGCTATTGGGATCAGCAAAAAAAAAGTTTTTTAAATTTCACTCAAAATTAGTTATTTGGGTCAAAAATTACCAAATACAAACTTTTGTCATGGTGTCTGTCTATCTGTCTGTCTGACCGCTTAACCAGTTTAAACCAAATTTGGCACAAAAATACTGTGGCACCCAGGAATTTGTCCATTAGTTTTTGATGGGGGTGGGGGGTTGATAAGGGGGTAGGAGAGGGATTAAAATTTTTAAAAAATCATAAATCCAAAACCAAAGTACTAGTGAAACGCGGTTTTCAATTTTACATTAGGAATATTATTTGCAACATAAGATAAAAATAAAATTATAAAATATTTTGCAAAAAATCAAAAATGTCTGAAACTGAAAACAGCTGGCGTCAACTGAGTTGTACAAACGGCCCTAATTTTTATAAAAATAAAACTTATAAGGACATGTGCTTTAATTGTGTAGCTAATATAACGTCATCTAAAGTCGGTGTTAGATGTGAATTATGTCTCCAAACATAACACATTTCATGTCTGGACGAACCAAAGTGCCCCAATTCGAGTCTTTGTGCCTGTTTTTCATATTTTAAGTACTTTTTTTGTATGGTTTAATGCATGGCCAATTACTGCACCTCCTTAGGCCAATAACTGTCGCAAGTGGCTTATAACTGGTGTTTTTCAGGGTTTTCAGATTTTGTTTATTTTTTTACATTTCCACTAAATTTATTTAAAAATAAATACAATTTTAAAAAAAAATAGATCTTTTTTTGTATGAGCAGAAAAAAAAATGTTTTTGTTTGCAGTTTTGTTTTAGTTATTGCACAATTAAGCGGCAGATTTCCTTACGAGGCCAATCACTGATGCTTTTACCCTACAGCACACTTTAGTCTGAAACCCCAATTCATTGCCAAACCAGGTTTCGAAATATCGTTGTTTGAATTTGACATTTTCTGACAATGAGCAATTGATTTTTTATTGTTCATTATTTTTCACTAACATTAATGAGCCATTTCTAAGAAGTGCGAAGAGTTATAAAAAATTTTCAAAATGGCTTTTTTAACTAAAGATAAGTAGATTATTTTTTGATAATTTCAGTCACAGGGATTTCAAACATATTCTTAAAATACCAATGAAAAAAAATTGTGCAAGAAATGTATAATTTTTTTCTTCTTCGATATTTCATTGGACTAACAAAAAAGCTTTTACAAACTTTCATATTAATTTTTGTGAAAATATTTTCGTCTTGATTTTTACTTTCCGGGATACCTACACTGTTGGTGCGAAAAGGTGCGATAGTCTCCAAATTTGTTATTAATCATGACCGTACATATTCTGATAAACACAGAGTACCTATTCTAGTGCATTTTAATTTGTGTTTCCGTGTGTCTTCTATATAGATAGTAATGAGCAAAGTACCTTAAAAAAAGCAGAATAAATTATAGATATCAAAACTCTTACTTACTTACTTACTTTACTTTATTGTTCCTTTAAGAAATATCTTATGAACAAGAAAAGATATCAAAACTCCCGTCTTAGCAATGATCCTTAAAAAAAAAACAAGAAAAAAATTCAAGATGGCCGCCAAAATAAATAGAAAATTAATAGAAACTGCAAACATTTAACATCTGTTTTAGGGATTTGGAGCATCTATCTATAGAATAATTTTTATTGGAGGAGGGAACTAACAGTTTATATTAGAGGTGGGGGGAGGGCGGGGTTAACTAGGTTAAAAAAATTAAACTTGACATGTGTGACAGCGACTAAATAAGGTGCTGAAACAAAAAAAATAGGTTTAAATTATTTAACTTCCTCCTATCACTCAAACTAAAATATCAATGTAAATTTTTCCTCGATTTAAATCATTTAGTGGATTCATTCTCTCTTTTACACCCTGTATGTGGAGGTAAGAACTTCATTTTTTATGAACATTAAAAGTTTTTAATGCAATATTAGATATTCGCTGATTTCAACCAGAACAACAAAAACTCTGTAGCATTCCCCTGGGAGGAGGAGGCGTGGGAGTGGGAGTGGGAGTCTATAAATAAATTTTGTATGGAACTTACTATAGGCACGACTAAACTTCTATATGCATTTTTATTTTAGTCTCTACGGCTTCTGCTCTTAGGGAGGAAAAAGGGGTGTTGGGGCAAGGTCGTATGCAACCCAAAACAGAGGAGGGGGCAGGTTTCTGAATTCCATGGCCTTCTTAATTTAGAGGGGGGGAAATTCATATTCTAATTGAATTTGAATGTTCGATTTTAAAAAAGTGGTTACAAAGGGGGACAGCCCAACAGCTGTTCTTCCCCCCCCCCCCCCGCGGTTACGCCTTTGCGCTAAGGGTATAATTGAGTGAATTTTTTTTTATTCTCTTGGGTGAATTTAGCAAATAGAAATATTTCCATGATAAACTGTCATATCCAAAAGTGAAGTTTGGACCCCCAAATAAACGGAGTAAAAAGGGGGATGGGGTTACTTAATGGTTATTAAACTTTTTAATCCTTAGATTTTAGTTCTGCGGACCAAAATACTTAAGAATATATATATATATAATATTTTGAATTTTTATAACAGACCAAATTTTACCCCTCAGGGGGTCCTAATAGGGGAAAATTAGATTATCGAAACATTTTTTTTGAGAAACTTGGTTTTGTGCACCAAAATTAGGAGGATTTGGGGGTCTACCCTCTGAGTTTTGCAACTTATATTTTTTGTGAGGCTGTGTATTCTGCAGATCATAATATTAAAAATAATACACTTTTTGAAAGGGCTTTTAGGCAGTGTAAATCACGAAAATTGTAGTGGCAAGAGTGAGGGGTGATAAATAATACTTTTTAATTGTATATTAGCAATTTAGACTTCTTTATTGATTTGTGTTGAAGTGATTAGAGAGTTTAACTGTAAAAGTCTATTTTTGGCCAAAGTATTGATCCCTCAGACCATAGTGCGGCAGAGCGAACTTGGCGAGGCACTGCCGCACAGTGTAACAAAACCCAGCTTTTTGGGAAAAAAATCATATCTTTTGAAATAAGTGGAATACATTTTTCAAATTTTGCAGCAGATTTAAGTTCAACAAATGACATTTTTGAGTGGTCAGTTTTTTTTCATCCATGCCGGTAGATGGCGCGGCAGACCAATAACTTTTTCTTTATAGAAAATAGATTTTTTGTTTTAATTTTATTACTTTTTTGATCGTGTAACATTGATTTTTATGATTATTGCACTTCTTGATCCACATCCTATATCTAACAAAATTTGAAATAATAAAGACCACTAACAAAATTTATAAGAACAGAGAGAGGTAGATAATATTGACTGACTGACTAGCAACATTTAACAAATTTTTAATTACGTATATTTTAACAACAGTTATTATATTTCATAAAAAACAATGATCACATGTACACATAGGCGAATGGCGAAAGAAGTCTGTTGTTAAAATTATAACTTATTTATTATAATACAGGTATGTAACGTAACTTGAAACGATAATGATAAACAAAATTCATAAGTACAGTACAGTAACTGAAATATCAGGGTAAAATAACTTTTGTGTCAAGTAACATTGAATATTTCTTAAATATTCAAAAAATTACTACATATAAAATTAAATTAATGCTATGTTTAGTGAAATATGTGGTAAAAAAATATTGCTTATTTATCATTATCAATTACTAAAAATATCTCAATATCGTCATCGATAGTGTAACGTTGAGTATTTGTTACATTTCGCAGTGAAGAAAGGTGTGGATCTGATGATATTATTAATAAATTTAACAGATCAGTGTTGATATCGAATCTCGATGTTTTTCTAGTTCGAGTTAGCCAGATTCTCTTAATTTCCTTGTGACGGGCTTCCAATGCCTCCTCCGAAAGTTCTCCAATTGGAAAATCAAAAAACCGTATCACAGAAACACCATGCACGAGAACTTTATGTACGCTGCTTGGCATATAGTACCAACTATATAACTGCAAATAAGGTTCTCGTGTATGGGTTAGTAAGTGTTCGAACTCGGAAACATTTATATGATACCCACTTGAGAGAACTCTTAGAATTATTGCAAAATTGTGAATTAAATTTAAATCCACACCCGTGATTTCTAAACTTTTTTGGGGGTTTTGGAAGATTCTTCGTGCAGTATTCCCGTCGTTAGTCGTTCCAAATCCTTGTTTGGGTTTGTCCACCAGCAAAGCCATTTTTGTTTTAAATTCATTCTGGATCCGTTTTTTGTTTTCGTCTACGATTCGTTATTTTCAGAACCTTTAACTTGCCACTTAGCAATTGGCAGCCTATATCCAATATGAATGACACACTCAAAAAAACGTATCCAGCAATGTAAGGTGGACAAACCAAACCTAAGATTTGAGTCAGCAAATGGCTTTTGCATTATTGGTATTCATTTCGCGTGGACCTGCCCCACATATGAAGCATATTGCTGTGGCGTTTGATTCTGATAAGATGTTGCCTATGCTTCCATCTAACATGGTAAGCAACATTTCGTAACTTACAGTGATGCATTTGTTATCTCTAAACTCTTCATATGGGGACAGCAAACTAATTTTTAGTTTCATCTCTCGCTCTTCCTCCCGGACAAGTTCTGGAGTTTCTTTTTTAAAAACAAATTTAATGGGTCGACAAAAGCACGTGGAGGAAGGGCGAGGATTTCTCCAAATAACTTGTTGGTTATAGAGAAGCCTAATTGGCGAGAAGGCAATAAAGAAAATATACTCATAATTTGAATTGTGGTTTTCAAATTCCTGTTTGAATGGACTGAGTCCCGAGGAACCATCAAACGCCCACTTACATATTAGTTTTGTTTGAATATGGTCTTGGGTTACATACAAAATCTGATAGTTTTAATATGCTATTTGCTGTTTTGTTTAATATTTCTTGAAGATCAACCTCACCTGATATTTTAGTTACTGTTGTGTTTTTTGGAATGTATGATTTTCTTAAAGCATTTAAGGTGTGGGAATTTGGTACACAGCCCTTTTCAAGGGAATTTACCGACGATCTTAAAATTTGATATTTTCTTGTTGACAAATCAAGGTCCAGAGAGACCACCAAAGCTTGTTCTGGCGCCATTATTTTCTGTTCTTTTGGAGGAAAGATTTTTTCTGATTTCTTGACAACAGGAAAAAGCTCTTGATTTGACATTTTTGCTATATTTTCATTTGTTCTATTTTTTTTGCTTTTGGCCCTAGCTCCTCGAATGGTTTATGTGGTCGACCTCGCTTTCGCATTTTTCCAATCTGAAAGAATTTCAAAGAATAAAAAATTGAAAATTAGGTTGTCAAATTGTAAAATTTTTATGAGCGTACCACAAAGGACTAAAAAATAAAGTATACAATAAAATATTACTCTTTACATAGAAATAAATTATACAATTATTATAACAAAAATTATAAAAAAAAATACTATAAGGTAAAGGTGATGTGGCTGATCTAATGAGCGGCACAGATAAGTCCTCATTTTATTTGGGGTCGTCAAATAAACAAAACAAAAATATTTGTTGCAATATTAGCCTAATTATTATAAATTACCTCTTTTTCCTGATCATCAACATCAGCTGCAAATACAACTTCTTATTTCAGCCAAATCAAGTGCTTCTTTTGGAAAGAATAAAAGTTTCTTTTACATTGCCTGAGGAAAGTCTTCATTTTTAGGCAAAAGTATTTCACAAAGTGTTGCAATTTTCCTTTGGAGGGACCGTTTTCTTTATTACTTTTAAAAAAATCTTCCAATGTCTTAAGCACCGCTTTTTCTTTGGCTTTTGTTGGGGCTGAATGCCATACTTGTGTTAACTGACCGTTTGTAACTATTATCCCTCGATCTATAAAAAAGCCTGTATTAACCGGAGTAGCGCGTAGTAGCAAAAAAAATAACATCGTTATAAACTAGACACCCAACGACTACAAAATATGTAAAAAGTAGAAATATGGTTTTTAGTGTATTTTAGAAATCCATAACTGAACATAAAAAACTTTTTAGGACATTGAGCAAATTACCGGAAAAATGTAATTTAGTGGTTAGCTAATTAAAAACTTTTTTAGTCCTCTAATTTAGATAAAAAGGGAAAGTACATACCTCTATTTATATTATCCACCATCTTTCAAAGCAAAAATGCTTATAACTTTACTAAAAAACAGCTTGGAACACACAGCAAATAATGCACGTAACTGATTATCAGCTGGCCGTCGCTTAGAAATCCGACTTTCCATGGCTGGCTGGCTTTTAGTTTATTTAAGGGTACTATGGTGTATTTGCATTAATTTACGGGTAAATTTAATTCGATAGTTAAAAACTGAAATTGACATTTTTTCCACCTATATTACACTGTGTGCCGTGCTCTCAGATTTAACATTTTTCATAATAATTTGACGGCACCTCGATATCTAGAAATTCTACAAAATTACGTTAACCAAACTTTAGAAAATTTGCCCCTTCAAGATGTAGCAAACATGTGGTTCCAGCAAGATGGAGCACCTCCACATATTGCAAGAATCATAACCGACTATTTGAATCAGCAACATGGAAATAACTGGATCGGAAATCGAGGTCTAGTTGCCTGGCCTGCACGTTCGCCGGACCTTACGCCTCTTGATCTTTGTATTTGGGGATACTTAAAGGATAAAGTTTATTCTACTACTCATAATACGATAGAAGAACTTGAGGCAGCCGTTGTTGAAGCCATAGAAAAAATTCCTGAACAAATGGTTAAAGATGCATGCATGTCTCTAATTCATCGATGCAGGATTTGCATAAATCACAACGGTGAAATTTTGGAATATTTGGGTGATTCCACCGTTACGTGTGTGACATTCAGACTTATTTTTTTTAGAATTGTTGCTTTTAGAGCCAACAAAAACACATCGTAATTATTAAATATAATTTTGCTGGGTTGTTGTTAGTTTTGCTTACGTTAACGCCAAAAAAATCACTGATTGAAAAACATTAATTTACTTATAAGATTATAAAAATTCTTTAGGTGTGTGACATTTATTTCTTAACAGAATAATGTATTTTTGTTATTTTACAAATTTTCTGCGAACTGCCAAATACTTAATTCAACTTTTACTTTTTAATTAATACTTGGTAATATTTTGTACAATAAGATTTATATTTAAATGCCCCTTTATGCATTTTATTGTTTTATTTATAAAATTAAAAGTGAGTTACGTGTGTGACAACAACGTGTTACGTGTGTGACTAATGAAAAAATACAGAAAGTAACAGCTATTAGTATTTTATTTTTAAAAAGAACTATAACTAAACAAAAACTTCATAATTACTTGACCAAATAACTTCTTACTCAAATTTTTTGGGTTAGACCTATTTAGTTGTATAAATGGTTATCTGCTGTTGTTGTCTTCATAAAGAAGTTGATTTTAAACACTTGATGCAGCTTTATAAAAGTCGAGCAAATTTTGGACTACCAATTTTTCATCTTTAGATTAAGATAGTTGCCAAACCAAATATTCTACACGTCCTCCTATACCGTCTACTACACCTTTGTCGTGGTTTGTGCAAAAATACTTGTATAATTAACATAAAATTTGTCTTTTTAAAATGGAAGTAAGTATTTATTTTTGAATTCCGATGATGGTCCATCACTAAAAATGATCACATCTTCCTTTTGACCTTATTAACAAATACAAATATGGTATTTTTAGTATTTTCTTTTATATCCGAGCATATCAAAAAGTTTTCTCTTATAAGAGAGGTTCTTATAAAGATAGGTCTAAAAATGTATAGATTTCAAGATACGTCAAACCTTTTTGTAAATATAATTTTTTTATAGGAATGTTACCATGTACTAAGTAAATTTTACACAACTTTGTTGAAATTCGACACTGTTATTTGTAGAAGTAAGGGCCAATTTAGGCCTAACTGGAATAACATTATTAGGTCTAGTAGCATTCTGCAGAAGAACACAACGAATAATATAATTATTTAGTTTTTTATTTACGCCAATGACTATACAAACTATTCCTTTTAGAATTACTCAATGAATAGACATTTAAGGCGAAAACTGAATAAACAAAATTATTACTTAGAAAATATTGCATTTTATTGCAAAAGTTAAAATATTCCTTACGTGTATGACAGATTTATTTCTGTTGATAAAAAAAAACTTATAACATGCAATTTTATTAAATTTTGTTTCTGGTCTCTCATAAATGTGTTGGCTTTTGACAAGAAAAATTAATGCCTATTTTCCGAGGTATACATTTTTATTTCTGTTTTCGTTACGTGTGTGACAACAGTTTATCATACCATGAATTTTTAGGCTATCCCAAGTACAAACAAGTGAACTTTGGCATGAAAATTGGTACATTTGTTGTATATGGTACAACGGTATGGTTAATTTATTGTTTAATATCAAAAGCTTAAGAAAAAACGGTTATTTATCTTTAAGATAAAATAATGGATATTTTTATATAAATTACTTTAATGCTTTTTTCTTCGGATTTTTTGGGAAAATAGAAAAACTATATGAAATCCTTACTTAAGATCATAAGCTAAGAAGTGTTGGCTTTAATTTTAGACTAATTTTGATAACTTATAAAAATGTTTAAAACATATCCGCTTAGGACCACTTTCTGTGGAATCGCCCATTTGCTTATTTAATTCAATGCTTTGTTATCGATTTTTAGTTTTATTTTAAATTAAATAATAAATGCAAACTTTTGTTTCAGGGGGTCGATTTTTGTAGATTAGACCTCCGATCGTTTTTAGCCAGCTAAAATTTTTAGCCATATAAAATTGGCCTGCATTGAGTTCAACTAGAACTGGCAAAATATCGTGGAAGGTTTCTGCTCAATATTTTGAACCAAAAAGGCAAAACAACCTTAGATATTAGTAAACACAACATTCTAGAGCTAATTTTCTTACGAATTTCATTCTATGAAGGAAACAAAAACCGTTTTCCGACACGAATTGTACGTCGAATTTATTTCTCAGTGTTCATACAAGTCAGTGATCGCGAGCCGCAGTGTTGTCAGTGCAGCTTGGTAGAATTCTTTCACTTATTTCAGAAAATCGAGTTCGCCGTGATTTTTATACTTACTTTGACAGACAAGTATGAAGGAATTTCACAATAATCAAACAGAATTTTTTTAAATATTATATTACTAGTTATAAAAAAATGATAAGTTGATTTCTCACACGTGCGGATACGGTGTTCTGTGGGGCGGATTATTATCCCAGAGAGAGGCTCCATTTCTTTTAAATACGCCTCTCACAAAAGACAAGAAGATTTGGATAGCTCTACTTGGATAACCTCTGTGGTTCTACACGAAGCCTCACCTATAAAATCTCCTGATGATATAAGAAGAGAAACATAGTATACAAAGTTTTCCATCCCAGAGGGGCTTCATTTCTTTTAAATATGCCCCTCACAAAAGACGAGAAGATATGAACAGTTCTACATAGTCTTGAAGCTTCACTCATAAAATCTCCTGATGAAATATGAAAAGAAACGTACCTACGTATAGTTAGTATACAAAGTTAAAATTATCATAAAAATTCAAAATAATGGATATGTATAGGGGAACATCCTTAAATTATGCAACGCAAAAAGTCAGGATTTTTAACTCACCCACGTAACGAATTTTCAAGAAAAAACACATTAAAAAAACATTGCGTGTAGTCATGACGCAAAGCCAATCTCCCCCTCTTGAGTGTTTATATTCCTTATAAGGAATATAACTGGATCAATTTTTTTGAGGGGCTTAAATCAAATTTGGTAATAAAACATTTAAATAATATTGGTGTTCTTTGGATGGTTATACATCATGAGCGTAGTCAGGGTGGGGCACTTGCCCCACCCTGCTTTGTCACCTGTACCATCCTGGCTTTAGCTCATTTAGTAATACAAGAATTAAAGGGGAGCAATAAAATTTTTTGCTTTTTTGCCCCACCCTGAGTGAGTCCCTGACTACGCCGATGTTTTACATGGTTAGTTTACCAATTTTTAATAGGTGCATATTTTGTTAATTTAATTTGGCAGGGTTATAGTTACACTATCTGCTAATAGGTACTTACTATAGCTTTTTTAACTATAGACTATAGCAACCCTGACAACTAAAATCATTATTTATTACTACAAGCCTGTGACATAGGTACCTATATATCCATTTTTTGTATTTTTTTAAATTTAACTTTGCATACCTATACTATCCATGAAGATGAGATGAGAAGAATCATTGTATCGACAGTGCTAGAATAAATTATTATTTACTTATCCTATTAATTCAATTTTTTTTTGTTAATAAATTATTTAGAAACCTTATGCAGTAGGTACTTTTTTTTCACTTTTATTGGGTCACTGAATAATGACTTTTCAGTCCTTTAATTTAAATCAAAAACTTTGAGTTTTTGGTTACTATAGAAAATACTATGCCAATATATGGGCCCCTAAGCTCACACTAGGTACTATAGTTATAGTGTATGTGCGAGATAATAAAACTAAAACCTGAAATATATCTTATTCAACTCCAGACTAAATTACCTTTTGTTTGATACTACACAAGCCATGTTTTGACTTTAACTCAAATTTTTGAAATCTACCCCCACCCTTAAAAAAACAAAAACTAAAATTTATTTTGTTTAACTCCGGACACAATTACCTTTCGTTTGATATCACACACGCCCTATTTTCACGTAAACTCTAATTTTTGAAATCTACCCCCACCCTTTTTGAAGAAAAAAAACTAAAATGTATTTTGTTTAACTCTAGACTCAATTACCTTTCGCTTGAGATCATACACGACATATTTTCACTCAAACCCTCAGAGAAACTTTTTTTTCTCAAAAAAATCAACATAGCTCACACTACTATGGTATAGTAGTAGTGTGAGCTAAAATAAATTTTAAAATTAAGATTTTACAGTTTTTGAAACATTTGAGTAAAAATATGTTCAAATGGAAAATTCTTCTAAATCATTTTCTCCTAAAACATTTTCCTTGGATGGAAATTTCTCGAAAAACATTTTCTTTAAATGGAAATTTGTGCAAACAAATTTCTATTTGAAGAAAATGTTTTTGAACAATTTTCTCTTTGAAGGAAATTTTATTGAATAATTATCCTTTTGAATAAAATGTTTTTTAAAATAAAAAGTGAATTAATTATTGAAGAAACTTCATAAGGTACTTTATTTTTTTAAATTAAAATAACGACTATACAGTGCTTACTTAAAATCAACAACTGTTTTTGGTGATTATAGAAAAATAGTTTTTAAAATTTAGATTTTACATTTTTTTAGAACATGGGAACAGAAATTTGTTCAAAAATATTTTCAAGAAAATTTTACTGAATCATTATCCTTCTGAAGAACTGAACAAAAAATGTTCTATAAAACATGTACTCAAAGTAGATAGCTTTTCTTTCTGGGGGGATACTCCTATATAGAAAGTCCTGTATTGTTTCTCAGTGACGGTGCGTGATGTTTTGGACAGGGTAGGCAGAAATGCTTGACGGAGGCAAGTCCACTGATTACACAACATTTTAGTAGTTAAGTGCCCAACACTAAAATTTCATAATAAAAACTTGTTCAAGGAGAGGGGAAATGTCCCCCCAGTGCCCCCCCTCCTTATATATGTGCCTGGTATCTATTTCTCACAAACTATTGTGAAACTGAACTTCGCTTCATATTGCTCAACTGTTTTTGTTTGTGGAAATGTAATCACTTTATGCACTTTTCTTATGAATAATATTATTTTTAATAATAATTAACAAATAATATTTGATAATACATTGTATTCTATTTCACATTCACATAGTTACATTACTATAATTGAATAAATCACAAAAGAGATTTGGGTGGCATCTACTGGTCTCGAAGGATGTTTATTTCTTTGCAACAAGTTTTTTATTTGGACCAACATAGCAGATGATAGGTATTGCTTGCAAGCTTGAGAAGTTTGTTGTTGTTGTAGATACATAAATAACCTGTAATAAAAAAAATCCTATATTAAAAACTAATATTTTTCAAGAAGATGCAAATTTTCCAGCACTAATTATTTAAAAAAAGTACTACTTAGATATGCAAACAAAAGTTTTTTAAATTTTAAGGCCTGAGTCTCAAGACCAACTTAAGCTGAAATTTTCTTGATTCCTACAGTTTTTACTGGTATTTTACGCACAGGAAATAATTTAGCTATGCCTTTAAAAATATTTCCAAGTGAAAAAAAATATTTTTTTGGCAAAGAGGCTCCTTGTTAGCGAAGTTACTATACAAAACTAGACTAATACGTACGTTTGAACATATCGCATAACAGCTACAAAACCAAAACTATCGAACGTTGAACATAAATATAAATTACTTGAATATAAATTATAAATTATAAATTAAAATAAAAATTTCCAGAAAATGCAATCCTAACCCACTTTTGTCTTTATCAAGCTTATTTTTTCTTGTAAAATGCAGAACTGACTGACGGTAGCGTTGCACAGTGGGCCAAATCAGATAACCAAATGCAATTTTTCTTGGTAATACTAAATATTAACAAAACCAACATTTTTTGAAAGAATGGAATAAATGTATGTTTATACGCCAAGGAAGTAGCTTGGGGAAGGGGGTAAGCCCTCTAAGATCAAAATTAGCCCCTTTCAAACGAAATGAACATAATCTATCAGGGGCTCCGACCAAGTCCACAAATAATATGCGGACTAGGCCTTCCTTCTCTGTTTTTTCTAGAATTTTAGTGACATAATTAAGTGATTCATTATAAAAAAATAAGCTCTCCTAGAAAAAGAAAACATCGTTTTACTTTAATTGCTGTTTTTGTAGTTTAATAATAATATACAAATAGATTCCTACATAAAAAGTATAACTGCCTGTATTTCTATAGGAAGAAGTAAAGTGAGATATTCCCCTCCCCCATAACCAGCCCCCTCACAACAAACTTACCACAATCTGCCCCCCGTCCGATATCATAGGTAAGGACTGAAGATTTTTGAAGTGTAAACTTCTTTAGGCGCGTTTAGCAGTTTTTGTAGGTACTGCATTCAACTGAGCCGTCAGGCTCGGCAATGTAACGCACATTCGGGTGAAGTCGGCTCGAGTCGACTGTGAGAGGAACATTCAGCGGGCGACATGATCATGCAGATGAAGGCCAGTATTATTAATTTCGCCTTATTATTATAAATCTTAAGCACACACAATAATTTTTTTATTTAATGATATGACATAACTTTGTAAAAGTCACTTTTGCATTTGGGTAGGGGAATGTGTCCACGATCAAACATAACAGGTATTTTCCTAAATAAACCAGATCACGTTTTTATTTTCCATAAGTAAAGGCTCAACGAAATCTTTATGGTTAAATATAAAAGATAGATCAGTGTCCTCTTCTAATACAAAAAATGTTTTTAAAAAGAAGAAAAATTCTGTGCCGTTGTGGAACTTGTATTCCAAAATAAGACAAGAGTTGCAACAATGTTTTAAGAAACTTGTAGGACTTAAATATGTGTTTCAAACTTATGTATGTTTTACTTAGTACACAGTTTTTTTTGTACTGAATTTCTAATTCAAATCGGATCATATACAATTTTTTATTTATACAAGATGTTTAAGTAATTATAAGTCAAAAAGTTTATATAAACATAGACACGCAAACGCTTAGTTTTCGAGATACAGGGTGTTAAAATTTCAATATATTTTTTAGTTTTTTGTTTATAGCTCGTGCAGTTTTTGAGATATGCAGCTCAAATTTAACACATATATATAGCTGGTGTCATTACACTATAAGACATATCAAACGATACTAAAAATCTAGAAGGTTATACTTTTTCAGGGCTCATGTCACCTTTTTCCTGGGATATTTTTTTGTTGTAAGCCACTGGTAGATTCTAAAACAAGAAATAAAATCCTTGTTTCGTTTGCGATTTTTTTTGTCTCTTGCAATTTTTTCGCATCTCTAACCATTTATAAAAAAGCTTTTGCGCCAAAGACTGCTATCATCAAAATAAATACTCTGCCAATATATGGGCCCCTAAGCTCACACTAGGTACTATAGTTATAGTGTACGTGTGAGCTAATATAACTAAAAACTGAAATATATTTTATTCAACTCCAGACTAAATTACCTTTTGTTTGATACCATACAAGTCATGTTTTGACTTAAACTCAAATTTTTGAAATCTACCCCCACCCTTAAAAAAAAACAAAAAACTAAAATGTATTTTGTTAAACTCCGGACTCAATTACCTTTCGTTTGATATCACACACGCCATATTTTCACTTAAACTCTAATTTTTAAAATATACCCCTACCGTTTTTCTTTAAATAAATTAAAATGTATTTTGTTTAACTGCACACTCAATTACCTTTCGTTTGATATCACACACGCCATATTTTCACATAAACTCTAATTTTTGAAATCTACCCCCACCCTTTTATTTGGTTTGTGTTCAGTGGATTTTGTTCATTTTTAAATGGGACCATCTCGACCCAAGACCCAGCCTAGGTACCAAATTTCATTAAAATCGGGCAAGCGGTTTTTGAGTTATGCGCGTTGGTCGTTACAGACAGACATACAGACAGACAGACAGACAGACAGACGGACAGACGGCGCAACAAAAAAGTTTCAAAATCATCTGAAACGCAAAGATATATAAATTTTTTTTTAAATCGGAGCAACTTCATAGCAAAAAATTAGGATCACTATAGCTCACACTACTATAGTATAGTAGTAGTGTGAGCTAAAAATGCTTCGGTATGGCATGGCGGCTATATCAAAATAAACAAAAAATATTATCTCGAAAACTAAGCTATTGTAGACCTATGTTTATATGAACTTTTTGTCTTAAAATCACTCAAGAAATTTAATACTAAAGTTATGTTATTGAACACCCTGTATATATGGGTCTGAGTGGAAGAGCGTGCTAAACAAACGATTTTTTTTTCTAATAGTGCCTAATTTTTCTCAAATTTTTGTACGCGGCGACATTTTTTTCATTGAATATTTTCTGTCATGTGCACAATAAGGTTAATGGGTGGGTGGGAGGGTAGAAGAAAGAAAATTCTTATTATTTGTATTTTTTGCAATACTTATAATACTAACAGGTGGAGCCCATCTTCAGTAAACTAATCCAGCCTACCTAAACTATATCACACTCCCCCTTGTACGAGTTTCCTTATATCTTCCATTACTTAAATCTTTTTCCGATCTAAAAATTAAACCTATTAAATGAACGGACAAGTCGCTCCCCTCGGTGGCGCAATAGTCTAGATACTAATTGTAGGCTAGGCTACAAATATCCGCACTTTTTTGCATTGGTTCGGTTAGGTTTATGACTTTTGACCTAATTAGTTCATTAAACAAGTGTTTACTACTTTAGACATTATTTCATACATATGGAAAATGACCGATAGTTTTAAAAAGTAGACAAGTATTTGTAAACATAAATATTATTTTTCAAATTAAATCAAATCTTTATTATTTTTCCGTACAAATTGTACATAAAGAATGGGGATTAAGGAATAATTGTACTAAAACATTAATTAAAAGTGGTTTGGTTAGATATTATTTTAAAAAAACTTTAATTAAGTACATGTTTGCATTTTCACGAATATAACAATATAACCATCAAAATGGAGTTATTTTTATTTTATATTTGGATTGCCTTAAGAGTTTGACTTTGGAGCAGTGATTAAATTTAAAATTAAACTGATTTTAAAGGAAAAAAACAATTATACCCACATCCCAGCCAAAGCTATCAGGTAAAAACTATAAATAATCTAAAAATGCGGAATTATTTTTAAAAAGAGTATCGTTATATAAATCCAAGTAAGTGACATTCTCTTTAATTTTTTTTTAATGACTGCCTTTTTAAATTAGGAGTTTTGTAACCGTGTAACCAAATTAAATATAAATGTTCCGTCAATTAAAACAAATAAGTTGTATAGTTTTAGCGTATATTAGCCATCTGGAATTTAAAAAAAACCCGTATTAATCTTTATTTGCATTTAAAGCCTTAAGGAAGTTATCGGTTTCTTATTCCAATGGATTAATAACTAACGTAAAAAAATAACAATAGCCGGCTTCGCTGGTTTGGCCTGACTTGCACATGTCATAGCGTAAAAAAATCGCCTTAACAAGGGGCTTATAAAACATGTATGCCAAATTTCATTAAAATTGGTTAAGTAGTATCTGAAATAAGCGATAAAAAACTCTCTACCTTTTGTATTGATATACTGATGTAAACGCAGTATTTTTTTAATTGAAAGAAAATATATAAATGCCCCTCAGCTTTTAATTTTCTGCTATCTTTATTTTATATTTGCGATCATTTTTGTTTAGTTGGATTGAAAAACTTATTTACTTTACATATATTTAAAAAAAATTTAAATCAGTACCTAGTCAAATATTTAGCTGCATTTTAAATATGAAATGTTTTTATAGGACACCCGGTACATCGGTAGCTAAAATTTTGAGGATTCACTACCCCTTAATCTTGTAAAACTTCTAAATTGTATCAATTGGTCCCACTGTGCGACGACCCTCCACGCTATTCATCGCCACTGCCAAGGGGTGCTGTGGAGTCTATACCGGCGGCGTTGCCGGCTTCAGGCTAAATCTTGTGGCAAAAATTTTTTAGTCGGCCAAAACGATCGGAAGGTTAATTTACAAAAATCGGCCCCCAGAAATAAAGATAGATTTTAAGAAATTGTATTATTTCTTAGCCAGAGAAAAATTAAAAAATAAGGGCCTTTGAAAGGTAGTTACGCAGGTTGACAACAAACAGTATAAATCCAATATTGCGGTCATAAGAAATAACAAAGTTGGCTATGGTTTCAAAAAAACTAGAAGGCCTATTAAAAAATTGTTAACGTCATTTAATTGGCCGTAGTTGCTTATACAAAACTACCAAATTTCAGTAAGTTTGTTTGCAAGATGGCAGCGATATTTAAATTTTTCAAAAAACACAATTTTTAGCTTTTGCTCGATGTTTAAAAAACCCCTGTAGATATTTAATTTTGATACGGCATCTGATTGGACTTAGAAAAGCGCAACTTTTTCTTATTTAAACAAACTCGTATCTCTTACCGTTTCCGAAATCCCATTGCTTTTAATTGGGGCACCCTACTAGGACGTAAAATATAACTAACAAACGTGGAATTTCGTACCCGTGCATTTAAAAATCAAACAAGTTTCGTGGCTAATCGGGCAAAAAAGAGTTTTTTTGTTTCCCTCATATTTTTCCGTGGGTAGCTTGAGAGCTTAACCTCACGGGGGTCCAAGATCTAATGGACATCTAATAAGTGTTGACAGTTAACTGTTTCGTCCTTATGGAGTCCCAGCAGTGTTCTGAGGAGTCCCTCAGAACACTGCTGGTCAATGTGACAAATCTTGCGAAGTTAACCAGACGGTTTTGTCTCTAGTCAAATGTAAATAGTGAGAAAACTATAGGGTCACTGCATCACGAAGACGTAGTGTCTTCTTAGGGTAGCGACACGACAGCTAAATATTTTTGGTTATATGACGAATCTGACACTGTCAGGAGCGTAGCTTTTTTTGTATTCAAAAAAATAAAATGGTTTACAGATGTTACGTAAAGAACTGTCCATCACACATATATATTTAGACTGTCCAAATAAACAAAACATTAAAATAATGCTTTCTCAGATTGTCGAATAAAAACTAAGTTTTTTATGCTTTCAATATTGATTAGGACCCACACAGCGCAAAAAACCAAAAATTAGTTGACCTGTTTTATAAAGTATAGAAAACTATTGTTGGTCCTTGTATCATTTAATAAATTTCTTTATGCACTCTAGAGCATAAAAGTTTACCTTTAATCCCTTTTTTCATGAACTAAGATAGTATTTTTTATCCCCAGTGATTAAAAGTAAGTAAGTAAAATATAGGTTTTTTTGGATCCTTTTATTTTAATAAAATACAGAAAAAAAACAAAAAGCTATCAAGATACACAATAACGGTTATTCTGTTGCTTCCAGCTTGGCGCAAGTTTACTGTACTTTGCTGATGACTTCGTTGGTTTCCAATATTATTGTGTCCTTTGGTATAGAATATTGCCTTCATATAAACGAAGCATTTAACTTTTTAGACTTCTCCAGGATGTAAACCAGGAATACCTTTTCGGTGAAATTTTTGACATTCTTTTTATCATTTTCGGCACTCGGAAAGCTGCTTCCTTCGGCGGCTAGGAATAGGTTTTATTTTTGATCCCTCGTTTATTCCATCATTAAGAAATTTGATTCGATAATTTTCTCGACTAAACCTATTTAGTTTTTTATGAAATAAATATTATTTTTCACATTTTTTCAATGTTTGTTATCGTCTGGCTGACTTTTGTTTTATGTCATGCCATACCAACGCCCAAAGCTCACCAAATAAATGAAAACTATCACTGCCCACTGTATTATTATATACCGGGGGTTGACATGTTAAAACTAGAGTACCGGAGTAAGTGGTTTAATATTTATTTATTTTATGATTATTATTATTTTTAGTATATAAAGATTGGCATTAAAGTCCCTTTTCACTTAGCAAATTATAGCCGTCCTTCCGGTCGGGCTTAAAAAATCTTGTCGCGGGATTAAAAGTAAACACTGCAGTCCCCAGGTTTAAAATCTACCTATTATTTTATTACAATGTCTAAAAAACATGCAGGCGATGAGTAAAACGTCGAAAGTACAAAAGGTCGAAAACACAAAATGTCGAAAGTATAAAAAGGTCGAAAACATAAGGTCGAATTTACAAAAGGCCGACAATACAAAAGGTCGAAAGTACAAAAGGTCGAAAAACAAAAGGTACAAACAAAAAATCGAAAGTAGCTGTAATTGTAAAAAAGGCTTTACTATAGACACAGACGCACACACACACACCTGACGTACATACACGCACACATACACACACAAACACATACACGCGAACCTACATTTTCTACGAACGAAAATTTGTTCGAAAATAGTTTCTTCGAATCGAAATTTGTTCGAAAACATTTTTTCCAAACGAAAATTGGTTCAAAAACCTATTTTGGAAAAATAGTTTCTTCGAATATAAATTTGTTCAAAAACATTTTTACGAACGGAAATTTGTTCGAAAACCATTTCTTCAAAGGGAAATTTGTTCGAAAACATTTTCTTCGAACGGAAATTTGTTTGAAAACAGTTTCTTCGAATGGAAATTTGTTCGAAAACATTTTTTTTAAACGGAAATAAAACCATTTGTTCAAACGGAAATTTGTTGGAACACATTTTTTTTTTAACAAAGATTTATTCGAAAACAGTTCTTTCTAATGAAAATTTGTTTGAAAATATTTTTTTCGAACGGAAATTTGTCTCAAAGAAATTTCTTCGAACGAAAATTTGCGATCAATTGGTGTTTTCCTAACCTTTCTCAATTGATCGCAAACGTATTCTAACCGGTCCAGATACTTCCACCAAAAAACTGTCCCCAACGCACAGGTTTGCGCTCAATTGAGAAAGATTAAAATAACACATTTTTCGAAAATATGTTTCTGTTAGTTCGGTTTGGGTTCACACTCTCTACCCAGACAGCACAAGTACGTACTATGTACGTACATAGTACCTACGTAACTCTGCGACTTAGTATATGTACATACTACGTAAATTTTTGGACCATATATGTACGTCCTAGGGACGTAATTTTAGCCATTATTTTCCTTCGATTTGTACGTATTATGGACGTACCGAAGTACATACGATATACGTACATTCGACGTATTTTGTACGTAAAAAACTCGTACTAGGTACGTCCACTTAAACGTAAAATGTACGTACTCCAGGCGTACATGGTATGTACATAGAACATTAAATTAAAATAACGAAAGTTTAGTATTAGGACTAGGTACCAATTAAAACTATTCTGGCTTCCTGAACATTCCTACTTTAGATGATCGTCCAGGTTTACCCGGAGGCTTGAAGTTTCGATAGGTTTGTTTCTTTTACTTGATTTAATATTTTAACTAATATTTTTTTAATAAGAGACTGTATGTTATTTTAAAAACAAAGACCTACTGATATCGATGTAAAATACAAAAATAACAGTTTTGGAATATATTTCAAAAAATCATGTTTTTGCACAAAGTCTATCTGATTGGGAGCACGACAGACCCACAGGAATATGACTTTAGAAACTATAACAAATTTACAAAAAAGGCAAAATTTAGAGTAATCACACAGAAATTATATTTTTTATCATTGTAGGTAAGTTCTATAACTAATATTATATCTAATAGTAACAGTGTACGCATTAAATTGTTTCGTATTATTTTTTGTATTAATTTATATTTTAAGAATAAAAAGTTGGTCAAAAACTTAAAATATAAGTATTGTCTTTAATTTTTTTTAAAATATTTTACATCCTGTAGGTACTCTAAAAATTCTGAGATCGCTTTACAAACTTCTAGAAAAATTGTAGGTACTCTAAAAATTCCGAGGTTAATTTACAATATTGTATTAAAATTGCGTGTAGGTACTCTAATTATTCCGAGGTAAGTTGACGAGTCGCCCATGGAAATTCCGAGGCAGGTCACGTGGGCTTGTCGCTACCCATGGAGACGCCAGGCTTCCAGGATGCAGTGACCCTAGAAAACTATCGCAAGAAGCGCCATCCACCGGGATACGAGTGAAATAAAAAACAAAAGCAGGCGAAACACTGCTATACAATATCGATCAATGAAATGAGCGAATGCAAATTAAAGAAAACAACTATAGTCCGTGATCTACGACAGCTCTTTGTCTTTCAGGCCGGATCAACACACATTGCATTTTTACCCGTCATCAAGACAGTGAGCGTCAATCAACGGAATTTTTAAGCCAAATAATACTAACAAACGTGGAATTTCGTACCCGTGAATTTAAAAATCAAACAAGTTTCGTGGCTAATTATTTTTCCGTAAGTAGCCTGAAAGCTTAACCTCACGGCAATATGTGTTGGTCCGGCCTGAAAGACAAAGAGATGTCGTGGGTCACGGACTATAGTTGTTTTCTTTTATTTGCATTCGATCTTTTCATTGATCGATATTGTATAGCAGTGTTTTTCCCTGCTTTTGGTTTTTTGTTTCTCTCGTATCTCGGTGGATAACGCTTCTTGCGATAGTTTTCTCACTATTTACATGTGATTAGAAACAAAACCGTCTGGTTAACTTTGCAAGATTTGTCACATTGACCAGCAGTGTTCTGAGAAGTCCCATAAGGACGAAACAGTTAACTGTCAACACTTATTAGGTGTCCTTTAGATCTTGGACCCCCGTGAGGTTAAGCTTTCAGGCTACCTACGGAAAAATATGAGGGAAACAAAAAAACTCTTTTTTGCCCGATTAGCCACGAAACTTGTTTGATTTTTAAATTCACGGGTACGAAATTCCACGTTTTTAGTATTATTTGACTTAAAAATTCCGTTGATTGACGCTCACTGACTTGATGACGGGTAAAAATGCAATATGCGTTGATCCGACCTGAAAGACAAAGAGCTGTCGTAGGTCACGGACTATACTTGTTTTCTTTTATTTGCATTCGATCTTTTCATTGATCGATATTGTATAGCAGTGTTTCGCCTGCTTTTGTTTTTTGTTTCTCTCGTATCTCGGTGGATGGCGCTTCTTGCGATAGTTTTCTCACTATTTACATTTGATTAGAGACAAAACCGTCTGGTTAACTTCGCAAGATTTGTCACAGTGACCAGCAGTGTTCTGAGGAGTCCCATAAGGACGAAACAGTTAACTGTCAACACTTATTAGGTGTCCATTAGATCTTGGACCCCCGTGAGGTTAAGCCTTCAGGCTACCCACAAAAAAATATGAAGGAAACAAAAAAATTCTTTTTTGCCCGATTAGCCACGAAACTTGTTTGATTTTTAAATTCACGGGTACGAAATTCCACGTTTGTTAGTATTATTTGGCTTAAAAATTTCGTTGATTGACGCTCACTGTCTTGATGACGGGTGAAAATGCAATATGTGTTGATCCGGCCTGAAAGACAAAGAGCTGTCGTAGGTCACGGACTATAGTTGGTTTATTTTATTTGCATTCGATCTTTTCATTGATCGATATTGTATAGTAGTGTTTCGCCTGCTTTTGTTTTTTGTTTCTCTCGTATCTTGGTGGATGGCGCTTCATGCGATAGTTTTCTCACTATTTACATTTGATTATAGACAAAACCGTCTGGTTAACATCTCAAGATTTGTCACATTGACCAGCAGTGTTCTGAGGAGTCTCATAAGGGCGAAACAGTTAACTGTCAACACTTATTAGGTGTCCATTAGATCTTGGACCCCAGTGAGGTTAAACTATCAGGCTACCCACGGAAAAATATGAGGGAAACAAAAAAACTCTTTTTTGCCCAATTAGCCACGAAACTTGTTTGATTTTTAAATTCACGGGTACGAAATTCCACGTTTGTTAGTATTATTGGCCTTAAAAATTTCCTTGATTGACGCACGCTATCTTGATGACGGGTAAAAATGCAATATGTGTTGATCCGGCCTGAAAGACAAAGAGTTGTCGTAGGTCACGGACTATAGTTGTTTTCTTTTATTTGCATTCGATCTTTTCATTGATCGATATTGTATAGCAGTGTTTCGCCTGCTTTTGTTTTTTGTTTCTCTCGTATCTCGGTGGATCGCGCTTCTTGCGATAGTTTTCTCACTATTTACAATTAACTAGAGACAAAACCATCTGGTTAACTTCGCAAGATTTGTCACATTGACCAGCAGTGTTCTGAGGAGTCCCATAAGGACGAAACAGTTAACTGTCAACACTTATTAGGTGTCCATTAGATCTTGGATCCCCGTGAGGTTAAGCTTTCAGGCTACCCACGGAAAAATATGAGGGAAACAAAAAATCTCTTTTTTCCCCGATTAGCCACGAAACTTTGTAAAATATAACATTTTTAGAAAATGAAAAAGAAAACCTAGCAACAAAGGAAATAAAATGGCGTGAAGAACCTGAAAAAGCAAATCGAATTAAAACAGATAAGAAAACCAAAGAGCTTAAAATTCAAGAATCTGCAGAGGTTAAGGAAGAAGAAATGTCACCACCCCAGGTTCAGTATTGCGAACAATTTGAACTAGAAGCAGCAAGACCACGACCAGCAAAGAGTAGAGAAATATTAGATAAACTAAAAAGAAAACCGAGCTTGTCAATATTTGGATCGCAACTTCAGCCCAATGACCTACAACCCTTTGGTTCCCAAACCAATGTATATTCCTATAACCTTATTGCTTCTACTAGTTCCCGATTTATGCAGAAAAAGTTAAATAAAAAAGAAATTCAAGATAAAACAAATCTAATTCAAAATACTTCTAAAAAACCCTACTCTACAAGTATTCGAGCTAAAAATGTAGATGCACAAGAGCTTGATTCAGGTAAAATAAAAGATAGTACTTTAAGAACTACAAAATCTAATTTTGACTATTCACAAAGACCAAAAACTTGGAATTGTAAAAAAACTTGGGACATATCACCGCCAACATATAAAAACGTAGAAGATGATGATTTCGTAAAATTTTCTTCCGAAAAAGCTTACAGACAAAGAAGAGAAGAAGCAAATAAAAATACTGGCGCTTACTACAAAAAATCTTATTCAGACCTTGTAAAATTAAGGAATGAGCAAGCCTCTAATCTTGAATCATTAACAAATAATCAATGTATAGAGTGTAAGGAAAACAAGAAGTCTGAGAATCTTCTTGACAGCCAGTCCAAATTATCGACATTGACACTTGATATAAATAAACGAAACATGAGCACCCTATGTGGTAAAAAAAGTACAAAAAATTGGTCTAGTCCGCTTGGATCAAAAAATGAAACAGAACAGCATGTAAATTATTCAAAATCAATTTCAAAAAATAAAAATTTATCACATAAAGAAAAAGAAAAATGCTACGACATTTGCAAAGAAGAAAAGAAAAAACAAAAATTTCATAGACTAATTCCTCAACTGGAACCAGAAGACTGTCAAGGCCCTCCGAAATCAAACAAAGTCTTTTTGTCCTCCAAACTTCGCCTTCCAGTTGTGAAATGTCTCCCCAAATTCGAGTATCCTTGTCCAATTCCACAACCATGTCCACCCAGAGCAGACGAGTGTCTAAAGTTAGTGCCCAAGCGGCTTCCACCGATGATTCCCCAAGAATGTCCATGTGTAGAGAAAACATTTATAGATGTACCAAAATTAAAAAGGCTTTGCTTTGACTTTAAAGACCCACCCAGGGAGGTAAGTTTTCCAGCTCCACAAATATCCACATCATATGTCTTTTGTCACTTGCCTTGTTGAAATTTTGTACCATTTATTATTGAATAACTTAAAATGAGGATTCGAAGTCTCTAGGGATCAGAGAATCACCGAAAGCAGGGAGTTGATTTTTGCAAAGCGTCTCTAGACCGAAAAAGTGTTTCAATCTTTTAGTTTTCGTCTTCGTAAACATTACTAAGTTCACACTCAAGTTGAACCCGATTTAGTCGGTAAAACGGATAATTTTGTGAAATAATTTCATAGGTATTTTCCTATTTCATATACTACAGACACGTAAAAACATTTCCGTTAAACAAAACTTGGCTATACCAGTACCTTGTGACACCCCAACACGAAAATTCGCAAAAATTTCGCTGCTTCAAAAAATTTGATTTGGTTTGACTTTAATACACACAGATTTATACCGAAGTTTGATACAATCGAGGCGAGCCTTTGAAAAAACTGTTGAAAGCGTTCGCCGTTGCCGAGTTTGTGTCTCTAAGAAGTTAAATTCCTCAGGGAAATTCACTCACCGCCCTCTACACACAGTGTAACGTGTCATTTTTACGTTTAAGGCACACGTTACATATTTGTTTTATTTATGTAAATAACCAAGACTCTTCGACTCGTCTTTCTGTACACAAATTAAGGGTATTTTATAGAGCTAGGTTTTGAGGTTATATATTATATATCGTGTTGATGTAACCACTGCACACGTCGCATTATTTAGTCATCGTAATTGGAATTTAAGATCACAGGATCGGGAGAAATCACATAAAAACTTTTCATTGTTTTGTTTATCTGGAATTTCGTGGTTCTGTGACGTTTACGAAATGAATAATCAGCTGTTTTAGCGACCGCGTATGTTCAATAAATAGACGAAATGAGAAAAGTATTCTAATCCAATCTACCCGGTATAATTCTGGGGAATGGCGGCGTTGCCAAATCACAAATGGTTTCAGTAACAGGAAGGAAACATTTGGATAAACATTTCATGGACAGTCGCTTATGTTTATTTTCGAGGATATTAGGACAATGATTTTTCTTCCGAACCTCTTTTTCTTCACGGATTAGCTAGTTTTTGTAGCACGAAAACATATTTAGGTCCACGGTTTGACCAGGAACAACCGAGGCTTCGCCCACTGTGATATCTTGATTACTTTGATAAGGAGAAGATAAAATAAATACGAGTTATGCACTTTTGTAAATTGGAAATAAACGAGGGATAAAAACCAAGACTAAAAGAAAAGACAAAATCGTATTTTGATATTATATAAATTAATATATAATCATAGTTGAGTAAAGTTGATATCTATAGTCCTTGCCATAGGCAGTTGCACTTTTGTGACATTTCCAACCTCTTTATTTATCATATGCCTATTGAGAGCAATAAAAAATTTGAATTGTTTTTATCTGTGCGTTTTTTTTGTCAACCTACAGTCAGCATCTTTTTATCCAGAGGCATTGACAATCCTACCTTTAATTTTATACCAACATGACATATTTACTTTTTAATATATTTCTGGTTAGGAAATATGTTTATTTAATGTCAAAGTCACAAAAGTGTAACTGCGTATGGCAAGGACTATAGCTCAGTTAGTCGGATTGAAGGGTTATGTAGGGCTAGCTAGGGGTGAGCAAACTTGTTTTACGAAAAATGGCGTCAAACTATATGAATTTTAGAGAAAACATATTTAAAGAGCAAAGGAAACTTTTGACTAAAACTATAACTAAAATACAACTAAATTCTACACTTAGTATGGGTTTACTCATATGGAATTGGTTGAGTGTATTCTAATAATATTCCTGGGTTTGATGCATGCTCTGATCTCCGGTAATTGATTTTACAGTTGATGGTTTCAATGTTTCAATGCTGAGCTTCTTATAGTCTGGCTGGTTATTTTCCTCCTACTTGCTATGTTGGCAGGGGTCCGGTTGACATTTGTTCGGTCCGGTTGTGCATCTCGAAAACCCTCGTTTATAAAATTGATCCGTAGAAATAGATCTGACAACACCTCAATGCGTAAAGGACGTATTTCTAATGTTCCCTTGACTGATGCTGCCCCCTACAGACCTATACCGAATTACTTGTGTACGTCGTCATTGGCTGGTTTTAGAACGACAAATTTATTTTTCAGGTGGGCCAACTTAAATCGGCAGAATTTTTGGTTTGCGAGTTTTTTTTGAATGCGTTTGCATCCTTATTTGAATTTAATCGGGAAAATTTGGTTGGTTCTGTGTACTGTCCCCACCAAATTAAAGAACTACTTCCGGCATCTTCCCTGACAAAGTGTCATTTTCTTTCTTTCCAAAAAGAATCGGTGTTGGATCGACAAGTCTCTGGGATCGCCATTGTTTTTTTGGTTACTGGCACTGCAGTTCTGTCCCAGAGACTGTGAAAGTGAGTCCGTCGTGTCGGGCGAATTCCAAGTGATGGCTCACAGCCTCTGAGTGAGGGATTCAAGACCTGCGCCATTTCTACGGAAAGAAGCGTGGCAAGTTCGATTTTTATTTTTTTTTTTGAATTTTTCAAGACAATATTTGCCTTCCAAATTGTAACTGTGTTCGTGTGAAATGTAATTTTTCGACAAAAGACGTGGGGAATTTTTAAAGTTTTTAAATTTTTTTTAAAACCACGTTTTGGATAAAAACTATATATTGTTTTTCTCCTTTGTTTTCAGCACTGTCCACTCGACCAACGGGACGGTTGTGCTAGTTACTGGTGGGAAGCC
Source organism: Aspidapion aeneum (assembly GCA_963576565.1). Taxonomy (NCBI): domain Eukaryota; kingdom Metazoa; phylum Arthropoda; class Insecta; order Coleoptera; family Brentidae; genus Aspidapion; species Aspidapion aeneum. The sequence goes on from OY755043.1 coordinate 66,974,100, forward strand.
GGTGGTAGCACTGATACAACCCTGGGAAAGGTATGTTAGGGTTATTTTAGTTCATCTATTGAAATCTACTTTATTTTATTGAGTCGACATGGGGTTCTTGATTTAAGTTACTCGGTATAGGGGAACCTCGTGCAAAACCGACGAATTCCAGGAAATTGAAATATTTTATTTTCCACAGGGTTTTTACGCTCGGGCCAAAAATCCAACAACATTCTTCTGACCATGTGCTGCCCTAGCGTCATATGCTAAATAATCAGCAGGGAGGCGCGGGCAGAACTGGGACCGGTGGAGTAGCAGGAGAATGTCTGGGACAACAGAACGTCCAGGTTTACAAAATAAAATACATTTTTTTATTTCAACCACAATATAATCAAGGACCAAGGTAGGAGCAACGTTTCAGATATGATCTATTCACATAAATCTTCAATATAATTTAGACATAATCTTTTCATACAAATTTTCAATATAATTTAGACGTAATCTTTTCATATATAATTTTTCACAGTATAATTTCAACATTGCTTGTAAACGCAAGGTAACGGTATGACGTCATGACCACCATTTTGCGGCGTATTTACTACATTGACTTGTTTTCATTTATTTAGGATAATTTTCCTGTCTGTGCCTTGCTATTTTGGCCCTATTTAATTGTTTGGTATTTTTCTCAGGTTTTATATACAAAATATACAAGATGAACTAAATTTTGTGTTATTTGTACAATCCAATGAACCAACTTTGCAGAGACAAAAGAGAGATGAGGTTATATTTTTTAGCGGTTTCCTTACATTGTTTTACCTCCTAGGGTGGATCTCGGACTGGGTTGCTGTCTGTCTCATTCTACCCAATGTAGAATGATGACAGCAGATATTTGGTCCAGATCTCCCCTATGACGGAATGATTTTGGAAGTGTATTTTTTTTACAATCATTTATATAATGGAGTCTTACTCTTACTGACTCAAATGTGGGTACACTGTGACCTGTTGGAGATTCTACCTGTAAGTCCATCTACCTGTAAAGTGCTTCTAGTTTTGTCATCTTAGTTCAATCTTTTAAAATTTTATTTTGTCAATGAGTCAATTTCTTTTTGGTTTTTCTTAATTACACAAATACTCTGGAAGCCTCGAAAGTAGGTAGAGTTTCATTGTTTGGCTACAACGTTTGAGTTGAACTGTATTTTAATTAAGATCTTCTTTGTAAAACATTGGTATTAAAACACTGTGGCGCACTAAAATTTTCTTATTTCTGAACCCCCCCTAAAATACAGTTCTGCTTCCAGATATTTGTTTAATTATTCAGGAATTTTTTTTATTGGCACAGCGTTATTGTTCTATTTACATTGTCACAAAATGGCGGCAACGTCTTTTAGATTGCCACAACAGAAGGCCTCAGCCCGTTTTTGCATTAGTATAGTGTAACTTATAACTTCACATGTTTCTAATTCTAATGACACTTCTGGTAATCGATTTTCCTCTTGTCTTACTTGTATTTCCCCCACTGCTGCTGAACTCTCCAAATTTAAATCAACTACTGTAACCTTTTTCTCAAATTCATTTTCTTTGACATTTTGACACTGACATTTGGGAATTTTATCTTCCATAAAAACAACATCTCTAGCTCCAATCAATCTATTTGTGTCCGGTCGAATAAATCGATAACCTTTTGTTGATTCGCAATAGCCAACGAATATCATTTCTTTGGATTTCGGATCCCATTTTTGTCTACATTCTTTTGGAATATGCACCATTGCTTTACATCCAAATACATTTAAGTTGTTTAAATTTGGCTTCTTACCTGACCAAATTTCTTCTGGAGTTTTATTTACATCTAAAACTAAACCTCTACATGGTGATCTGTTTTTAAGATAAGCTGCAGTCGCAATGGCTTCTGCCCAAAATTTTTTCTCTAAATCGGCGTCAAATATCATACATCTTGCTTTTTCATACAGACTTCTATTAAATCTTTCGGCTACACCATTCTGTTCTGGAGTATACGGACAAGTAAGTTAATGTTCTATGCCACATTTTCTTAAATAGTTTTCCAAAGATCTATTGCAGTACTCAGTTCCGTTGTCTGTTCGGAGGGTCTTTATTTTCTCGTTAGTCTGATTTTCTATCATAGCCTTAAATTCAGTGAATCTGTCCATAACTTCATGTTTATTTTTTAGAAAATAGACAAAAGATTTTCTGCTGTGGTCATCTACTAGCGAAAAAAGATATTTAGCCCCACCTAATGACTCATTTTCCATTGGCCCGCAAAGGTCACTATGCACAAGCTCCAAAAGCTTTGTGGCTCGGTAATCTGATGTGCCAAAAGGTTGTCTTGTTTGTTTTCCCTTCAGACATGGAATACATTCTTTACAATCTACTTTATCCTGGAAACTAATTCCTTCCACTAAACCATTCTTCTTACTGAAAGCAAATTTGCATCAAGACTCGGCACATACAAAACGTCTTGTATATTCAAATCTTTTACTTCATCATAAACTTTTATTTGCGTGTTTATTGTACCTTTTCCACTAACTGGTATTGTTGAATGATCTGCTACACGGATTTCTTTTATGTCTGATTCTCTGAGACCTTCCAACCAATCAGCTATCATAGTCATAGGAGCTCTGGCTCCGGAGTCTATATACCAATCGTTCTCATATGCTTTTCCTACTAGTGCCAAACCTGTACAAAATCCGCATGATTCGCTTGATTTTTTGTATGCTTTACACTATTTCTGTTATCATGGCTTTCATTCTTTTTATTTATTTTTTGTTTTTGCATTGATCTGCCTTGTGGCCAAAAATTTACATTCATAACATCTAGGGCCTCTATTTTTGCTATAAAATCATTTCTTTTTAGCAAAAAATGCACCTTCTTTATTTTCTTTTATTTCTTGTAAAAGTTTCATTTTAATGGAATCTCCGCTTATGGTTACGCCTGAACTCTTAATGCCCATTATCATTGGCTTATATTCTTTTGGAAGGCCTGCCAGTAATAATGTGCCTATCTACTCATTACTAACAACAAAGCCAATACTGGATAATTTGTGAGCAGTACTAATAATGATGTTAACATACTCTTCGACATTGCTGCAACTCTCCAATCTAGTGGTTATCAAACTACGTAATAATCCAACTTTCCGAGTTAAGCCTGAGTTTTCAAAAGTTTGTGTTAACTTATCCCAGACGCCTTTAGCCATTTTAGCTTCTTGAATATGTACATAGTTAGTTGGATCAACAAGAAGAAATAATTTTGATTGTGCTGTTGTTATTTTCTTTTGTTCGGTTTCTGTACCTTCTACACATTCCCATAACTCTTCATGCTCTAGATAGCTCTGAACAGCAAATTTCCATGTACACCAATTTTCTCTACCAAGTAATTTTTCTATGTTACCCCTAAAATTGCTGGATGAAGCCATGTTCGGAAGTTCTTATTCACCAGAATACTTTTTCTTCCTTTCAGTTCAAATATCCACTTTAATCATAAATCGAATAACTGTTTTCTCTGGACCCGTAACCTGATAGAACGGCAGAGACCGTGGACTTGAATAAAGTAAGAATTAAACAAGTATTTGTGAAAGAACTTTGTATTTTTTTATAAAAACAATAACTATCAATCGACTTGACAATTCAATTTCTATCAATATATCAGGAGGCTCATGTTTTTACTTAGTTTGACTTGGCGTAAAGTTTCTTTTGGGATTCTTTGTTAGCATAAGCGGTCATTAGATTGGACTACACATCTAACACAGCTACATAGATATTATTATATATTATATATATTTGCTGATATAGTGCAGCAGCTGATAGAGGAGGTTATTTCAGAGAAAAAAATTTATATAACATATCAACACATATCTGTTTTTAAGATGTAGGATTTTTAAAGTTAGAGGAGTGGGGGAAAAAGGGTTTTACAAAAAAAACAAAATCTGTCACAGCCCGCTGAATACTCAGTTAATTGTGATTGAAAAATGTAGTATTCCTTTTTTTGATAAAGTTACAAGTTGAGCAGATACAGGCTCTCAAATTAACCTCCTAAAATGTAAATAATAATTAAAAAAAAATAATTTCTGCTTACTTATTCTTTTAAAAAATATTAATATTATTTTATTATTATATCTCGCTAGAGACTGTTTTTATTAACAAAAAATACAAAAAAAAAACATTGCGTTTATGGCATTTATAAAAGTTTATAACAAAAATATTGTTTTTTCAAAAACAAATTGACCAATTAATTTTTTCAAACCAGTTTTCCTTTCAATTTATTTCTCTTGTTCTAATACACGACTTTGCGTAATTTCATATTTTCACTGCGTTTTTTTTTTAAGTTATTATCAAAAAAGTTTAAAAAATTGCCCATTTTGATGCTTTGTATCTCGAAAAAGAAAGAGTTTTGACCCATGCATTATAGGAAGTTTTTTATCAGAGAAATCAGACTCTATCACCTGTTGGCCTATGGCCCCTAAGTTATGGGACACCCTGTATATGAACAAAATATTAAAATTTTCTTTTTCCTTGGTTTGTATCTAATTTTAATACAAACAAATAAAACTGTGTAGATAGTACTTAAGTTTCACTAGATAATTATTAATAATTATTATGCAGAAATGCAACTTTGAAGTGAACTTTAGGTACCTGTATTATACAGATTTATTTTATTAAAATTTTCCTATATATGGTTGCCTATTTAAAGAATTAACTCCACACAACAATTTGTTTATACCTTAGTACTATTAAAAATAGTACATACCGGTATTTTTGTCGGGGTTTGACATTTATATATTATTTTGTTACTCTGTTTCTCGACAAACATTTGTATTTATTTTTTAAAAATAATGTACAGTGTTTTGAAATTGACCAAATGTTGTTGAACAACATACTAATTACAATATACCATTTTTACAAGCTTTTATTTAGCTTCAGATGTTCCATCTAACTATCTAACTATCTAACTATCTAACTAAATATCTAACTATCTATCAAATCTTGTGAAGCGTTTTTGACACACTTCCCATTATCCGATTTGGATGAAATTGGGTACACACATGGTCCCATGACAATACAACATTAAGAAAAAAATGTCCTCCCACCCCTTCTATAGAAAAATATGTTTTTGACACACTTCCCGTTATCCGATTTGGATATAATTTGGTATACACATAGTGGTCCGATGATAAAACAACAATAAGAAAAAAATATCCTCCCACCCCTACCCCCACCCCCTTTCATAGAAAAATTTGTTTTTGACACACATTCCGTTATCCGATTTGGATGAAATTTGGTATACATATAGTGATCCGATGACAATACAATATTAAGAAAAAAATATCCTCCCACCCCTACCCCCACCCCCTTTCATAGAAAAATGAGTTTTTGACACACTTCCCATTATCCGATTTGGATGAAATTTGGTATTCACATAGTGGCCCGATGACAATACAACATTAAAAAAAAATATTCTCCCACCCATACTCCCACCCCCTTCCATAGAAAATGCGTTTTTGACACCCTTCCCATTATCCGATTTGGATAAAATTTGGTATACATATAGTGGTCCGATGACAATACAACATTGAAAAAAAAATCCTACCACTCCTACTCCCACCCCCATATATAGAAAAATGCGTTTTTGACACACTTCCCATTATCCGATTTGGATGAAATTTGGTATACATATAGTGGTCCGATGACAATACAACAATATTGAAAAAATGTCCTCCCACCCCTACCCCCCATCCCATTCCATAAAACATGCGTTTTTGACACACTTCACTTTAAATGACTTTTATAAAATTTGGTATATGCATAAAGGTCCGATGGCAATACAGCCCAAACGAAAAATATATTTCTACCTCTACCCCCACCCTCTCCTTCCCCCAATAGAAAAATTAGTTTCCAAACAACTCACGATCAGCGATTTCATTATAATCTAGAATAAACTCTCCTGTTTTGTTATTGAACAAATATTTTCATTTAATAGAGTAGATAGCTGAGACTAAAAAGTAGAAAATAAATTGGTAAAAAATTTTCACAAGTCACAAGCTTTTATAAAATGCACTAAAAATTAAAAAATCATTTTCTAACATTCTAATATTATCATAATAAAAAAAGCGATGGCCGGAAATCAAAGCATAAATTAATCTAAATTTGTGATCTAAACACTTAAAGAATATTGAACATAGCAGGTCATCAAAGATATGTTTGATGTGCCGCAATGTTATGCCATTGCTATACCTATGTCAGAGAAATTCTGGGGTATCTTGGGTCGGGTTGGGTGGGTTTGGTACCTCTGCATTTTTCTGCTAGATTGATTCTTGCAAATAGTGATATTTAATTAATACGGATATCTTATCGTGCTAACATCGTCAAAATTTCCATCAGTCGGCCATCGCTTTTATTATTATGATAATATTAGAATGTTAGAAAATTATTTTTTAATTTTATAAAAGCTTGTGACTTAAAAAATTTTTTTTACCAATTTATTGTAACTAAATATAAAACAAATCTTTTATTTCATTCCAACATAAATGCACTGGGAACCAAGTTAAAGTGAGATCTTTTTCGTGGTTTTTGAAGTGTGTATAAGTAAAAATAAAAAGGTGTAAATATTTTCCTCCAAATATAGAAACTCACGACCCTAACAATATTTATAATAAAAATCATGCTATAAATATAAACAGTTTTTATAACAAATTTGGCCCACAACGTTATAGTTAAGTCCATGTCATTATTTTTGGTATAACTTTTGACGATTTTTTTCGCTGGCCTATGCTATTTGTTATGGTAACAGCTGATTACTATCAAAAAGTTATCTCAAAAATTATGGAATTAACAATATATAACAAACACTCCACATCTTTAAAAGGGATATTTTAAAGATGTTTTTGTATAAATAATATATCTATTTTGTATTTCATCTGCACATTTTAACAAAAATAATATTTTAGTAAGGCGCCAAGTTCGTCCGGCACCCAATTGGCTGCGCCGAGTTGGCCCGGCGCCGAGTGTGCGGCGCCCACTTGTCGCATTCCAGTTTTTATACGCCTTATCAGTACAGATATATTTAAAACGTACGTGGTCACGTCAAAGAAAATTATATGTCATCGTGTATGTCGTATTAAATATGTCATATTATGAGCCATGCCCAGATTGAAAAAAAATTCTGAAATATGTTCAGATTTTTGTATTAAGGTTACTTAACGTCAAACCATTTAAATTTTGCAAAAGTGAGTGGAGGCGGTTGCGTGCACGTGACTTTGAATGCTAACAAGGCTTTTGTACTAAATCTTAAAATCTGGTTCTTCATCGGACTTCACAGGACAGCACAATTATAAAAATTTACGACGCAATAAACAGAAAGTCATTATTTTAAAATTGTGCTGTCCTGTGATGTCCGATGAAGAACCAGATTTTAAGATTTTAACTAGCTTTAAGGCACTGATGATGTTCGTATAGACCGAAAGAGCTTTGCCAAGAATTTTTCAATAAAATTTTGCACGAAGTACGAAAGCCTTGTTTGCATTTAAATTTTATTGTCGTGAAGAATTTTTGAGTTATAAAATATAGCCAAGCCTTGTTTGAACCAAATCTTTTTATGTGTTTTAAGATTACTAAACAGGGAAATGAAAAAAATATATTAAATAGTTTAGAAACATTATCCGTCCTGTCGACTAAATCAGGTTTAACGCATAAGTGAACTTAGTCAGAATTAGAGACCAAAGTTGGAGACAAAAATAAAATTGAGACACTTTTGTATCTCTTTGCAAAAAATCGACTCCCTGGACCAAAAATTTCCAGAGTCGCACTAGCATCTTAAGGGCCTAATGATCAGAGACTTTCAGGAACCATTTATTTTTGATAAAAAGCCTCAGAACGTGCATTAAAAACAGTTGACCCTCTCACAACCGAAAAGATGAGGAACTTGGCACTTTTACTGAAAACTTACTTAACTCACTCTCGCAATTTGTTAATTTTATTCTAAAAAATCAGTACCTCTTTTCGTTTCTATAATTTTTTTTGGCGCTTCTCTTTGTGCTTTTAAAAAAAAAGATGGGTTGCGCCCGATATCTGTCGGTTTGACGTTACGTAGGCTAATAGCGAAAATTGTTTGTTCCAAAACCTATGAAAGTTTAGGAAACTTGTTTCGACCATTTCAACTGGGTTTTGGAACACGCAATGGATCGGAAGCAATCACCCACGCTATTCGTCGATACATATCTTTTCCACACTTAACAGACAAAATTTTAGTTAAAATAGATTACTTAAACGCTTTCAATATGATCAATAGAAATGCAATTCTCTTGAGAGTTAAACAGAATATACCACAATTTTTTAATTTTATTTCTCAATGTTATAAAAATTACTCATATCTTTCTTACGGAACAGAATTAATATTGTCACAGCGAGGCGTTCAACATGGTGATCCCCTAGGCCCCCCCTTATTTTGTTTGGTGATTCAGGACATAATTTCCAAATTAAAATCAGAAATAAATCTTTTTTACCTTGATGACGGTACTCTGGTGACGCAAAAACTGTCTTTGAAGATTTCGAAACAATAATTAAAAAAAGCGCAGAAGTAGGACTTCAAATTAACTTTAAAAAATTTGAAATTACTGTACTTTCAGAATCTCCACAAGATCAAACTTTTTTAAGCGCAAATCCATTTATGAATGAGATGCAGTTAGTTGAAAACTCTGATCTTACTTTACTTTCCATTCCATTTTCAAATTCGAAGAAAAAAGAAATTTTAAATAAAAAAACTAATTAGTTCACATACTACTTATTATTTGTTCAAACATTCCTTTGGTATTCCACGAATCACTTATACTTTGCGATGCACTCCATGTTGGAAAGTTCCCGAATTCAAAAATTTGATTTATTACTCAAAGAATCTTTAGAAAAAATAACAAACTGTAATTTGAACGACACTGCTTGGAAACAAAGCAATTTACCAGTTAAACTAGGGGGCTTAGGAATCAGGGATTCATCAACTCTATGTTTTTCAGCTTTTCTTGGTTCAGTTACCAATTGTCAATATTTATTGTCTTCAATTCTCCCGTTTTATATAAATAATACCCAAGATATTGAATATTTGGAAGCCTTTGAAAAGTGTTTGACTGATGTATCCGACATTTCCGACTTTAAAAATCAAAAAGATTTTGACAATAAATTGTGCCAGGTTTTTCTTAATAAAATTTTGTCAGAATCAGGAGATCCTAAATGTTCCTCGCTTGGAAACTTAATGGATAACTCATCGTTCCGGATTTCCGTCTCCCTACGAGATGGTCGACCTGTGTGCGAGCAACATGTCTGCTTCTGCGGCAAAACAGTAGATAAATATGGCCTTCACGGGCTCAGTTGCAGAAGAAGCGCAGGCAGGTTATCTCGCCACAGTCAGATCAATCAAATTAGCAGGCGAGCTCTGGGTTTGGCAGGAATTCCTTCCCAACTCGAGCCGCCAGGTATTTGTAGGAGGGATGGAAAGAGGGTTGATGGGGTGTCCTTAGTTCCATGGCAGGCGGGCAAAGCTCTTATGTGGGATACAACTTGCAGAGACACATTGGCCGAGTCCTACATTTTGAAAACATCTAAAAAGGCCGGAGAAGCGGCTCTGGAGGGTCAATCAATAAAATCTATGATATATTCAGAGCTGACAGATCGCTTTAAATTTGTACCATTCAGTGTTGAGACCTTGGGTCCTTGGGGTGACGAAGCAAAAAAACTAATTTCAGAGATTTGCAAAAAAATACCATCTAAAAATGCTAAAAGATTCGTCACCCAGAGGATCAGTCTCACCATCCAAAGAGGAAATGCCGCTAGTATTCTGGGAACTATTCAGAGAGATCCGGATTTGGAAGAGGATGTTGATTTTTTGTGATGGTGTGAATGCAAGTATGAGTTGAGTTGAGTAAATTAATTTTGTTTATACATTAATTTTCTACATTAATGTTCATCCATTATTTTTAATAATTAATTCTATATAAGATTTTTTTTTATATCTAAACGTTTGTTAATATAAAGTATAGGTCATTCCGACAATAAAAATGAACAATACATGTTATTTTTTTTAGAAATGCTACCAAGAACTATGTACCATTCCGAGAGCAGATGAGAAAACTCCCTACAAATTTAAACCCTTAAGGCCGCTAGAGATGGGAGAATGCAAATGTGTAGAACCTCCTTCTATGACTGACGTCAAACTGAAACGGCTTCCACCTTGTCAACCTGATGAAGTTTGCAGGCCTATTAGGGAGCCCTGTGTTCCTGTGCCCTGCCCTCCAAGAGCAGATGATAATCTTAAAGTTTTAAAGAAAAGGTAAGGTACTTCGTAAGATTGTCGCCCACTTAGCCGTTATGTCCCGTCCCGTTCCGCCCAGTCAGAATGCGGATAGGATTAAAACCAAGCAAATAAATAGACTACCGCACATTAGCCCGTCACGGCGAGTCCGTCGACGGACCAGATTCCATTTTTCCGACTCTCGCCGTAACGTGAAACGATGGTTCGTGCCTGAACGGGCTGGTCAAGTGTGCGCGGAGCGGGCCGTAACCTGCCGGCGCAGGCCAGCATCTACTTGCCGACCCCCCTCCCCCGCCCCGAAGCGAAGATTTTTGAGTTTACACATACAATTTGGTTCGAAAATTCTAAAAAACATAAATAAAAGATTATTTTTATTTGAATTTTAAATATGGCTGCTCTATAAAATTCCATCACTGTACAACAATGAATTATACAGGGTGTCCCATAACTTAGGGCCATAATGCAGTAGATGACAGAGAAGGTTATTTCTAAAAAAAAAGTTTATATAACATGGGCGTAAACAGACATCTGTTTTTAAGATATATCATTTTTTAAGTTAGAGGAGTGGGGAAAGAGGGTTTTACAAAAAACCTAAAATCTGTCACAGTCGGCTGAATACTCAGCTAATTGGAATTCAAAAATTTGATATTCCTTTTTTTGATAAAATTACAAGTTGAGGACATACAGGTTGTCAAAGTTACCTAAAAAAATCTATAAAAAATAATTAATTAAAAAAAAATAATGTTTGCTTACTTATTCTTTTAAAAAATATAAATAATATTTTATTAATATGCCTCGCTAGGGACTTGTTTTTATTAACAAAAACAATTAAAATAAACATTGTGTTTAATATGGCATTCCTTAAAGTTTATACCAAAAAAACAGTTTTTTCAAAAAAAAAATCATCGCAATTTTTTTTAATGATTTTAATTTCAAATTATTGCTCTTGTTGTAATACAGGACCTTACCCAATTTCATATTTTTACTGCGTTTTATAAAAAAGTTATTAACAAAAAAATTTTAAAAATCGCCAACTTTGATGCTCTGTATCTCGACAAAGGATGTAAAACTCATCCTACCCCTAAAACCCATGGTTGGGCAGAATTTCCGAAGTTGTGGTGATTTTGATATAAATTGGTACGATTAATAAACTTATGGAGATATTTACAAAAATCATATTTTTTTTCCGGCGACGCATTATATGCGGCGTCGCGACGCTTTCAAATTTTCATTTCAAGATTTTCTGAAATAACTTAATAACTACATTAGATAGGACAGTTCTAATTTCACTTTTAGGCAGACAACGAGTGTGCCTTTCTAACAAGGTATTGCACTTTAGAAGCGTGATTAAGTTCCATTAAATAAAAATTGTTAAATTTAGTTTTTATCAAAATTTACATTTTTGCATTTTTCCTTAATTTTGGTTTATCTGAAGCGGTTAAGTGGTTTAAGGGGTGATTTTGGGTTTGGTTGCAAACCAAGGTTTCTTTTGAGTCTGCCTATAAGAATATATTATAACTTAGGTTTTTCACTTGCTGAGTCAATTTTGGCACCTCTTCGTTCATGTCCTTGGGATTTTTATATTTCTCGGGTGATTTTGTTTCTCCAAAAGTATTTACTTTCCCAAGGAACAAGCTTTCAAAATTTGTGTGAATCTCCAAAAACCATATTGAAGTTTTCATGCCATTTGCCCCCAAAAATAGCTATTTTTAGAGAATCTATGAAATCCCATAAAAACAAGTCATTACTGTTAATAACTTGCTATATATCTAAAGTAACTTACCTATAGAAATTTTTTTACTTCCTAGCATATTTTTTTTTAATTAGGGGGGTGCTGACCACATACTATCATCCAGTTTATTAAAATACCGGGGGGAGCAAAAAAAAACGGAGAAAAAAACGAACATTTTTTTTTCGTTATAACTCTTGAGCTATGCTAACGCTTTTACTGAAAAAAAGCTGATGTTTGCAGGAAATGAATCAGGATTTTAAGAAAAAAAAATATTTTCACCCCCTATCGATCTTAACCATGATGCTTTTTTATTTATTAAAAGCAGTTCATTAATAAAGAACTCATAAGCAAAAATGCAAACAGAATTAAAAAAGCAAACAAGGAATCCATCCCAAATTTTTAGACTCATAGTTTGTTTGCTAATTTCCGAAGAAAGTGTATTTTTAACATATAATATTTTTTTTTACTTTCTGTTAAACTTTTTTGTCTGGGGGTAATGCCATCAACGACGCAGCCACCTAAGGTTATTGTTATAGGAGGGCAACCAAATGCGTACAATAAAACGAAAAATTTATTAAAAAATAAATAACACCCTTGCAAAGTGTAATTCACCCTATTAAAATCGATGATGTAGTTAAAAAGTTATAATTAATAATAGTTATTGGTTTTTTGGGGCAACCGGTATATATATATATATATATATATATATATATATATACCGGTTGCCCCAAAAAACCAATAACTATTATTAATTATAACTTTTTAACTACTATATATATATATATATATATATATATATTTTATATATAATATATATATATATATATATATTTATAAAGGGTACGTAGCCACCTCAAAATAAAGTATATAAACTGCGCTGTCACCTCATATATAACGTTGTCACCTCACTTTTTTGAGGTGTCAACGTTTTTCAATAAAAATTTTAGGGATGACTCCTGACACACTCAGCAAGCTGTGTGCAAAATTTTGTTCTGAGGTCACAAAATGGTATATAGAGCTACTTTTTGGCCGTGTAGTTCACGTATCTACCGGTGGCGCTAGCGGCGCTTTTACTGAAAATAAACGGTCTACTAAGTCACCTCGGTGGTATAAAAGGTATTTTGCGTATTAAGACCGCGTCGCAGCGACCTCAGTGGTTTAGATTTTAGAAACGGGTTTCTATGTTGTATGTAATTTCAGATATTACCTGCTTTTTACCCTTGGAATGTTTAATCGAATTCTCGGAAACGTCTCAGGTCTGATATTTTAGAAGGGGCTTTGTAGACGATTATTATTGTATTTTTTATCTTATTGAAATAATTGAACTAATTTTGTAAGTCTTCTTACATTTCTTTGATTATTCTGGTAATTTTCGACGGTTGATTGATTGCTTTTGTAATACATTAAATATTTGCGACAGCTATTTAACTCTGTGCTATGGGCTTTAGACTTAAAATTAGTTAAGTAGTTTAATCATTAGAGACATAAAATGCGGTTTTGGTGCAAAAGGTCCGAAACTTGGCACAATTATAGGGTTGACTGTCCATAATATTCAAGGAAGTTTGTTAAAAAAATTGGCGCACAAATTCTGTTTTTCTAAAATCTCTTGGTGTTTGTAAAAGAGTTTAAAACTAAATTTTATACGAAAATGCTAAAAAGTGTTTTTGTTAGAGTAATAGTATTCGAGGTAGGATATCAACCATTTTGTCGTCATTTTTGAACTTGCACAATATCCTTTTTTTGGTGGCCTTTAACTTAAAAACTACTCATTTTTGAGAATGATTGTAATGACATTAAACAAAGATTGATAGATATTCTACAAAAAGTATCAATTAGTTGCATGTCTAATATTCTTGCTAGGATACAAACCACAAAGTGTTAAAGATATCCCCTCCATATATTTCTTTCTATATTATAAGCAAAATAAACTGAAATAATTAGGTTTTATCCAGTTTTCTAAATACTAAGTACTTTAGAGAAAATGCATAATAAATTTTATTGTAGAAAACTCCATTGACGTCTATTTTTAAAGATCACAAAAAAAATCCGTATTATTTTATGTTTTATTCAAACCTATCCCATACACAAAGGATATTTATTTTGCTTGGAGCAAAGATTTATAATGAATTTCAATAAAGATGCTATGTTTTAAATCATTTGTCAAAAAATCAAAAGAGTTTGTATTTTCCGATTTCAATCTTTCTATTTTTTCAAAACCCTTTATTATGCCTACTTATACAGTGTGTCCGTAAAGTGTAGAATCACGAATTTTTTAAAAAAGTTGCAATCTTTTTAGAAAAAAGCTTGGATATCAAATAAAGATTTAAAATACGAGTTAGAAAAGGCTATGGTTATTTATACAGGATGTTCCAGAAAAAGCTATGACATAAACTTATGTTTCTTTAAATAGGACACCCGGTATATTTTTTCACATTTGACTTTGATAGGTCATTACAAATGTGGGACATTTTTGTTAAGGTATCTCCATACGTAAACACTTAATAAAAGACATTTGTATGAAATAAGTTTTTTTAGCACCCTGATTGGTCAAATAGAGTTAAGAGTAATCATGAAGTACGTCATTTATTTAATAACAAACATGTCATCCAATCAACGGTCTCTAAATCAGCAATAATGGGTGATTCCAGACTTTACGGACCTACTGTACATAAAAATCTATTATATAATTAAACCACTGTCCACTAGTTATCAAAGTAATTTGACCTGTACCTATACCTATAGCATATGGGTTTATGGGAATGCATGTGTGTGTGTGTGTGTGTGTGTATGTGTCTGTAAAAAATAATAAAGATTTATTTCTTTATTTATAGTATATGTAAAGAGTTTGTTTTTGACAGGAAAAGTTTAGTATTATAATTAAAATTATTAGTTTAAAAATTAAGTAATAAACAGTAGTTACTTAGTCAATGTTCTTAAAGTTTTTAAAATTTTAATAAGCTATTTTTAGTTACTTAATTTTTTTCTTGTATTCTATCTTTTGTTTGTAGGTAAAAGCACTACAGGATTAAATTGTTCGCTTTCAGCACTAATAAAAGAATTAAAAAATTTATTATAAAAATGTTAGAATTTCTGTATTTACATTTAAAATGTGTGGAATAAATCTTGAAACTTGAATCATATATTAGAAATTTGATGAAGAATATAAAAAGTTACGGTTTGTGAGATAAACGCAGTAGATCGTCGTGAGGTTCAGGTTTTGTTTTTTGGTTATTATTTTTGACATTTTTTCCTCGGTTTTGCACCATAGGTTTCCTACTAGGAGTTCCCAACCAAAATCTCAAATCCTTATAAATTTGTTCAACTAGTCGTCATTTTTACGCCTAATTTGCTTCGACTATAAAATACGAAGTCCAAAAAAAGTGTTATAAATAAAAGAAAATTGAAGCCAACATTTACCGTTGTGTAGGTATGAAGGGCAGCAATTTATAAGTAATTCTTTTTGTGGTGGCAAAGAACGTTTTATAGATATGTGTGTCAATTTAAAAACTTTTAAAAACGCCTCGGATTTTAAAAAATTTATATTAAGAAAATCCGGTTTTTAATAATGATAAATCTTTGACTAACTTACTTAGCCAATTTTAAATTAATAAAATGAGTCAACAAACATTTTAAAAAGATACTTTACTATTTCTAGTTTTTTACTTAAAAATACCTCCGTAAGTTTGAACCAAAACGGATTTAGCAAAAAAAAACAAATGTCATATTACTAGGGTTTTATTCGAATTTGAAAGAATAAGGATGCGACTTTTTTACTTAATTTGCGCCAACATAGCCAATTCCTAAAACATTTGACTAATTTAAAATGTTGATAATGCCAGGAAAAAGAATTAACGTTAAATTAATCGGACAAAAATGCGCGTTTTTAGTGTTTTTAACCTGGTCAGGCTAGCATAAACAAAAAAATCACTTTGATTTAATTTGCGATGTTTTGTCACGCGCTATTTAGCTTTTTCCTTTAATAAGAAGAAACACTATAGCAGCTACGTCCCTGGCCGTAACTTATATTCAATGTCTTTGGAGGAATTCAGCTATTTTAAGGGAAGAAAAAAACTTACTCCTACTAAGCTTTGCTTTTTAAGCGACAAAACAATAGTGAAAATCGCAGCAAAGCAAGCTGTTTTGAAAATGGATTTTTTTTTTTAATTGAGATAATCCCGAAACTGCGTTATTTGGGTGTGTTTGAAGCTATCTGAGCAATATCGTTGTGACGTCTGTCTGCGTGTATCTCTATCCGTAACACGAGAGCTCCTAAACCGCTGAACCCATTTTCATGAAATGTTTAGGTGAAATAGTGTTTGACATTGTAACGAGCTGAATAGATTTTGGTCCAAATCCACTAATGCTTGATAGTTTTTTGACAATTAATTTTTTTTTAAATGCGAACTTTTTAACGGAGCATCTTAACAATATGCGGCTTTGGAAATATAATGGAGCACTTTTATCTTAATAATTTGTGTAATACCTTGAAACTTCATAAAAGCCTTCGTTTCTGAGATATGTACAAAAAAACTGAAAACGGGGAGTGTTCTAATAGGCTAGCTAGAAAGGTATCAGATCCGTCATGGATCCGTTTATTTTATTTCAGAAAATTGATTTTATTTCAGAAAATTGCATTTAAATACAGTCAATTTTTATGTTTCCGTGGCATTTTTCAGGGGATAATGTAAAGTTGCATAATATTTTTCATATTATCTTTTGAACTATAGGTCGTTTTTGAGTTATATTGGTTTTAAATTCCTGTTGGAGTGCACTAATAATACGAGTTGAACCAGGATTACGTATAAGTAATCCTGGGCCAACTCGGAAATTATTAGTATACTTAACCTAAAATGAACTCAGAGAAATTCGTTTTGAAAAAATATGTAACTACAAATACTATAAACTGAAGAAAGTTGCTGTCAAGATTTGGCAGTTTTGCAAAGCAGGATAATAGGAAACTATGCCAATTTTTTATTACATTAACCTCTCACAAGGTGCAGAAAAATAATAATAATAAGCTGTATATACAGGGTGATGCATTTGCAATA
Source organism: Aspidapion aeneum (assembly GCA_963576565.1). NCBI lineage: Eukaryota > Metazoa > Arthropoda > Insecta > Coleoptera > Brentidae > Aspidapion > Aspidapion aeneum. Next base: position 66,991,164 of record OY755043.1, read on the forward strand.
TAGCGAATAAAAATTATAATTTTATTATGACTTTCTTGGAAATTAAATAATAAAGAATGTAATTTACAAATTCTGACATCACGTGACATTTGAGCCTTTTGGTTTATGGTGGTTATTACTAGAATTATAATATGCGCGTTGGGCTGTGGCGTGGGCAAACACAATATCCTGCATATGTTTTTTTCTGTTTTAAACGGCTTAACTAACTATTACAACTCCTTTTTTATTCAATTTACTTTCACGGATAAATTAAAAAATATTCAAAATTCTGTCATATCCATCATGTCATAATCATTGCAAACCAAAAAATATACAAATTAATATAAACTATTAAATTTATTAGCATGCCAAAAACTGTATTTTTGACACTTTCCTTTTATTTGTTTATCGGATCTATGTGTAGAATTTTTGACAGTAAGTAAACCATTTACCAACAAAAATTGTATTTAGGACTTTCAAGCTCTGCAACATTTCTGAGATCAAAAGCCTCAAAATGAGTATTTCAAAAAAAAATAACAGCCCGTTTTTCTATAACGAAAGTATAAAGGTACGGTTTTTTATATAAAGACAGTACGTTGCCACCATTAATCTTGTCTTACAAATTTTTCCAACGTTTTAAAGTTGTAATATTTCCTAAAGTGTCCCTAAATAAAAGTAAAATGTTGTTACCTTGTATGTAATATATAAATTTAGTCAGATAAAACTAATACGTTGCTTATAGGTTAGGGTAGATATACGTCATACATTATCACCTCAATAAAACCGGCAACAGTGCCTGAGGTGGCAGGACATAGCACATATCCATTGGCCTGAGGTGCGAACGTATTCCACGTATTTATCAAATATTTAAAAAAAAATCTTTACCCCTCTTTTGAAATTCTGGTAAAGGAAGTTCCCCTCATGTCATATATGTTCCTATATATGGGCTAACACCACTAGAAATAGGTGAGGTCAGGTCGTCATATCCTTAACGCCGAGGTGACAACGCCGAGTGCATCAATATATATATATATATATATATTGATGCACTCGGCGTTGTCACCTCGGCGTTAAGGATATGACGACCTGACCTCACCTATTTCTAGTGGTGTTAGCCCATATATAGGAACATATATGACATGAGGGGAACTTCCTTTACCAGAATTTCAAAAGAGGGGTAAAGATTTTTTTTTAAATATTTGATAAATACGTGGAATACGTTCGGACCTCAGACCGATATACAACCTTGCTGGATATGTGCTATTTCATGCCAACTCAGGCACTGTTGCCGGTTTTATTAAGGTGATAACGTATGGCATAAGTCTATAAGCAACAATAGCTTTATCTAACTAAATTTAAATATTAAATATAAGGTAACAACGTTTTACTTTTATTTAGGGACACTTCAGGAAATATTACAACTTTAAAAGGTTGCAAAAGTTTGTAAGAAAAGATTAATGGTGACAACATACTGTCTTTATATAAAGAACCGAACATTTATACTTTCATTATAGAAAAACTTGCTGTTATTTTTTTTGGAAAACACAGTTTGAGGTTTTGTGATATCAGAAAATTTGCATAGCTTGAAAGTCCTAAATACAATTTTTGTTAAAAAATGGTTTACTTACTGTCAAAAATTCTACACATAGATCCGATAAACATTAAAAGGAAATTGTCAAAAATACACTCTATGGAATGCAAAAAAAGTTAATACATTATCTTATTTTATATATTTTTGAGTTTGCAATGTTTATGACATGATTGATATGACAGAATTTTTAAAAAAAATTATTTATCCGTAACAATAAATTTTATAAAAAAGAAATTGTGATAATTAGTTAAGCCGTTTAAAACAGGAAAACCATAGACAGGAATGATGAGTTTGCCCACGCCACAGCCCAACGCGAAAATTATTAATCTAGTAATAACCACCAGCAATCACAAGGCTCAAATGTTGACGTAATGTCAGAATTTGTAAATGACATTCTTTATCAAAAAAGTTTCACGGGCGAATCGGCTCCCAGAAGACAGCCGAAGGCCTGAATTTTTTTAAATTTGAAGGAATTTCACGAGGTAAAAAGTCTTAACAAAAATGTTTTACGGGCAAGTCCTTAGAGGTAAAGGTAGCTCGGGGAAGCGTTTCGGCCTCATTAGGCCTCATTCAGCCCAAGCATAACCATGAAATGTCGGTATCTGAAAAAGAAATAAGAAATATGGTGTTTATTGAGGAGAGACCAACTGTCAATTTGCAGCTTTGACATTCTTTATTATTTAATTTCCAAGTAAGTCATATCAAAATTATAGTATCTTTATGTTCAATTTAGCATTGTGCCTAAGAGTTATTTGCAGCCTTAATAGCCAAGTATTTACAAAAACTTTTCCAAACTAGTGAAAATCTTTCATGTTAAAATTTGTATTGGAGAACTTGGCTTTACTTTTATCTCAATTTTTTTAACGGAACACCACTCTGGCGTACTTGGCTTTTTTTACATGAAATGTTTTTGTTATGATTTCACTCTTTTTTTAAAGGATTTGGATAATATTTAAGTTTTAATGTAGTAAAATATGAGGAATACTATTCAAAAGTTTTGCAATGCCTTATTAAAAATTTTGAGTTTTTTTAAATATTTTCTAAAGCTCAGCTCTCTAGTGTTCCTTGAAATAGGCAATGCTAATTTTACAAAACTTTACATTTATAGGGGTGGAAAGTAAATTAAAATTTTGGTGTTTTTAAATTTTTACTATACTTAGTTTTATCATAGTTCCTATCAGTCTTCCAAAGCTCAGCTCTCTAGCGTTTCTGGAAGAGGAGAATGTTACTTTTACATTACTTTACATTTAAAGGGGAGGGAATTTAATTATAATTTTAGGTTTTTAAATATTATTTTATAGTATTATCATAGTTCCTATCGGCCTTCCGAAGCTCAGCTCTCTAGCGTATCTGGAAGTAGGCAATGTTAATTTTACATAACTTTACAGTTTAAGTTTTTTCCTATAGTTTTGTCATATTTCCTATCAATTTGCGATAGTTCAGCTCTCTAGCGCCTCTGGAAGTGGGCAGTGTTACTTTTACATAACTTAACATGTATGGGGTAGAGGAGTGAATTAGAATTTTCGGGTTTTTTGATTTTTTCCAATGGTTTGGTCACAATTTCTATCAGTTTGCCAAATTTCAGCTTTGTAGCGTGTCTCACTTACTTTCTTTATTGTATCCAAAGAATTATAATCTTATTACAAGGATTCCTTCGTATCTAGTAAAACTAATTTAATCTTACCCTAAAACATATTTGCCTATGAAAAACCAAAAAGCGAATTTAGTAATGAAGAATGGCAGGTTAAAAAAAAACAATAAAAAATTAAATAAATTGGTAAGGCTTGGTAGGTTGACTACCTAGTGAAAAAATTTAGGATAGGGGGGAGAGAAAAGAGCCCGGTCTTTTCTATTCACCAATTAGATAAGATCTGTTTCAGATTATTCCTATAATAGCATGTGCAATCTGTTTTGATGTTTGAACATCAAGATTGTCCAATGTTTGGACGAAAGTGATTGCATTGAGAAACAAGCCGGTCCGATAGGGTCTATGCATAGGACAAGAAAAAAGGAGGTGGTAAATAGTCTCGTTTTCCAGCATGTTGCAAATGGAACAAGCTAGGGTGGGGTTACTAGAGTGAGTTACTCCTTTGTAGGAGAATTTATAGAACTTGTTGTTGCTCACCCTAAGCTGAACCAAAATGCGGGATATATATATATATATATATATATATATATATATATATATATATAGGTAGGTGTAATGTTAGGTATTTTGCCGGAAGACGAGGCGTATGAGTAAGAACAGAGTAAAAATTTGTATAATTTGAGTTTGTTGCTATAGAAATATCAGCCTCATAGCATTTTGCATGAAAACTATCAAGTAAATTTTTTCTTTCACGTTTAACCTTCTATAATCAAGATTTTCCTAGATGTTATTATGACCACAAGCCTCAAACATTTGTTTGATCTGGGAAGCCCAGTTAAATTGTGGTTTTGTGGAGTTCAGCAGAGCCAGTTGGCGGTTAAAGCATATCTTTGGCAAACGATCGTCGCCCATTTGCAGTAATTTTGTGAGGAAGTTTAATGAGAGTTTAAAGACCAGATAGCTTAGGTGAATTGATCCCGTCTCGAGTCGAACTATTGCAGAAGAGGTGGATTTTGGTAATGAGAGAAGTCTTTTAAGAAAACTAACCTGAACTTTTTCGAGAACATCGCAATATCGAAGCCCCCAGGCAGGAAGGCATCCCGAGAAGACACTCAGAACTGTTACTTCAAATACTTTTGTTATTGCAGTCCACGAGTAGTTTTGGTTCTGGCTAGCGTCGTCAAGGGGACTCCCGTTGCTTAACCTGCCCTGGCAATTGATTGTGCCTTATCTCGAAACAGACTAGATGTTGAAAAGGTTACTCCTAGATAAGTGAATTTTTTGACAATTTCTACCTTCTCATCATTGAGTAGAAAGTTAAAATTAGAGGTGTTATAAGGCCCATTTTTGAAACACATGATTTTTGTTTTTTGAGTGTTAATAGTAAGTAAATTTTTTCTGGCGTAATCGTCGAGTACCTCCAGCATTCTCTGTAATTCTCTCTCTGACTCTGCAACTAGAACCAGGTCGTCAGCGTACAGTAGGAGGATTATAGAGTGGGTGCCATTGTAGCGTGTCTGGATTTACAGTAGAATTTTGATGATCTATACATGAGTGAGTGCGTGGCAATTTCGATGTTTTTTAAAATTTCGTAACTACTTTATTATTTCATAGAATTCCATGAAACTTGTAGAGATTGTTAACTCTATAAAGATCTACGACTGTGTGCAAAGTTTGAGTTTCGTAGCTCATTCTGAATTAGAGTTTTAGATAGGTCAAATATGGGCTTAAATGTTTCAAGAAAAGATGGTACAGCTATTTCCGCGCGAACTTGGCGGGGCACTACTGTGCCCCAGATAATAGTTTCTATCAGCCATCCAAAGCTCAGCTCTCGAGCGTTTCTGAAAATGAGCAATGTTACTTTTACATAACTTTACAATTATAGGGGAGGGAAGTAACTAAAACCTTGTGGTTTTAAATTTTTTTCTATCAGTCCTCCAAAGCTCAGCTCTCTAGCGCTTCTGTAAGTGGTTACTTTTACATAACTTTACATTTATAGGGTAGGGAAGTTAATTAAAATTTGGGGTTTTTAATTTTCTTTTATAGTTTTATCATAGTTCCTATCGGCCTTCCACAGCTCAGCTCAGCTCTCCGTTGCTGGAAGTGCGCAATGTTACTTTTAAATAACTTTACATTTATAGGGGAGGGGAGCAAATTAAAAGTTTGGGGTTTTTAAATTTTTTCCCATGGTTTCATCATAGGTCCTTTCAGCCTTCCAAAGCTCAGCTCCCTAGCGTTTTTGGAAGTGTGCAATGTAAATTAAAATTTTGGTGTTTTTAAATTTTAGTCTTAAAAAGCTCAGCTCTCTGGCGTTTCTGGAAGTGGGATAGTATAGGGGAGGGAAGTAAATTAGATTTTTGGGGTGTTTTAACTTTTTTCTATAGTTTTATCATAGTTACAATCAGCCTTCTAAAGCTTAGCTCTCTAGCGTTTCTGGAAGTGGGCAGTGTTAATTTTACATAACTTTACATTTACAGGGGAGGGAAATAAATTATAATTTTGGTGTTTTTAAATTTTTTCTATAGTTTTATCATAGTTCCTATCAGACAGTCATAGCTCAGCTCTCTAGCATTTCTTTTACATAACTTTACATGTATAGGGGAGGGGAGTAAATTAGAATTCTGGGATTTGGTCATAATTTCTATCAGTCTGCCAAATTTCAGCTTTGTAGTATGTCTGGGAGTACAGTAGAATTTTGATGATCTATACATCAGGAGCGAGTGAGTGGCAATTTCGACGTTTTTTAAAATTTCGTAACTTCTTTACTACTTTATGGAATTCCATGAAACTTGGTTGTTAACTCCATGAAGATCTACGACTGTGCAAAGTTTGAAATTCGTAGCTCATTCCGAAGTAGAGTTTCAAGAAAAGATTGTACGGCGCGCGAACTTGGCGAGGCACTGCCGTGCCCTCAGATATAAAATAAAAATCCAAAATATCAAAAAATTAAGAAAAATAAGATTTTAATGTTATGGGGTCAATTCTTTACATTTCAAAAAATCTGGCGAAATTTGACAAAATGTGACATAATCTGGCGCTTAAGATTTCTCGTTTAAAAGGCAATTTTTAAACTTAAAAACTTACCTAAAAGGCCATTTCCCACTTTTTGATAGATGTAGCGTCACGATATAATATTTGTTTTTAATTAAAAACCCGTAATTTGTTGAAAATTTTTAATTTAAAAATTGTAAATAAATTCACTATTAACCACACAAACTGAAATGTCAAATTTCGTCACATTTCGTCACATTTCTTTCAAATTTATGAGTCCTATTCGTTTTCTTTATGAGGTCAGCTAAGTTTACTTTCTTTCTTTGTTTTTCACGGTAAAATTAACAAAGAGGGACTAACTGCATGTCGTGGAAGGGTCGCTACAAAATTAGCTCTACGCTGTTGCCACCGTTATATTTGAACGGAATTTTAAGGGAATGTCAAATTATTTCTTTAAAATCTGCCAGAAAAATCTGACTAAGTGAAGATCCTGTCAAATTATTGAAGTGGTGATTATTTTTTTACTTTTTAAAAAAGCTAGGCACGTATATAGTTTTTTATTCTGGGGGGTCCTCCCATATAGAAACTGCTGTTCTTCAGTGACGGCCCATGCGGCTGAGTCCTTCGTAAACCAGAGAGAAAATAATAAATTGTCTCTGTCGTAAACGAACACGAAAGCTGCGCCCATAAGGTTTTGGATAGTGTAATTAAAAATACTAGGGTCACTGCATCCTGGAAGTCTAGCGTCTCCCAGGGGTAGCGACACGAGTGTCAAAACCGTACTCAAAATTCCATAGACGTTCGTGAAAAATACTCATTTTTATACAGTCTGAGAAAAGACAAATGTTTTAATAGAACTTAAAAAGAACTCGTTTTTATACAGCTTAAGAAATAAAAAATATGTTCCTTGAGTTTTTGGGTTATGAATATTTATTGTAGGTATTATTGTTAAAAATTATTTTCTTTTAAATATTATTTCTGTTTTTGTATAAAAATAATACGTAATAAATAAACAAACAGGACAGAAATACATTTCTATGTTAAAAGTTTATTAATAGTATATAATATATCAAGGGATAAAATGAAAATTTTATCACGATGTTTATACGCTATTTTTCGCACTGTTTAATTTATTTTCCAACGTTTTTTCCCATTTTTTTTGGGTGTTTTTGGTATTGTGGTTTTTTTTAGTATCTTTTTATTCCGAATTTTACATTTTATCAAAAGACAAAAAATGCCCAAATACAGTTCGAGTTTTCGTAAGGTTCGGCTTAATTATTTATATTTTTATAGTACATTTCATATAAATATCTTAATATTATTGTTCGAAAGCATAAACTTCGAAAATCATTTTCTTTAAACCAAAAATTGTTCTAAAACATATTCTTCGAACAAAAGATTGTTCGAAAACGTTTTCTTCAAACAGAAATTTTTCGAAAACATTTTCTTTGAACGGAAATTTGTTCGAAAATATTTTTTTTAAATTAAAATTTGTTCAAAAACATTTTTTCGAAAACAAATTTTTCGAAAAAAAAATTTGACCTGGCTTGCCAAACTTAACACAACTCATATAGTTCGACTAATGGGGTTTTTTTCTAACAATTTTTGGAAATAAAAACTTCCCTGACTTCTTTCCCGGGATCCTAGAGGGTGTGAAACCAAACCGAACCAACCGAGACCTATTGTCGAAAAATGATTTCCCTAAATTAGCTTTCCGGTACTCATTTTGGAAGGTTGAAATCGGTGTTACTCTAACCTTTCTTAATTGAGCATATCAGGAGGTATCTGGACCGGTTCGGATACGTTTGCGATCAATTGACAAAGTTTAGGAAAATACCGATTTCGACCTTCCAAAAGGAGGAAAGTAGACAAATTTTCAGAATGTTTACGATCCCGGGAAAGAAGTCAGGGTTTTTTTGAAAAAATATGTTAAAAAGACCTTGCCGTAGTCAAACTATATGAATTGTGTTAGGTTTGGAAATCCAGGTCTAGAGCGTCTTTTATCGAAAAACTTGCTTTCGAAGAAAATGATTTCTATTCGAAGAAAATGTTTTTGAACAACTATTACTTACGAACAAATTTCCGTTCCAAGAAATGGTGTTCGAATAAATTTCCGTTTAAAAAAAATGTTTTCAAACAAATTTTCATTAGAAGAAATGGTTTTCATAAAAATTTCCGTTCGAAGAAAATGTTTTCGAACAAAGTTCTGCGACCCGTCGTGTTGCTACCTTGAGTTTTTATTGGATGTTGATTTTTTAAAAACTTTTCTATGAGTGTGTGTGTGTGTACATGTGTGTCTCTTAATTCTACTTTGTTTTGCAATCATTACAGTGTAGCTACTTTCGATCTTTGTTTGAACCTTTTGTTTTTCAATCTTTTGTATTTTCGACCTTTTGTACTTTCGAACTTTTGTATTTTCGACTTTTTGTATTTTCGACCTTTTCTTCGCCGCCCGCTTTTTTTTGAACAATAATAAAAATAATAGTAGGTATATTATAAACCTGGAGCGTGCAGTGTTTACTTTTAATACCACGGCGGGAATTTTCATGCTCGACCGGAAGAAGGGCTATAATTTGCTAAGTGACTAAAAGGGACTTTAATGCCAAGGTTTATTTTTATATACTAAAAATAATAATAATCATAAACTAAATAAATAGGTATTAAACCACTTACCGTACTGTAGTTTTAGCATGTCAAGTATATAAAAAAACAGTGGGCAGTGATAGTTGTCATGGCATTACATTAAACAAAAGTCAGTCAGATGCTAACAAACAAAGGTCACTCATCGTCAAGCAAGGTAAAGCTTGCTTGACGATGAGTGACCTTATAACAAACAATGTGGAAAAATATTATTTATTTCATAACAAACTAATTAAGTTTACTCGAGAAAAAGTTCGAATTACATTTCTCGAAGATGGAAAATAAAGCATATTCTTACTTTGAGATGGGCATGGAAATGATGCAATAAACAGAATTTCGAAAATTTCACAGTTTCCTGGTTTACAGCCTGGAGAAGTCTAGAAAGTTAAATGCTTCGTTTATATGGAAGCAATATTCTATGCCTAAGGACACAATAACGATCAAAACGAACCAAGCCATCGGCAAAGTAAAGTAAGCTTACGGCAAGCTGGAACAAAATAATCGGTATCGTGTATATATTCCTTTTTGTTTTTTGTATTATGATAAAATAAAATAATCCAAAAACCTATATTTTGCCTTTATGGTTTTAAAGAAATTACTTTCAATCACTGGGGACAAGAAATACTACCTTAGCCCATGAAAAAAGGGATTAAACGTACACCTTTATTCCGTAGAGAGCATAAAACATTTATTAAATAATACAAAACCCAACATAATAGTTTTCTATATTTTAGAATATATATAAAACATGCAAACTATATTTTTGGTTTCCTTCGCTGTGTGGGTCCTAACACAGGGTCCTAATAAATTTGAAATCATAAAAAACTTAGTTTTTTTAGGTTTGTTTATTTGGACAGTAAAATTTATATACCGGATGTGACGGACAGTTCTTTACGTAACATTTGTAAACCATTTAATTTTTTTAAACATAAAAAAAGCTATGCTCCTGACAGTGTCAGATTTGAGTTTTTCGTAAATGAGGTTATGTTTGGTGTCGCTACCCCTGGGAGAGCGGCTAGTTCACAACTTGCATTCCGTTTGCTATTGGTCGAAATAGTCAGCTGACTTTTTAATGTTGAACGTTGCCGTTTAAGATTATTATTATATTATATTAAGAGATGGTGCCACCAGTCAAGCATTTAACAAACTTTATGTTTACAGCTTTCGGCGTAAAATACGAATATATACTAGTTGTAAGTGACTAAAAAGAGTAGTGGTTTGTGCAGTACATACCTATTGAATTTAACTAAATCTATGCATATGCCGATGAGTTTTTTTTTATTGTTTTTTAAAAACATATTATATTTTTTTTTAATTAGCTTCCCTATCCTGTTTTCCTGTCGAAATCGGTGTTAACCTAACCCTGATAAATTATTCGACAACGTATCCTAACCTGTCCAGATACGCCCCGGTCAGGATACGTTTCCCATCAATTGACCACGGTTAGGTTTTGTTTCAGTTTGGTTTAACACCGATTTCAACCTCCCAAAACGAGGACAGGAGAGTTTTAATTTTAAAAATCCCGCCTGACTATGTCAACCAATAGCAAATGGAATGCAAGTTGTGAACTATCCGCTCGTTGGAAGATGCCAGGCTTTCAGGATGCAGTGACCCTAAGAATAGTCGCCACAGTCTCCATCTGACGAAAATAAGTCGAAGGCGGAATTTTTCAGGGGTGCCACGACCACGTGGTCACTTTGTGCAAGGAAAACTTAAGTTTGCGACACGCTCCCTAGAGGGAGCCACACATATAGGCAGGGAACTGCGTACAGCCGACCTGAAAATAGGTTCATAATATGAATAAAATGAACGGGACCCAAGAAACAAACCTTTAAAACATAAATTTCAAACTTTCTATAAATTCGTATAATTAAAAATAATGTTTGTATAATTATGTAAAATTTCTTGTGTGCCTATTATTATAGATTTGTTAAAAAATTCTAATTTTCTACTTAGCAATAAAAAGTTGAAAATAGCCCTAAAAAACTACTATTTACGGATTAGATCAAATTTTGGTCCAGGAGGTGAGTTACAGGGTGATATCGAAAATAGTAGTAAATCTTAATTAAAATCACATTTTTAAAAAACAACTCTGTCAGGAGTTTTAGTTAGCAAATAAGAGTAAGAAATACATTAAAATATGTATCATGAACTTATTGTATTATTTTTAGATCCAGGACGTGAGAGACCTACAGGGTGATATCGAAATTAGAAGCGTAATTTTCTAAAAAACAAATTTTTAAAAAACAATGTTGTCAAGAGCTTTCGTTAGCAAAAAATTATTTGAAACACGTTACACAATCATACCATTATCAGATTTTATCACCTTCAGGTCCAGGAATTGAGCTACATGGTGATATAGAAATTATTAGTGTGTGTAAATTTTCTAAAAATCACATTTTTAAAAAGCAAGGTTGTCCGAAGCTTTTGTTAGCAAAGTATAGTTAGGAATACGTTAAACAATCATACCATTAACTGACTGTATTACCGTTAGGTCCAGGAAATGAGGTACAGGGTGATATCGAAATTAGTAATAAAATTTCGTAAAAATCACGTTTTTAAAAATCAACGTTGTCAGGAGCGTTTGTTAGCAAAAAATAGTTAGGAACACGTTAAGCAATCATACCACTTACTAAATTTCATTTACTTCCAATAGGTAAGCTGCAGGGCGATATCTAAATAGCAGTAAAGATTTTGAAAAATCACATTTTTAAAAAACAAGGGAGGTGAGCTACAGGGTGAAATGAATAAATAAATCCAAAAATATTTACATATATTTACGTGAAAAACTTTTACTATTTATTTGACAAATTTACAAGTTAATATGATAAAATTTTGACATTAAAACTTATTAGTTAATATAACCAAATCAACTTAAGCCCCTAACTAACCTTGGTCAAAATAAAAGTTTACAAATACACATGAGAAATCCAAAAATCCCTACATTTATTTACGTAACAACATCTTGGTTCGTTGTTCTTTTACAAATTCACAAGTTAGTTTGAAAAAATCATGGCTTTATAATACATATCAAGTATAACCAAACCGAACCAAACCCATATAAATAAGGTTGGTCAATATAAAAATGTACAATAATTATTTACAGAAAAACCTGCCTGCCTTCGTTGTTAATTCACAAATTTACATGCTTATTTGACAAAAATTTTTCATCCAAAATATACAATTAATAGAATCAAACCGAACCAGTTGGTCAATATAAAAATTAACAAATACAAATAGTAAATCAAAATTTTTTTACAAATATTTTACATTTGTTTGATTTGTTGATTAACAAATTTACAAGATATTTTAGAATCTTGGCCCTAAAATATATATTTAATGTAACAAAACGAAAGCCTTCACTAGGCTTGCCTAATGCAAACATTGACAAACATACACGATAAATATAAAAATCTGCACATTTATTTACAGGAAGAAACTGTCTTCGTTGTTATTTCACAAATTTGCATGTTTTTTAGGCAACAATTTGACACCCAAGTTATCTATTTAACATAACCAAACCGAGTCAAATCAAACCCTTATAATTATTAAGCTTGCTCAATATAAAAATGTACAAATACACATAATAAATATTACATTTAATTACATTGACAAACAACAACCTGCACAGAAATATTTTTGTCCCGTACGTCGTTCTTAGTTTTATTTAATTACTTGTATATAGACTTCTTCCAAAGTGAAGCGACTCAACATTTTGCATTTCTTTCAAAAAATCTGTTAATACATGTACCGCTACATAGCTATTTGGTTGTCTGATAAAGGGATATATTTCTTTACTTCTTTAGCTATTTTTACTGAAAACTCCAAATCAACAAAAGCAGTAGTTTCATCCCACTTAAGGTCTTTTACCTTTAAATTTTAAATATCTTTTACATAAATATTTTTTTGTATCGCTTAGGCTTTTAATTGTTTGTACAATAGTTATTTACCTAACAAGTGCGGAAAGAGGTACTTTTCCGCACGTGACGGCAGTTGCACAAACGACGCGGAGCGGAGTTCGGGCAAGCCGTCAAGGATGGAAAAGATAGTTTCCGCAAGAATTAGGTACAATGTTTTTCCTACGAGTGTTTTTGTCCATCTTCGTTATCAAAAAACATGTTTTAATTCGCAAAGATTTTATAATAATGCTAGAAAATGATACGTAAGATAGAATTGTTACATAAATCATTTAATGAGTCCTAAATATCTTCATTTTTAACAAAACAAAAATCGTGCGAAAAAGAAATTTTTCAGCACTAGTGCGGAAAAGTTACTTTTCCGTACGTTTTTTTAACTTTTATTTTTACTTGATTTTTTTTATGCACGGAAAAATAATAAAACAGGATTTTTTTATTATGATATATTAAAAAGAAACTTTATGTAAAGAACATTTAATTAACAATAACGAAAAAGTTAACGATGGTAGATATTGAAATTGAAAGTGAACTTTCTGTTTGTTGATTGGTTGGTGTTTGGCCCACTACAGAAATGGCTTGATCAGTTTGCTGCTTAGAATTACTACTGTAGTGAATGGAGGAAGGTATATTGGTCTGTACAGGCTGTAACACATTACAGGATTCTTCATTCGGTGCTTCTGGTAGCATCGGTTCAGCAGCACTTCTTGAAAATGAAACTTGTGTGTAGGAGGACGGGTTTTCATTTGAAAACGATTGTGGACGGAAAGGTTCTTGCAATTTGGACGTGCGGAAAAAAATCGTGAGGAAAGTAAAAATGATGCGAAAAAGTAAAATTGTGCGGAAAAGTAATTAACGTAATATTCTTTTAATAGATCGCTCAAGAAACCCTAACTTATATGTTCTTGGTTTGTAAACAGTAAGGTGAGGCCAAAAGTTATTTTTAAAAATATGATTTATAAAAAAATTTACTACTAGTATCTTACCTACTGGACCTAAATGTAACGCAGTTAGTGAATAGTATGGTTTGTTTACAATTCCTAACTATTTTTTGCTCACCAAGACTCCTGATAAAGTTGATTTTTGAAATTGTGATTTTTACAAAAGTGTTTTACTAATTTTGATATCACCCTGTACCTTACTCCAAGGACCTAAAGGTAATAGTCAGTTAATGTCATGATTTTTTAACGTGTTCCTAAGCATTTTCTGATAACGAAAGCTCTTGACAACATTGTTTTCTAAAAATGTGATTTTTAGAAAAATACACTAATAATTTCGATATCACCCAGTAGCTAACTTGCTGGCTCTAAAGGTAATACAATATGTTAGTGATATGATTTTTTAAGGTATTTCTAACTCTTGTTTGCTAAGTAAAACTCCTGACAAAGTTGTTTTTAAGAATGTAAATTGTACAACTATTTTTGATATCACCCTGTAACTCACCCCCTGAACCTAAATTTGAAATAATCCGTTAATACATAGTTTAACTTTTTGGGCTATTTTCAACTTTTTATTGTTAAGTAGAGAACTAGAATTTCTAAACAAATCTATAATAAATTTTAAGGTCACCCTGTAGCAGACCTGAACTTAACCTTTATAACCTGGGTTTGGCAGACTTTTTTTCTTTCTCTTCTCATACCTGATAAGAAATATTAGACAAACATTATTTTTAATTATATGATAATAATAATACAACAAGTTTGATATTTATATATTCAAAGGTTATTTTTTGGGCCACGGGTTGCAATAAATCCGGGTATTATTTTTTTTTTCATATCATAACTTATCAAGCCTAATAGTTTTTTTTCCTAAGATTCATTTGATTTCGTTAACATAATAATACGTTTGATTTTGTGGTCGGCTGTACTTAGCCATTCGCTTTGGTCGCAGCCTTCGTAGTTACGAAGGCTGTGTTTTGGTTCTTGAATCCAACTTTAACGAAGTCAGAAAAACGTCTCATGGTTTTGTTATTGTTTTTTTCCGGAAAAATACAATTTTTTAAGAACCTGTGCATCATCAACAATCCCGGAAAAATATTGAATTATCAACAATCGGGTTTAAAGGTAGGTTTTAGATTATATTTTTCCTCATTTTTCGGTTTTAGACGCTGTACAATAAATTGAAATTTACGATGTTGCCATGATTTAGGGGTAAAATTTGAGGCGTCAAATTTTTTCAGATTGTTTCAAATTATTTCAAATTTTAAAGAATTGCCCCCTATATATCAAAAACTAAGTATTAAAATAAATTTAGTTTGACAGTCGAATTTCTAATAAAAAATTAAATTTTCGTAAATTAAAAAGTTAAACCCCTCGTAGTTCAAACGCGGCCATATGTATTAAAAACCGGCTTTAATATTTGAAAACGTCTCGAAAATCAAGCTCAGTCCACTTGCTTTTATCTATCTCTGCTAGAAATACCTAAAATCCACAAAAAACATCGAAATTGGCCCAACCTGTACAAGTCATGTTTAAATTTGCCACAAAATACATTAGGGACTTATTGGAGTAAAGCAAGGTAGAAAGCGCGAATTTGAGGAGGGTAACGGGGTAATTCCCCCCTCTAAAAAAATAAATGCACAAACCGAACCGAACCCCCTAAATTTAGGTCAAAATTCGCGCTTGCCGGGCAGTAATAGTACCAAGCAATATTTTGACAATTTTACATTAAACGATGACAGCTGATCGACGACTCACTTTTAAATTCAACTTTGGTATGTCAAGTTTGTAGTACCTACCTACTCCAGTGGCGCACCCAGGGATAGTTCTTGGGGCCCGAAGCCTCATGATGGCGAATTTTATACTCTTTAATCTTTTTATTCAGGAAATATGTGGAAAATCTCTAAAAAAATCTTAGGCATGGGGGGCCCGGCCCCCGAGACCCTCCCCCCCTCTGGGTACGCCCATTCATACTTCTAAGTAAAACGGTAAAACCGGATTCATTTCTTTGAAATATTCAATTTTTTTTAAATGGTTTATTATGATGTAAAGCGAAACATACGTAATTTGACACATGAAAATCATTTTTATCCATATTTAAGTATTTTTACCTTCCTAGCCTGCAAAACAATGGCTAGAGAAGGCATTATTTTCGACGAAAAAAAAAAATTGAGATAACGCCGAAAATATGTTTGGGTGTATTTTGACCTATCTTAGCAATATCGTCGTGATGTCTGTCTGTGTGTGTGTGTGTAGGTGTGTATGTGTGTGTGTGTATATGTGTATCTGTGTGTGTATGTGTATATTATTTCTATCCGTAACGCGATAGCTCCCAAACCGCTGAACTGATTTTCATATAATTTTCAGGTAAAATAGTGTTCGCTACTCTAAAGAGCTGATTAGTTTTTGGTCAAAATCCATTAATGCAAATGATAGTTTTTTGACAATTAAAAAATTTAAAAGATTCTAATTTTCTAATGGAGCGTCGTATCAATATGCGGTATATAGTAGGCTACATTTTGCTTAATAATTTGTGTAATAACCAAAAACTTCATAGGAGCTTTAGTTTCTGAGTTATTTACAAAAAACTGTTTTCAGGGCTGATATATCATGGCTTCACTTAAAGTGTGCTAATAGGTTAGCTAGGAAGGTATCAGATCCGTCATGGATCCATTTATTTTACTTGCATACACTGAAATGTAAAAGACTCCTTCGATCAATATTTGAAATATTCTTTTTCTTGTAAATTTTTTTGAAAAAGTTATTTTTTCAATTTTAGCGCTTTTGTACTTCATGCAAGAAATTGGTTGCAAATATGCAGAATTATTGTTAAAAGATCCTTCTGGTTTTTAAAAATTTTCTTGGACGTTTTATTAAACATTCATATTAAAATGTGTGTTCTGGACCAAAAAAGAGATACAAAAAGTAAAATATTCCCCTGCTATCTCATATTTCCAACATACCTTTTTTTAAATGATCGGCTTGCCCAACCTGACCTAAACCTTTTTCGGTCGCATGCTCGCGACTAAATTTTTACTAGAAAATAATGTAAGATCGAACCAAGTCATGTTAGGTTAGATTGATTTGGGTTGGATTACGCTGGGTTAGGTTATGTTTGCCTAAATTACGTCTTATCGCACTACATCCAGATAATTTTAAGGAAGCGTACTGTTTGAAGTTAATTTTCCTAGTTTTTTTTAAAACGGCGAGTTTTTTGCAAAAAAAAACTTATTTATAATTTTAGAATTAGGTAGATATTCTTAAGATCAGTCTCAGCTAATTTTTTGGCCGAAACCACTTTTCGATTTTTCTTAATTTTAGCATTTAGCATCTTGTTTTTTCACAAACTTTGGCTTATAACTTTCGCCAAATTAGTTTTACAGAAAAACTATTAGTTTTTTGTTTGTAAGAAAACTTACTAGCTTATATCTTAAAAACGCTCTTAATGCCGCTAGTTTGGATTCATGTACTCAAATTTGACGCAAACACCTGGTGACTTAAAATCGAGTGATATATCACCGATCGACCGAGGGTTAATATTTAAAAAAATAACAGTTACTTTTTAAGTTCATAAATACAAAGCTCACTAAAACGACAACTAACTTGCTGTTCTGTTACAAGCACATCATAACCTATATAATTTTTTTGCAAAGTCGATGTGGCAAAAGTTACAAGCCAAAGTTTTTGAAAAAACATGGAAAAACCTGCCATCTTGGATTTTTAACGTCACACCGGCCCTCCTACTCAAGGAGGCAAACTCCCGGTGAATAAAAATAAACGTGTTTTTCTAAGTTTTATAAAAAAGATAGCAATTTATACAAAAATGTTGAAAATACTTTTTGGTAGGAAATACAGCTTTTATTTTAAACGATGTTATACAAAGTGATGTCATAGCTAAGGTTAACACTCCAGGAGCGCCTGCAATGCACAATAAGATAATTTTTTTTTTAATGAAATAAAATATATTCGTTTTATTAATTTAAGAAAAACCAGGCTTTAATAAGAAAGAAGAGATAATAATTTTGCGCGGTATACTATATAATAAGCAGTAAAATATTGTTTTAAAAAGTCTACAATTTGTTAAGGGTAGGGTAACATATAAAATTTTAGTAGCGTCCCAAAGTCAGAGGTCTTTATGAAAGCAACAAATTTTTTCACGGTATTTTTTCAAAATAATCTTTTAGGGAAGTACCTTATGCTCTGTGTTATAAGGCCATATATATTTTTTACTAATGTATATCTGACAATGTTTAAATTTCTAAGTACACACCAGAGGCGTCCGAAAAAGGCGACAATTTTTTGGGATTACAAATATTCCCAATGTAAGGACGCCGGTGGAGGGTAACTGTCAATTAAAGCCGTTTTAGTTATAGATTTTTAAAATTATAATTTAAATTCCTACAATAAAGTTTTAAACACAATTGATGTAGAAAGCTTGTTTTTTGAGAAAATCATATGAAACCTAATAATTTCGGTTTATTATAAAAATATCCTTAATTTTCGTACGACCCTGGAGTATCAACTTTAGCTTTCACACTACTATATATAATATACCGATTAAAATAAAAAAATATTTTCTAAAAAAAAATGTTTTCAATATTATCCTCTTAAATGATTTTTTAGAAAACTGAATCATAACAAAAACATTTCATGTAAAAAAAGCCAAGTACGCAAAAGTGGTATTCCGTAAAAAGAATTGAGATAAGAGTAAAGCCAAGTTCTCCAATACAAATTTCAAAATGAATGGTTCTTACTAGTTTAAAAATGTTTTTTAAAACTTTGCTCTTCCAGCCAAACTTCTTTACATTCAATTTAGCACTGTTCCTAAGAGTCATTTGCAGCTGTAATAGCCAAGTTTAGAAAAACATTTCGAAACAATTAAGAACCATTCATTTTAAAATATGTATTGGAGAACTTTGCTTTACATTTATCTCAATTCTTTTTAGGAAATACCACTTTCGCGTACTTGACTTTTTTTACATGAAATGTTTTTGTTATGATCTCACTGCTTGTTTAAATGATTTGGATAATATTTAAGTTTTAAAGTAGTAAAATATGCGGGATATTGTCACGAGGGGGTCTTATCGTGACGAACACAGTTTAAGTTAGGTGTAATGGTTTTATTATAATACTTATATTTACTACTTACATTGTACTTAAATACATGTTGTCTACAAATCTTCTTGATACGCTTAACTTCTTATACTTGACTATCGTACTACTTGTTCACTATTAACTATGCCTGGGCGTTAGGTTCTCAGCGTACAACTAACTGCTAAACTCTTTTGGAGATGCTTTTATTACAAACAGTTTGCCATTGATAGGATATCGAGATGTGTATTGTTTCCTGTATAAACATCATCGAAATCCCATTAACCGCGTTGTTTATAATAGTTCTGTATACAATTTATTACTTTTAATACAATTTGAACTATATGCAGAAGTTCATTTCCTTAGAATGTTTAGGGTTAATGTGCACTTGCTTATAAACGTAACTTGTGTCATTTACTTAATAGGACATTATTTTCTATCCTGACACATCCCCCTTGCTTTAAAAAAAATCGGTCCCCACAGATTGTCTACTAAACTATTTTTCACAAAAAAAATATAACAGTCGTCTGTACCTAATAAATTATAAAAACTAATTAACTAAAATAATTGTCTATCCATCACCATGCTACTCGTTCCGATTGTTTTGCATTCTTCATGTGACGCAACCTAGTCCAATGTAGGTTTATAAAGAAGTATCATCCGCAATGTTGCCGTGACGAATTTGTGGGTCTTGCACGCTGCCTTGAAAATGTTCAGATCTCGCTTTGTTGCCAACTGTTCTTATCTCGTTTTGACTTGTGCGGTCCATTCCCTCAGGAAGATCTGGATGGTAGGTCCTTTTTTCTGTTTGTAGTGTTTGATTTGGCGGCACGACTGGCGGGTGTTTAGAGTTGGCTCCCCCCGGTTTTTCATGCTGCGCTCTGGGTAGCTGTCTTGCCTTGTGGTATCGACTGTTGCCTTGTGGTATCGGCTGTTGCCTTGTGCTATCGGCTGTTGCCTTGTGGTATCGGCTGTTGCCTTGTGTTATCGGAAGTTGTCTTGTGTTATCGGGTGTTGCCTTGTGGTATCGGCTGTTGCCTTGTGCTATCGGCTGTTGCCTTTTGGTATCGGCTGTTGCCTTGTGTTATCGGCTGTTGCCTTGTGGTATCGGCTGTTAGCTCTGTCTGGGTTGACTACTTGGTGGGTTGGCTCTATGGCGATTTGTCTGCTGTACACCAGTGCTAATCGGCCCGGCTCACCACTTTTTCGTCTTTTGCATTACTTTGGTTGATCTTTTTGGCCGCTTTGCTAGGCCTTTTGTGACGTCTTGGTTATGTCAGGTTGTCGTCGTTCTTCCATGTCTTCTTTCTTCATGTTGGGAACGAGTAGAATAGGTGGATCTAAAAAATTAATGCACAGACGATGTTAGGACATAATAAATATTTACATATGTTTACATTAAAAAGAGACAAAAATTACAAAATTGAGAAAAAAATAATTTAATTGTTCTCGGTTCATTTTAGAATTATTTATACCCTGGCAACCCTGCTTACTTAGCCTGCTTATCCTTATATCATTCGATAACATTCGAAAAAATATGTTTAATTTAATACACCTTTGTTTATACATTCTACAATTTGTTTTATTATACATTCAAAACAATGTGTGCGTTTTGCACCTTTTAAGAACATTATAGAAATTATTTAATTAAGTTTAAAATATTATGTATGTCATACATTTATTTTTTCTATGGTATACGCCCTTCATTATAATTTATTCCCCTTACATCTCTCAATCTCACCCCTGTGATTCATAAAAATTATTAACATTGTAATAATATACAATTATACTTGGCGATCTCTTCTATGTGGCAATTAGCTTGTCGGCAAATGGGTTAGCTCCTATCATTTACTATAATATTTCTTCAATAATCTTTTCGCGTAGACTTTGACATGAAATATCACGGTAAAAATGAGTTCTTCCATTTGCGGACTACGACGCGCAGTGCAGATCGTAAACATTTATAAAAATTATTTATTATACAAAACTACCGGCATAGTATACGGTTATGTAATCTATGCGGTTTTTACAATTACATTAAGCACGTGTATAAATAAAATATACCGGCATTTAATTATACGACGAATTTTTTATTCGCCGGAGCCACAATTGACAATGTTTGCATTAACTTTTTCGCCGATTTGAAGGGAGAATAAATCTTTTTGTTCTTTCAATTCGATTTGAAACTTTGTGTGACCGTAGTTGATTACGATTTCGGGTGTATTTTCTTTTAAATTTAGTGGCGCCGATTTTTTTGAATATTTTTTGATTAGTTTTATACCTACATAGGTTAAAAACATAAGCAGGGAAAGGCACGTGACACCGAATAATATGTCATATTCGTAGTGTATCTGTGTTGTGTTTAAAATATTTTGTGCGTTAGCAACTTGAACTGGTGATGCTGCCAGACTTGCAATCGGATGATGAAAAAATAGGTATGCAGTCGACACTGAGAGCAGAAAATTCCATAGCAGAAAAATTCCGTGACTTCCCATACCGTATTTATCGCTAAAACCGTATGTTTGCGGTATGATAGTGTCCACTGAATTTTTAATTTGTTTTAATGTTGTCTCTGATGACGTCAAATTTAAATGTGGTATATTTAGTGTCCAATTTGAGTTAAGGCATTCTTGCATATCTTTATATTTAGGTTGCATGTGTTGCATTTTTGGTCTTAAAATAAATGATTTTAGATTTGACCAAACTGCAGGTATAATGTGAACTATGCTCGCCGTCTCGATTTTATTGTTACATGGGAATTTTTGTGGGATAATAATTTCTCCGGATGACTCTAACTAGCAATTGCATGGGATTTTAATTTTTAAAGCTCCTTTTTTGTTATAAACGTTTTTTAGCTCGGTTTTTCCACTACCGCATGAGAGATAGGTTTTTTCTTGCAGATGTGTAAGTATGTATGTTATGTCATTTATTTCTGAGATGATCAACGAGTTACCCGAGTGGCAATTCATCGGGCAGTATGAACTTATTTCTTCTACAGCGCCGTGATACAATTTTTTGGCGCACTCTGGTCCCTGTATATTATCAGCAGAAAACCTAGAAATAAAACATAATTTGTCGTGATAAGGTCTACATAAGTGTAGCCCTGTACCTGAAATTTGTCTAATCTCTTCTTTTCCGTAATTATTTTTTGAGACAGCGATGTACAATGCCTGGTGTGGTATTGTACATGTTTGATTCAACCATGCGAAGGGTTTGGTGGTCAGTTCATAAAGGTCCTACTTTTGTCTGTGTTGTATAATCGGTATTTTAATGTGAATAAAAATTTTATTTTTCGTGTTGCTGCAGTCGCATATTGGAAGTTCGTAAAATTTTGAAATTTTTTCTTTTGAAATTGCCAAACCTTGATTTGACGAATAGATTTGTTTTTCCAAATTATCTAAATCCCTTCGTAAAACCTCTGGATTGACTATTTCAATAGAGATTTTTCTTACTTTGCATGATTCAATAATTTTTTGTTTTCTTAGAGCGCGAGTTAGAGATATTATTCGCCTTAAATTTTGATACTGGTTGACCAGAGACGTGCTAGCAAAACTTTCTTCATCCCTCTGGATTACTTTAACCTCTTTATTTAAAGTTGAAACTTTTCTGTATCTTTAAAAGTATCGCCAATTTTTGTAGTGTAATCGGAAAAATGTTTTGACTGTTCCCCGATACTGTGAAGGGTTTCGTCTAGCCCTTTACTGATTGTGTTAAGTTGCCTTTTTACTGCTTCGTCATCCTCAGAAATTATATCGAGTTTTTCTTCGGTCGCGACCCCACAACACCAATTTAGAGCGTCTCCGATGAAGCCTAGTGCCCTTTTTGGCCTTAAATTTTGTTTAGATTTTTGTGTCCTCATCGAAAATGCGCCCCAGTTACCGTTTAACAAATCGAATTCTTTTTTAAATGCCTTCCCTAACTCATGTGCGTGTGATACCAAGTTACAATTGTCGCCATATGACTCGCAGATATATCTTGGTAACTCTGGTTCTGTCATGATCTCTTCTGACCAGTCCATTTTATATGTAATCGGAATCGTAGCTTCGTATGCTACAGTTTGCGGTAGTGCTTTCCAAAATGCTCCGGCACTGACTTCTACTAGGTAGGATTGGTTGTTTTCGGCTTCTGTGACCTTAATTGCTATGATGCACAATATGAAGTTCCATCTAAAAAAATTCTTTGCAAATTTATGTTATTTATATGCCTTTAGATGTGTTTAAAAAATTAAATGTCTCTTTTTAAAATTAAAATTTATTTTAATAAAATAATAAATAATAGCATTCATAGCGTTTGGCTACGATATTTATTTTGCATTTTATTTGTTTTATTGCCGTCTGTTCCTTGTTAGCAAAATATTAAAAATTATCAAAATAAAGTTGTGGTTTATTTCCACAACATCTTAATTTATTTAAAAAAATACTTTAATTATTTATAAAGTTTTGATCGTTAATATAAATGTTTAACGAAAAATATTAAACTTCTAAATGTTTTCAAAACAACTGGTTTGGATATTATTAAACAAACTCCGAGTTGTCTCAACAAATTTAATCAAAAAATTTTTATATTCCTTAAATGTTTTTAAAACAATTTATCTAATTAGTTGATACTTATAAGTTAAATATTTCAATAATTTTTAACTTATTTTAAAACTTTGCGGGAGTGTTATCCCAACATTTAATTTAATTTATTATTATTACTACCTAATTGTTTTCTAAACCTAGGTTGATGAACACTAATTAGTCGGTCGTTTACCATTGATATTATATTTCCTATAAACAGTTTATATTTATGTAGATAAAGTTTTCAAAGCGGTCGTTGCTTGACACTTTGTTATATTATCTGGTGTAGTGTTTTAATAACATGATACCGTACACCTCCTAATCGGTTTTTAATTGTCTTATTTACACTTGCACTGAAAATAAAAAATAAAAATCTAATTTAATTATAGGTAGGTATCTTTTTTAAAATTTAAATTTTGCATTGAACAAAAATGTCTTTTTCACTTCACTAAAATAGCGTCCTTTATTTTATTTCACTTCACTTTAAATAGTGTCTTTATATACAGGGGAATATTTGTGACACAAGGTCTTGTTATAAAGGCTTTGCCCTAAAGGCCTTGCCACAAGGGCCTTAAAAAAATTTTTTGGGCAGCTTAATTTTCTGTCACTGGGACTACTTGTCCATGGGTCATAGTAAGGTAGCATCCTGCTGACATGAACCACTTCTTTTTTTGCATTTGTTTGATGGTCCTTTTCTTGTTTCGTAATCCACATCCGACATTCTGCGTGTAACGTAATATGGGCCGAACCATCTGAGCAATAATTTTTCGCTTCTTCCTACTTTTCTGACGGGAGTAAAAACTTTCACTTTTTCGCCTTCTTCATATTCTACGTGTCTGTGTTTTGCGTCATAGTGAATTTTGTCTTTTTGCTGCTGATTTTTTATATTTTTCGCTGCGGCATTTCGCACTGCGAGTGCCCGGTTTCGGATTTCTTCCGTGTTACTCGGTGGTGGACTCATCATGATATTTGCTTCTATAGGTAATATTGGTTCCCTACCATAGACAAGCATAAATGGCGAGTACTGGGTCGTTGCTTGTTTTGAACAATTATAGGTTGATGTCACTAAAGGTAAAAATGTATCCCAGTCTGTATGTGACGTATTTGTGTACATTGATAACATATCTGCGATAGTTTTATTCATTCTTTCTACTAGTCCGTTGCACTGTGGATGGTATGACGTAGTGAACTGGCTTGTGACGCACATCATTTTTAACATCTCTCTTATTAGTTCAGATCTAAAAATTTGCCCTCTGTCGCTTAGCAGATATTTGGGCGATCCATGTCTTGTGATTATTTTTTCGACCATAAATTTTGCGACAGAATTTGCTTTTCCGTCCAGCAATGGCGCTGTTTCGGCCCATCTTGTCGCATAATCTGTCGCGACTACAATCATTGTATTTTTTAGTTTTGATAATGGGAATGGCCCGAAAAGGTCTATAGACACTCTCTCAAAAGGAACGCCTATCGGCATAGGTTGTAATAGCCCTATGGGAATTCTATTCTGTTGTCCTTTTCTGGCTTGGCAGTCGGGGCATCTCTTAATAAAATCTTAGATAGGTTTTTGTTTATGGTCCCAAAAATATCGATTTTTAATTTTTTCTGTGGTTTTGGCCACTCCTAGGTCAGCGCCTCCTAGCGGCTCGTTATGATGTGCAAATAAAATCTCTCCAATTAAATTTTTTGGTATGACTAGTAAAAATTCTCGCCCTTCTAGCCTAGGATTTATTTTGTATAAAACTGTGTATATAAGCCTAAAATTTTAGCGCACACTACTACTATATAAGTAGTGTGAGCTATGGTGATCCTAATTTTTGTTGCTCCGATTTCAAATTTTTTTATAAATCTTTGCGTTACAGATGATTTTGAAACTTTTTTGTTTTGCTGTCTGTCTGTCTGTCTGTCTGTCTGTCTGTCTGTATGTCTGTCTGTAACGACCAACCCGCATAACTCAAAAACGGCTTGTCCGATTTTAATGAAATTTGGTACCTTGGGTTGTAGTTGGGTCTTGGGCCGTGATGGTCCCATTTAAAAATAAACAAAATCCATCAAACGCAAGCCAAATAAAAGGGTGGGGGTAGATTCCAAAAATTAAAGTTTATGTGAAAATATGGCGTGTGTGATATCAAACGAAAGGTAATTAAGTCTGGAGTTAAACAAAATGAATTTTAGTTTATTTAAAAAAAAGGTGGGGGTAGATGTCAAAAATTAGAGTTTAAGTGAAAATATGGCGTGTGTGATATCAAACGAAAGGTAATTGAGTCTGGAGTTAAACAAAATACATTTTAATTTTTTTTTAAAGGGTGGGGGTAGATTTTAAAAATTAAAGTTTAAGTCAAAACATGGCTTGTGTGGTATCAAACGAAAGGTAATTGAGTCTGGAGTTGAATAAAATATATTTCAGTTTTTAGTTATATTAGCTGACACCTACACTATGACTATAGTACCTAGTGTGAGCTTAGGTGCCCATAGATTGGCAGAGTATTTTATTCTTTTTCTTAGTCCAATACTGCCAATTTTGTCATGATCTTGTAAACCGTCTATGATCTCTCGCAAACTTTCGTCTTCTCTCTGTAATTTTCCCATATCTTCGGGTTCAATAATGAACGTGGGTATCTCCTCTAATTGTTCCTCTTCATTTTCGCTCGGTTTTAGCACGGGATTTCTACTCATGCAGTCGGCATTTCTGTGTTTTGCTCCACTTTTGTGTTCTATTGTGTAGTCAAATTCTGACAATTTTATTGCCCATCTGGCTAATCTTCCTACGGGATCTTTAACTGATTTTAACCAGCATAGTGCGTGATGATCGGTTACGATTCGCACATGCTTACCATATACCAATGTTCTAAAATAGCCTAAGCTGTATATTATTCCTGCTAGCTCTAATTCTGAGATTGACATATTTTTTTCTGCGTTTGTTAAACTTCGACTGGCATAGGCAACAGGGTGAAGATGGGTGTTTTCCCCCTCTTGCAAAAGTATGGCGCCTAGGCCTTGTTTGCTTGCATCGACGTGTAAAACGCATTCTTTTTCGGGTTGATAATGCGCTAAAACTGGTGATGTGATCAGCCTTCGTTTTAGCTCCTGAAATGCTTTTTGATGTTTTTCTTCCCAAAAGAAAGGTGTGTCTTTTTTGGTTAAATCGTGAAGCGGTCTGGCTATAGCAGAAAAGTTTTTTATGAATTTTCGATAAAAATTTGCAAGGCCTAAAAATTGCATGACATTTTTTTGTGTTTTAATTTTTGGAAAATTTTTAATACAAATTAATTTCTTTTTGTCGGGTTTTAGGCCTTGGCTCGATACAGTATAACCGAGCAGATCTAGTTCTTCTTTTATGTATTCGCATTTTGAGGGTTTTAGTGTTAGCCCTGCATCCCGTAGTCTTTGAAAAACGGTGCGCAATTTTTCTAAATGGTCAGAGAGTGTTTCTGAAAATATACAGATGTCGTCACAATAGACCAGGAGCGTTTTCCATTTTAGATCACGAAAAACCATATCTGCCAATCTTTGAAATGTTCCAGGAGCTCCCGATAATCCAAAGCATAGCTTGTTCCAAACGTATGTACCACCTTGTCCAGGGCAACAAAAGGCTGTATACTGTTTAGAATCGTCGCTAAGCTTTATTTGCCAAAATCCACTGAACATATCGAGTGTTGTGAAGTATTTGGCCTTCCCTAAATAGGTCAAAAGGTCGTCTATAACTGGCATCGGGTAGTTGGCTCTACGTGAAACATGATTTACGCGGCGAAAATCGCAACAGGACCGCGTCTCTCCACTCTTCTTTTTCACCAGTACCACCGGACTTGCCCATTCTGACTACGCTTCGCTTATAACGCCTGTCTGAAGCATTTCATTTACTTGTTTGTCTATAATTTCCTTTTCCTTATGAGATACCTTATATGGCTTTTGACGTATGGGTTTCGCGTCACCCACGTCAATCACGTGTTCTACAAGGTCCGTCTGGCCCATATATTTTGGACTTTTTGCGAAAACATCGCTGTACTCCTCTAATAAATTGTATAAATGCGATTTAATTTTTTCGTCTTTTATGTGGTTAATTTTGTGGTCCGCCATTGTCACTCTCTCTTCATCCTGTTCTCTCTTCAATGTTAAGGAAGGGTAAGGTGTCTATATCGTACCTAAACCCCTTTTTAAGGTAGCCTAAGGTCGATTCCTTAAAAATTTTTATTGGGTTATGTTTTTTGGTGGTTAATTGCATTGTACAAGTGTCGTCATCAAATACAGGGGGAGAGCAAATAATTCCTTTAGGTCTTAAAAGTGCGTCATTCTCTTCAAAAATAAATTTTTTTAAATCAACTGAACCGAATTTTTCTATTTTTAATTTAATTGTTGTATGCTCACTCGGTATAATAAAATAATCATTTAAACAAGTTACTTTAAAAATATCCCTTAAATCCTGGCTTTCCTCCTGTACTAAAGGTAAAGAAGGTGAAATAAAATTTTCATAAGTGCCCAATTGATAATTTTCGTCTTTATGAAACGAAAGTGTTGTTGTTATGTAACCGTTCGTTAGTCGTACAGTCTTGTCGGTAAGATTAATTTGGGCGTTATTTTTTTCTAAAAAGTCCATTCCCAATATTAAAGGTTTTGGTAATTTTTCTACGACTATGGCTTCAATGTATCCACACATTTCGCCGATTTTAATTTTAAATTCTGTTAGGCCGAGTGGCATTACTTTATTTCCACCGCCAGTTGATAAAGCAAATTGTTGTTTTAAAGGCTCTATGTCTCTACATAGAGATTTCTCTATGATGCATTTTCCAGAGCCAGTATCCAGGACTATGTCTACCCCCTTGAAATTATTGACGACACCCTTAACTACCAGAATTTTATTGCTTGCCCCTGTTTGGAGGACGACGCCGTTGGGGCACTCTAATTGAGTCGTCCTTGCACATTTGGGGATGGCGACCTACTCGCTCTACTAAACGATACTCTTCTTTGGGGTCCCCTTTCGCTGCTACGCTCCCTGCTACAGGCCCACACCTATTGCAGTCGTTGCATCTCGGCCTGCCGTCGTGACACCTCGTATTTGGAAGATCCCTGCTTCCTGAGTGATTCCTTCGGGGTGACTCTACGTGACTATTTTGCGGCCTTCTTTGTTCACTTCTGTTGTTTTGTCCAAAGTTATTTACATTTTGGCCAAAATTCCTCCTATTATACCCATGATTTGAGTTTTGATTATAATTTGCCGTATTTCGATTATGATATTGACCTATCGGCCTGTTTAAATTACCTCTATAATTGTTTGATCTACCTCTAAATTCGCGAAACCTCGACCTACCTCTACCATTTTGATGATAGTTCGACGCGTTTTGCCTAAAATAGTTTGTTTCATTTTGTCGCGTGTAATTTGGGCCATTTTGCCTTAAAAAATTAGGACCGTTTTGCCTAGGATAGCTTCCCTCATTTTGTTCGATTGTCAAAACTTCTGTTTGTCTTGTCATTTTGTCTATTAAAACGTTTTGTCTAATAGGACTTAATTTTAAAACTGTTTCTCTTAGTTTTTTGTGATCCAGGTCGGATGAGGTTATTAATTCGTATGACTCTGTATAGGAGCTATGTAGCCCACTTTCAAAATGTTCTCTAAATTGGTCAAATGGCATTTTTTCGTCAATTTTTTACGCCATATTGAATAAATCATAATAATATTGTTTATGATCCACAGCACTTCCCTGTTTTCTATTTTTAAATTTAATTTTGAGTTTTTTTAGAGGTTGGTCACCCCCAAATTCTTTTAAAAAATTTTGTTTTAAGTGGGCCCAAGTTTTATTTGCATTCTCGGTTTTGCTACTATATTCTAAAAACCATCTAAAGGCGGCGCCTTCCAAATAATTTTTAAAATATGCTATTTTATGCGTTTCGGTCCAACCGTTTAGTTGAGATACTTTTTCGTATTTTGTAATGAAATTCACCGGCAAATCTAACCCTGGGATAAAGTAAGGTGGGTCTATAAATTTGGGTGATGCCGGATTACTGGTCGTACCCGTCAGAGCGTCACTTAGCGTTGTATTTGTCATTTTAAAAATTTTTGTGATGGCTGCTTCCTGTTTATTGAAGCTAGATTTTGTATTCAACCCTTAGTCAATTATGATTTGACTTTTTTCGTCTTGCAACGTTTCTTCGGTCGAAGGAATTTCCGTTTTATTGGAAATGACCGTTAAATTATTTGAATCTTCAAAAGATAAATTTTGCCCACGGGATAATTTAAAATCTTGTTTAGAAATTTGTAAGACTTTTTTAGGAGTTGAGTGATTTTCGGCACTCGGATCGACGAAGGATAAGTCGAAATTTACTGTCTTTCTGACAGGACTTCTTGAGAGTTTAGTGCTTTTTAAAAAGGGACTGCTCGCAGATTGCGAACTAGAGGCGAAGACGTTATTTTTGTCGTCTTCACTAAGACTTTTTGTGACGCTTCTAGTGACTCTGGCTGGGGTATCCATTAATTATAGAAACCATCTTTTTAAGAAAAAAAAAACGTATAAAAATACCGAATTGAAAATGTCGAGACAAAATGAATTAAACTAATATGAGAAAAAATATACACTAATAATACTAATAAATAAAACTGCGTTTTTTGATTTAAAAAATATATGTTATTTTTTCTGTCCATCTAGTCTAAATTTTATGAAAATGATATTTATATAGGATAAATAATTCTAATAACAGAAAAATAATTGAAAAAAATTATAAAAAATAAATAAATGTAATATTCAATATTTAGTTAATGCATGCCGGAATCGATTGTTTCGGCTGGAGCGTCATAATAATTTTGATACTATTTAAAATAATAAAAAAAATAAAATAACAAATAGTGAAAAGAGTGAAATTAAGAAAAAATAAAAAAATTAAAAATATTTTAAAAAATAAATTTTTTCCACTATATGCCTATATGTCTTTCAAAAAGACAGCGGCGCCTCGACCATATGCCACGAGGGGGTTTTATCGTGACGAACACAGTTTAAGTTAGGTGTAATGGTTTTATTATAATACTTATATTTACTACTTACATTGTACTTAAATACATCTTGTCTACAAATCTTCTTGATACGCTTAACTTCTTATACTTGACTATCGTACTACTTGTTCACTATTAACTAAGCCTGGGCGTTAGGTTCTCAGCGTACAACTAACTGCTAAACTCTTTTGGAGATGCTTTTATTACAAACCGTTTGCCATTGATAGGATTTCGAGATGTGTTTTGTTTCCTGTAAAAACATCATCGAAATCCCATTAACCGCGTTGTTTATAATAGTTCTGTATACAATTTATTACTTTTAATACAATTTGAACTATATACATAAGTTCATTTCCTTAGAATGTTTAGGGTTAATGGGCACTTGCTTATAAACGTAACTTGTGTCATTTACTTAATAGGACATTATTTTCTATCCTGACAATATTGTTCAAAACTTTTGAAATGCATTTTAAAAATGTTAAAGTTTTTTTATATTTTTCAATGGTTTTATCATAGTTCCTTCCTATCAGCCTTCTAAAGCTTAGCTCTCTAGTGTCCCTGGAAGTAGGCAAAGTTAATTTTACATAACTTTACATTTATAGGAGAGGAAAGTAAATTAAAATTTTGGTGTTTTTAAATTTTTTCCTATAGTCTTCCAAAGGTCAGGGAGGGAAGTTAATTCAACTTTGGGGTTTTTGTATTTTCTTTTATAGTTTTATCATAGTTCCTATCAGCCTTCCAAAGCTCAGCTCTCGAGCGTTTCTGGAAGTGGGCAATGTTACTTTTACACACTTTTACATTTATATTGGAGGGAACTAAATTAGAAATTTGGGGTGTTTTAATTTTTTTCTATGGTCTTATCATAGTTACTATCGGCCTTCCAAATCTCAGCTCTCTAGCGTGTCCAGAAGTGGGCAATGTTACTTTTACATTATTTTACATTTATAGGGGAGGATACTTTCAATTATAATTTTGAGGTTTCTATTTTTTTTCTATAGTTTTATCATAGTTCCTATCAGTCTGCCATTTCTGGAAGTGGGCAATGTTATTTTTACATAACTTTACATGTGTGGGGGAGAGGAGTAAATTAGAATTTTGGGGTTTTTTGATTTTTTCCAGGGGTTTGTTCATAATTTCTATAAGTCTGCCAAATTTCAGCTTTGTAGCATGTCTAGAAGTACAGTTTATTTATATCATTAATATTGATAATCTATACATGAGTGAGTGAGTGAGTGAGTGAGTGACAATTTCGACGTTTTTTGAAATTTCGTAACTACTTTACTACTTCATGGAATACGACTGAGCAAAGTTAGAGATTCGTAGCTCATTCCGAAGTAGAGTTTTAGATAGGTTAAATATCGGCTGAAATGTTTCAAGAAAAGATGGTATACGGCGCGCGAACCTAATAAACGAAACCTTTAAAAATAATACAGGTTTTTTTTAAAAATAGCCCATGAAGTCTTAGGTACTTAGTTTTTAGAAAATTAGATAAAACCTAATTATTTCAGTTTATTTTGCATATAATATAGAAATACATATATGTGGGTAGACCTAAAACTTTATGGTTTGTATCTTACCAAGAATATTACCCATGCAACTGATTAATAATTTTTGTAGAATATTTATCTATCTTTATTTCATGTCATTTCAATCATTCTCAAAAATAAGTAACTTTTAATTTAAAGGCCACCAAAAAAACAAATTGGACAAATTCCAAAATGAAAAAATGGTTAATATCATACCTCGAACCTTGTTTTTAGTCTAACAAAAAACACAATTTAGCATTTTCGTATAAAATTTTGTTGGTTATAATTTTTGTTTCAAACTTTGTACAAAAACCAAGTTATTTTAAAAACACAGAATTCGTGCGCAATTTTTTAAAAAAAGCAGCGAGAGCAGGCATCGCTCTATAATTGTGCCAAGCTTCAAACCTTTTGCACCAAAACGTCATATTATATGGTTAAACTACTTAACTAATTTGAAGTCTTGCCCATAGGAAAGTGTCTGAATAGCTGTCGCAAAAATTTATTATATTACAAAATCAATCAAGTCAAGTTAAATAAAACCGTTAAAAACTACCAGCCAGAATAAGCAAAAAAATGTAAGAAGACTAGCAAAATTAGTCAAATTATTTCAATAAGATAAAAAATACTCTGCCAATATATGGGCCCCTAAGCTCACACTAGGTACTATAGTTATAGTGTACGTGTGAGCTAATATAACTAAAAACTGAAATATATTTTATTCAACTCCAGACTAAATTACCTTTTGTTTGATACCACACAAGCCATGTTTTGACTTAAACTCAAATTTTTGAAATCTACCCCCACCCTTACAAAAAAAACAAAAACTAAAATGTATTTTGTTAAACTCCGGACTCAATTACCTTTCGTTTGATATCACACACGCCATATTTTCACTTAAACTCTAATTTTTAAAATATACCCCCACCCTTTTTTTAAATAAATTAAAATGTATTTTGTTTAACTGCAGACTCAATTACCTTTCGTTTAATATCACACACGCCATATTTTCAAATAAACTCTAATTTTTGAAATCTACCCCCACTCTTTTATTTGGTTTGTGTTTGGTGGATTTTGTTCATTTTTAAATGGGACCATCTCGACCCAAGACCCAGCCTAGGTACCAAATTTCATTAAAATCGGCCAAGCGGTTTTTGAGTTATGCGCGTTGGTCGTTACAGACAGACATACAGACACACAGACAGACAGACAGACACACAGACAGACAGACGGCGCAACAAAAAAGTTTCAAAGTCATCTAAAACGCAAAGATATATAAAAAATTTTGAAATCGGAGCAACTTTTTCTTTCTCGAAAAAATTAGGATCACCATAGCTCACACTACTATAGTATAGTATATGTGTGAGCTAATACACAATAATCCTTTACAAAGCCCTTCTTAAAATATCAGACCCAGGCACTCGTTTCTGAGAATTCTATAAGATATTCCAAGTGTAAAAAAAAGCAGGTACAAATTACATATAACAAAGAAACCCGTAGCGTCTAAAATCTAATCTGCAATGTTGCCAAATTTCTGAGGCCGCTGCGACGCGGTTTTAATACGCAGAATACGTTTTATACCACCGAGATGACTCAGTGGACCGTTTAGTTACATTAAAAGCGACGCTAGCGCCACCGGTAGATACGTGAACTACACGGCCAAAAAGTAGCTACATATACCATTTTGTGACCTCAGAACAAAATTTTGCACACAGCTTGCTGAGTGTGTTAGGAGTCTTCCCTGAAATTTTTATTGAAAAACGTTAATGAACCTAATAAACGAAACCTTTAATCATTAAACATTTCAGCCGATATTTGACCTATCTAAAACTCTACTTCAGAATGAGCTACGAATCTCAAACTTTGCACAGTCGTAGATCTTTATGGAGTTAACAACCCCTCCAAGTTTCATGGAATTCCATAGAGTAGTAAAGTAGTTACGAAATTTCAAAAAACGTCGACATTGCCACTCACTCACTCACTCATGTATAGATCATCATTATTCTACTGTACTTATAGACATGCTACAAAGCTGAAATTTGGCAGACTTATAGAAATTATGACTAAACCCCTGGAAAAAATCAAAAAACCCCAAAATTCTAATTTACTCCCCTCCCCCACACATGTAAAGTTATGTAAAAGTAACATTGCCCACTTCCAGAAAACTATAAAAAAAAAATTAAAAACCTCAAAATTATAATTTACTTTCCTCCCCTATAAATGTAAAGTAATGTAAATGTAACATTGCCCACTTCCGGACACGCTACAGAGCTAAGATTTGGAAGGCCGATAGTAACTATAATAAGACTATAGAAAAAAATTAAAACACCCCAAAATTCTAATTTACATCCCTCCCCTATAAATGTTAAAGTGTGTAAAAGTAACATTGCCCACTTCCAGACAGCTCGAGAGCTGAGCATTGAAAGGCTGATAGGAACTATGATAAAACTATAAAAGAAAATTAAAAAACCCCAAATTTTAATTAACTTCCCTCCCCTATAAATGTAAAGTTATGTAAATTAGCATTGTCCACTTCTAGAAACGCTAGATAGCTGAGCTTTGGAAGACTATAGAAAAAAATTTAAAAATACCAAAATTTTAATTTACTTTCCTCCCCTATAAATGTAAAGTTATGTAAAATAAACTGTGCCTACTTCCAGGGACACTAGAGAGCTGAGCTTTAGAAGGCTGATAGGAACTATGATAAAACCATAGGAAAATATAAAAAACCTCAACATTTTTAATATGCATTTCAAAAGTTTTGAACAATATCCCGCATATTTTACTACTAAATATTATCCAAATCCTTTAAACAAGCAGTAATCATTTAAAAAAAGGTATGTTGAAAATATGAGATAGCAGGGGAATATTTTACTTTTTGTATCTCTTTTTTGGTCCAGAACACACATTTTAATATGAATGTTTAATATAACGTCCTATAAAATTTTTAAAAACCAGAAGGATCTTTTAACAATAATTCTACATATTTGCAACCAATTTCTTGCATGAAGTACAAAAGCGCTGAAATTAAAAAAAAAACAACTTTTTCAAAAGAATTTACAAGAAAAAGCACATTTCAAATATTGATCAAAGGAGTCTTTTAGATTTCAGTGTATGCAAGTAAAATAAATGGATCCATGACGGATCTGATACCTTCCTAGCTAGCCTATTAGCACAATTTAAGTGAAGCCATGATATATCAGCCCTGAAAACAGTTTTTTGTAAATTACTCAGAAACTAATGCTCCTATGAAGTTTTTGGTTATTACAAAAATTATTAAGCAAAATGTAGCCTACTATAAACCGCATATTTATACGACGCTCCATTAGAAAGTTGTCAAAAAACTATCATTAGCGTTAATGGATTTTGACCAAAAACTAATCAGCTCTTTAGAGTGGCGAACACTATTTTACCTGAAAATTATATGAAAATCAGTTCAGCGGTTTGGGACGCGTTACGGACAGAAATAATATACACATACACACACACACACACGCACACACACACACACACCTACACACACACACACACACACAGACAGACATCACGACGATATTGCTAAGATCGGTCAAAATACACCCAAATATATTTTCGGCGTTATCTCAAATTTTTTTTTTCGTCGAAAATAATACCTTCTCTAGCCATTGCTTTGCGGGCTAGGAAGGTAAAAGTACTTAAATATGGATAATAATTTTCATGTTTCAAATTACGTATGTTTTGCTTTACATCATAATAGCACCCATTTAAAAAAAATTGAATATTTCAAAGAAATGAATCCGGTTTTACCGTTTTACTACTAGAAGTATGAATGGGCGTACCCAGAGGGGGGGGGTCTCGGGAGCCCGGCCCTTCCATGCCTAAGATTTTTTTAGAGATTTTCCACATATTTCCTGAATAAAAATATTAAAGAGTTTAAAATTCGCTATCATGAGGGCCTCTGGGGTGGGCCCGAAGGCCTCGCGCCCCCCGCCCCCAAGAACTATCCCTGGGTGCGCTACAAACTTGACATACCAAAGTTGAATTTAAAAGTAAGTCGTCGATCAGCTGTCATCGTTTAATGTAAAATTGTCAAAATATTGCTTGGTACTATTACTGCCTGTCAAGCGGGAATTTTGACCTAAATTTAGGGGGGGTAATGTTTGACGGAAAAAATATTTGTGCATTTATTTTTTTAGAGGGGGGAATTACCCCGTTACCCTCCTCAAATTCGCGCTTTCTGCCTTGCTTTACTCCAATAAGTCCCTAATGTATTTTGTGACAAATTTAAACATGACATACAGGTTGTGCCAATTTCGATGTTTTTTGCGGATTTTGGGTATTTCTAGCAGAGATAGATCAAAACAAATGGACTGAGATTGATTTTCGAGACGTTTTCAAATATCAAAGCCGGTTTTTAACACATATGGCCGCGGTTTAACTATTTATTTTACAAAAATTTAAATTTAACACGCTATAAAGCTGAAATTTGGCATACTGATAGAAATTGTGACCAAACCATTGGAAAAAAAAAACCCGAAAATTCTAATTCACTCCTCTCCCCCATACATGTAAAGTTATGTAAAAGTAACACTGCCCACTTCCAGAGGCGCTAGAAAGCAGAGCTATGTCAGACTGACAGGAAATATGACAAAACGATAGGAAAAAACATAAAAACCCCAAAATTTTAATTTACTTCCCTACCCTATAAATGTAAAGTTATGTAAAAGTAACATTGCCCACTTCCAGATACGCTAGAGAGCTGAGCTTCGGAAGGCCGATAAGAACTATGATAAAACTATAAAATAAAATTAAAAAACCCCAAATTATAATTAACTTCCCTCCCCTTTAAATGTAAAGTTATGTAAAAGTAACATTATCCTCTTCCAGTAACGCTAGAGAGCTGAGCTTTGGAAGACTGATAGGAACTATGATAAAACTAAGTATAGTAAAAAATTTCAAAGCACCAAAATTTTAATTTACTTTCCTCCCCTATAAATGTAAAGTTATGTAAAATTAGCATTGCCTATTTCGAGGAACACTTGAGAGCTGAGCTTTAGAAGGCTGATAGGAACTATGATAAAACCATAGGAAAATATAAAAAAAAACCTCAAAATTTTTAATAAGGCATTGCAAAACTTTTGAATAATATTCCTCACATTTTACTACTTTAAAACTTAAATATTATCCAAATCCTTTAAAAAAGGAGTGTACGCGAGAGTAGTGTTCCATTAAAAGAATTGAGATAAAAGTAAAGTCAAGTTCTCCAATACAAATTTTAAAATGAAAGATTCTTACTAGTTTGGAAATGTTTTTGTAAACTTGGCTATTACGGCTGCAAATGACTCTTAGGCACAGTGCTAAATTGAACATAAAGATATTATAATTTTGATATGACTTGGAAATTAAATAATAAAGAATATCAAAGCTGCAAATTAACAATTGGTCTCTCCTCAGTAAACACCATATTTCCTATTTCTTTTTCAGAAACCGACATGATCATTTCATTTCATGTTTATGCTCGGGCTGAATGAGGCCTAATGAGGCCGAAACGCTTCCCCGAGCTACCTTTACCTCTGAGGATTTGCCCGTAAAACTTTTTTGTTAAGACTTTTTACCTCGTGAAATTCCTTCAAATTTAAAAAAATCCAGGGCTTAGCCTGTCTTCTGGGAGCCGAAACGCGTCCCCAAGCTACTTTACCTCTGAGGATTCGCCCGTGAAACTTTTTTGATAAAGAATGTCATTTACAAATTCTGACATCACCTAAACATCTGAGCCTTGTGATTGCTGGTGGTTATTATTTATTTATTTAGTCGGTTTAGAACGTTTTTCTACGTTGTCCGACGCCTATTCTCCACCTCCTTCGATCCTGACAATCATCTTGTGTCAGATTTTTTTGACTCATTGATCTTTGGATTGACTGTTGCCATTCTAGTTTAGGACGCCCTCTTTTTCTGCGCCCTATTGGTTGCCATTCTAGTACCTGCTTTGGTAATCTTTCGTCGTTCATCCGTTGTACATGGCCGTACCATATCAGTTGTCTTTTAGTGATGTCATCCGTTATGCTCCCTTCGATTCCCATTCTTTCTTTTATGATCTCATTTCTTATGTGATCTGTTCTAGATATTCTCATTGATCTTCTTATTGCATCCATTTCGACACATTCCATTTTTATTTTGTATTTTTCTGTTACGCGACAAGTCTCTATTCCATACAACAGCGTGCTTTTCACCATTGTTTCATATATGTTAAATTTTACATTCTTTTTTATCTCTCTGCTCCATAAAATACTGTTAAGACATCCAATAACCTTTTTTGCTTTTACTATTCTTTTTTCCAGTTCTTTACAGTCTGTTCGTGTTATCAAATGTGACACCCAAGTATACATACTCATTGCATGGAGATATTACTTGTCCATTGTCTAGTTCTAACTCACTGGATTCGTTTCCAATACATAAGTACTGTGTCTTGTCAACGTTCACTGTTAATCCCCACTTTTGGTATTCTTCCATTAACTTTATCATCATATACTCCATGTCCTCTTTATCATTAGCTACAATTACTTGGTCGTTAGCAAACTGTAGTGTGTATATGGTAAATCGGTCGTTAAGTTGTATTCCCATGCCGTGCACTTTCCGTTTCCAGTTTTTTAGAGCTACTGCGATATATATTTTAAAAAGAGTTGGAGAAATACAACATCCCTGTCTTAAGCCTTTTGTTACCAGGAATTCTTTTGAAAGTCGATTTCCAATTTTAATTTTAGATTTTGACCCTTTGTATAGTTCTTTTATCGCTTTTATGTATGTATGATTGATATTAGTCTGCTCTATCACTGTTTATAGTTTTTCAGTTACAGTATCATATGCTTTTTGTAGGTCCACAAAGGTAACATGAGTCTCTATATTTCTGGCGCTCCTTTTCTCAATTACTTGTTTAAGACAAAAAACATTATCACTACAAGATCTGCCTGCACGAAACCCACTTTGCTCTTCTTCTTGTTTATGAAAATCCTTCTCTATTAGATCTCTAAGAATCCTACCGTACAATCTACTAAGAGTACTAGTTACTGAAATTCCTCTGTAATTGTTGCAATCCAGCTTGTTTCCTTTTTTATGTATTGAGGATATGAATGCAATTTTCCAATCATCAGGTACTGGATGTCCGTTTATGCATTGATTGAAAATATATGTGAAATTTTCGATTAGTTTCTCTGATCCATATTTGAGCATTTCAGCATATATTCCTTCAGGTCCGCTAGCTTTTCCGGATTTAAGCTTTTTAATACTATTTTTTATCATTTCCTTTTCGATGATTACTTCCTCTCCGTGTACTTCTATGTCTTTCCTCAGAGAGGCTGCCAGATATTCGGGTCTCGTTTCCTGCAGCAGTCCCTTGTAGTGTTCTGTTCATTGTTCTGGTTTGATGATCTGGATGTTTACTTTTTCTTTTGTTGGGGTTTTTACTGTAGAAATGAATTTCCATACTTCAGAACTCTGCCTACCTCCTACGTTTGTATTGATATCGTGGCATTTGCGCTCGAACAGTTAATTTTTTTCTGTGCGTATCAAATTTCTCAGTTGTCTTTTGGTTTCCCTGTAGATTTCTAGGTCTCTTTGTTCTTTAGTACTGAGCCATTTCAAGTATGTGCGTTTTTTCTCTTTGACCATTTCCTGTATTTTTTTCCATCCACCACATCTTCCTGCTATTTCTATTATCTTGGTATCCAACAGCTTCGATGCTTGCTTCCTTCAAGCTTTTTATTATGTTTGTATATATCTCTTCAAATGAGTGTTCTGTGTTTATTAATTTTTTATCTAATCGGTTCTGATACAATCTTTGAGTACTTTCGATTTCTAGACTTCTAAAGTTGTATTTTTGAATGTCTTCAATGCATTCTAGGTTTTCATTTTCTTCAATAGTTTCGTCCTTATGTGTTTTTCTGAAAGGGAATAATATTTTTGCTTTTACCAGATGGTGGTCAGATCCACAGGTAATACCACGAAGTGCTCGTACATCATACCACTTTAATTGCGGATGTTGTCCACCTATAGCATAGTCAATGATTGATTTAAGATTTCTTGTTGGCTGAATCCAGGTATATCGATGAATATCCTTATGTCTAAAAAAACCATTATTTATTTTTAGGTTGTGGGTTTCACACAATTGCATCAGTCTCAAGCCATTATCATTTGTTACTTCTTCTCCAAATGGTCCTATCACTTTGCTCTGGGTTTGTCTACCAGTTCGGCTATTAAAATCGCCAAGCATAATTATTTCTCTGGTATTACCGATTTTGGTGATAGTCTCATCAAGTTGGTCAAAGAACAGTTGTTTTGTAGCTACTTTTTCGTCATCTGATGGTGCGTAGACTGCTATTATGCTTATATTATGACCAAGCATCTTCATGTTCACTCGAAGTATGTTTTCACTAATGCAATCGTAGTCGGTAATCTTATTTTTTAGGTTTTTCTTTATTAACAAGGATACCCCTCTGGCTGCTCTTCTTTCTTTTGGGACTCCAGTGAATATATGGACGAAATTGCCGACACTATTCGTACCTGTTCCTCTCTTTTTTGTCTCTGTAAGTGCAATGATATCGATCTTACAATTCTGCACTTCGGTTGCAATAAGGTCCAACTTTTGATTCACTCCCTGTACGTTCCATGTAGCTATATTCATAGTCCTTTGTCTTTGCTTTTTTCGTCTTTGAGAATTTCCATCTATTGCTCCGAGGCTTTGTTTAGGCTTTTTGGTAATTGCTTTGTTTTACAAGTATTAGAGAACCAGTCTAATGCCTCAACCCCCTACTTGGAGGGCCAGGATTTTTAATCAAGGTTTTTTTCCTCTAGCCTTTGACGAGCCAACGCCATACTGTAAGGCAACAGCTGTCTTTTATACTATCCCTAAAAGAAAGGGTTGCCACCTACGCTATGATCACCGTACCGAGGTCCATTCTCTCCGCCTTTCATGTCGATGTGGTCTTCTCCCGTAACCCTGGGAAAGGGACCCTAGACCGGTGATGATTATTAGATTAATAATATTCGCATTGGGCTGTGGCGTGGGCAAACACATCATTCCTGTATATGGTTTCCCTGTTTTAAACGGCTTAACTAATTATCACAATTTCTTTTTTATTAATTTTTTTGTTACGGATAAATAATTTTTTTAAAAAATTCTGTTATATCAATCATGTCATAAACATTGCAAACCCAAAAATATATAAATTAAGATAATGTATATTTTTTTTGCATTCCATAGAGTGTATATTTGACAATTTTCTTTTAATGTTTATCGGATCTATGTGTAGAATTTTTGACAGTAAGTAAACAATTTTTCAACAAAAACTGTATTTAGTACTTTCAAGCTATGCAACTTTTCTGAGTTCACAATACCTCAAAATGAGTTTTCCAAAAAAAATAACAGCAAGTTTTTCTATAATAAAAGTATAAATGTTCGGTTTTTTATTTAAAGACAGAACGTTGTCACCATTAATCTTTTCTTACAAACCTTTGCAACCTTTTAAAGTTGTTATATTTCCTAAAGTGTCCCTAAATAAAAGTAAAACGTTACCTTATATTTAATATTTAAATTTAGTTAGATAAAGCTATTGTTGCTTATAGACTTACGCCATACGTTATCACCTTAATAAAACCGGCAACAGTGTCTAAGGTGGCAGGAAATAGCACATATCCAAAGGTTGTATATCGGTCTGAGGTCCGAACGTATTCCACGTATTTATCAAATATTTGAAAAAAAATTATTTACCCCTCTTTTGAAATTCTGGTAAATGAACTTCCCCTCATGTCATATATGTACCTATATATGGGCTAACACCACTAGAAATAGGTGACGTCAGGTCGTCATATCATTAACGCCGAGGTGACAACGCCGAGTGCATCAATATATATATATATATATATATATATATATATATATATATATATATATATATATATATATATATATATATTGATAAAGGGTACGTAGCCACTTAGTATATAAACTACGCTGTCGCCTCATATAAAACGTTGTCACCTCACTTTTTTGACTTTTTTGAGGTGTCAACGTTTTTCAATAAAAATTTCAGGGATGACTCCTGACACATTCAGCAAGCTGTGTGCAAAATTTTGTTCTGAGGTCACAAAATGTAGCTACTTTTTGGCCGTGTAGTTCACGTATCTACCGGTGGCGCTAGCGGCGCTTTTACTGAAACTAAACGGTCTACTAAGTCACCTCGGTGGTATAAAAGGTATTTTGCGTGTTAAGACCGCGTCGCAGCGACCCCAGAAATTTGGCAACCTTTTGGTTTAGATTTTAGAGACGGGTTTCTTTGTTGTATGTAATTTCAGATATTACCTGCTTTTTTACCCTTGGAATGTTTGATCGAATTCTCGGAAACGTCTCGGGTCTGATATTTTAGAAGGGGCTTTGTAGACGATTATTATTGTATTTTTATCTATTGACATAATTGAACTAATTTTGTTAGTCTTCTTACATTTCTTTGATTATTCTGGTAGTTTTCGACGGTTGATTGATTGCTTTCGTAATACATTAAATATTTGCGACAGCTATTCAACCCTGTGCTATGGGCTTTAGACTTAAAATTAGTTAAGTAGTTTAATCATTAGAGACATAAAATGCGGTTTTGGTGCAAAAGGTCCGAAACTTGGCACAATTATAGGGTTGACTGTCCATAATATTCAATGACGCTTTTTTAAAAAAATGGCGCACAAATTCTGTTTTTCTAAAATCCCTTGGTGTTTGTAAAAGAGTTTGAAACTAAATTTTATACGAAATTTGCACAATTTCCTTTTTTTGATGGCCTTTAACTTAAAAACGACTCATTTTTGAGAATGATTGTAATGACATTAAACAAAGATTGATAGATATTCTACAAAAGGTATCAATTAGTTGCATGTGTAATATTCTTGCTAGGATACAAACCACAAAGTGTTAAAGATATCCCCTCCATATATTTCTTTCTATATTATAAGCAAAATAAACTGAAATAATTAGGTTTTATCCAATTTTCTAAATACTAAGTACTTTAGAGAAAATGCATAATAAAGTTTATTGTAGAAAACTCCATTGACGTCCCAATTATGGGGCTATTTTTAAAGATCACGAAAAAAAAATCCGTATTATTTTATGTTTTATTCAAACCTATCCCATACACATAGGATGTTTATTCTGCTTGGGGCAAAGATTTATAATGAATTTCCTAAAGCAATAAAGATGCTGTGTTTTAAACCAGTTGTCAAAAAATCACAAGAGTTTGTATTTTTCGATTTTAATCTTTCTATTTTTTCAAAACCCTTTATTATGCCTACTTATACAGTGTGCCCGTAAAGTGTAGAATCACGAATTTTTTAAAAAAGTTGCATTTTTTTTAGAAAAAAGCTTGGATATCAAATAAAGATTTAAAATACGAGTTAGAAAAGGCTATGGTTAACTATACAGAATGTTCCAGAAAAAGCTATGACATAAACCTATGTTTCTTTAAATAGGACACCCGGTATATTTTTTCACATTTGGCTTTGATAGGTCATTACAAATGTGGTACATTTTTGTTAAGGTATCTCCATACCTAAACACTTAATAACAGACATTTGTATGAAATAAGTTTTTTTAGCACCCTGATTGGTCAAATAGAGTTAAAAGTAATCATGAAGTACGTCATTTATTTAATAACAAACACGTCATCCAATCAACGGTCTCTAAATCAGCAATAATGGGTGATTCCAGACTTTACGGACCTACTGTACATAAGAATCTATTATATAATTAAACCACTGTCCACTAGTTATCAAAGTAATTTGACCTGTACCTATACCTATAGCATATGGGTTTATGTGAATGCATGTGTGTGTGTGTATGTGTCTTTAAAAAATAATAAAGATTTATTTCTTTATTTATAGTATATGTAAAGAGTTTGTTTTTGACAGGAAAAGTTTAGTATTATAATTAAAATTATTAGTTTAAAAATTAAGTAATAAACAGTAGTTACTTAGTCAATGTTCTTAAAGTTTTTAAGATTTTAATAAGCTATTTTAGTTACTTAATTTTTTTCTTGTATTCTATCTTTTGTTTGTAGGTAAAAGCACAGGATTAAATTTTTCGCTTTCTAATAAAAGAATTAAAAAATTTATTATAAAAATGTTAGAATTTCTGTATTTACATTTAAAATGTGTGGAATAAATCTTGAAACTTGAATCATATATAAGAAATTTGATGAAGAATATAAAAAGTTACGGTTTGTGAGATAAACGCAGAAAATCGTCGTGAGGTTCAGTTTGGTG
Source organism: Aspidapion aeneum (assembly GCA_963576565.1). Taxonomy (NCBI): domain Eukaryota; kingdom Metazoa; phylum Arthropoda; class Insecta; order Coleoptera; family Brentidae; genus Aspidapion; species Aspidapion aeneum. Next base: position 67,035,230 of record OY755043.1, read on the forward strand.
AGGAGGTTAATCCTAGGGTAGAGGGGGTTTCCTTAAGGACACCAATCGTAAATGCAAGCTTTATAGGAAGCAAAGCCTGACATTGATTTTCTATTTTTTGGTTATTATTTTTAACATATTTTCCTCGGTTTTGCACCTTAGGTTTCCTACTAGGAGTTCACAACCAAAATGTCAAATCCTTATAAATTTGTTTATCTAGTCGCCATTTTTACGCCTAATTTGCTTCGACTATAAAATACGTTGTCCAAAAAAAGTGTTATAAATAAAAGAAAATTGAAGCCAACATTTACCATTGTGTAGGTATGAAGGGCAGCAATTTATAAGTAATTCTTTTTGTGGTGGCAAAGAACTTTTTATAGATATGTGTGTCAATTTAAAAACTTTTAAAAACGCCTCGGATTTAAAAAATTTTTTATTAAGAAAATCCGGTTTTTAATAATGATAAATCTTTGACTAACTAACTTAGCCAATTTTAAATTAAAAAAATGAGTCAACAAACATGTTAAAAAGATACTTTACTATTTCCAGTTTTTTACTTAAAAATACCTCCCTAAGTTTGAACCAAAACGGATTTAGCAAAAAAAACAAATGTCATATTACTAGGGTTTTATTCGAATTTGAAAGAATAAGGATGCGACTTTTTTATTTAATTTGCGCCAACATAGCCAATTCTTAAAACACTTGACTAATTTAAAATATTGATAATGCCAGGAAAAAGAATTAACGTTAAATTAATCGGACAAAAATGCGCGTTTTTAGTGTTTTTAACCTGGTCAGGCTAGCATAAACAAAAAAATCACTTTGATTTAATTTGCGATGTTTTGTCACGCGCTATTTAGCGTTTTCCTTCAATAAGAAGAACCACTATAGCAGCTACGTCCCTGGCCGTAACTTATATTCAATGTCTTTGGAGGAATTCAGCTATTTCAAAAGAAGAAAAAAACTTACTCCTACTAAGCTTTGCTTTTTAAGCGACAAAACAATAGTGAAAATCGCAGCAAAGCAAGTTGTTTTGAAAATAGATTTTTTTTAGAAAAAAAATTGAGATAACGCCGAAACTGCGTTATTTGGGTGTGTTTGAAGCTATCTGAGCAATATCGTTGTGACGTCTGTCTGCGTGTATCTCTGTCCGTAACACGATAGCTCCTAAACCGCTGAACCCATTTTCATGAAATGTTTAGGTGAAATAGTGTTTGACATTGTAACGAGCTGAATAGATTTTGGTCCAAATCCACTAATGCTTGATAGTTTTTTGACAATTAATTTTTTTTTAAATGCGAACTTTTTAACGGAGCATCTTAACAATATGCGGCTATGGAAATATAATGGAGCACTTTTATCTTAATAATTTGTGTAATACCTTGAAACTTCATAAAAGCCTTCGTTTCTGAGATATGCACAAAAAAACTGAAAACGGGAAGTGTTCTAATATGCTAGCTAGAAAGGTATCAGATCCGTCATGGATCCGTTTATTTATTTCAGAAAATTGCATTTAAATACAGTCAATTTTTATGTTTCCGTGGCATTTTTCAGGGGATAATGTAAAATTGCATAATATGTTTCATATTATCTTTTGAACTATAGGTCGTTTTTGAGTTATATTGGGTTTAAATTCCTGTTGTAGTGCACTAATAATACGAGTTGAACCAGGATTACGTATAAGTAATCCTGGGCCAACTCGGAAATTATTAGTATATTTAAATAGGAATTTAATACTTTGGTACAAATTTAAATAACCTAAAACGAACTCAGAGAAATTCGTTTTAAAAAAATATGTAACTACAAATACTATAAACTGAAAAAAGTTGCTGTCAAGATTTGGCAATTTTGCAAAGCAGGATAATAGGAAACTATGCAAATTTTTCATTACATTAACCTCTCACAAGGTGCTGGAAAATATTAATAATAAGCTGTATATACAGGGTGGTGCATTTGCAATATAACGAATAAAAATTATAATTTTATTATGACTTTCTTGGAAATTAAATGATAAAGAATGTAATTTACAAATTCTGACATCACGTGACATTTGAGCCTTTTGGTTGCTGGTGGTGATTACTAGATTTATAATATGCGCGTTTGGCTGTGGCGTGGGCAAGCACAATATCCTGCATATGTTTTTTTCTGTTTTAAACGGCTTATCTAACTATTACAACTCCTTTTTTATTCAATTTACTTTCACGGATAAATTAAAAAATATTCATCATGTCATAATCATTGCAAACCAAAAAATATACAAATTAATATAAACTATTAAATTTATTAGCATTCCAAAAACTGTATTTTTGATACTTCCCTTTTATTTGTTTATCGGATCTATGTGTAGAATTTTTGACAGTAAGTAAACCATTTCCCAACAAAAATTCTATTTAGGACTTTTAAGCTATGCAACATTTCTGAGATCACAAGCCTCAAAATGAGTATTTCAAAAAAAAATTACAGCCCGTTTTTCTATAATGAAAGTATAAAGGTACGGTTTTTTATATAAAGACAGTACGTTGCCACCATTAATCTTGTCTTACAAAGTTTTGCAACGTTTTTAAAGTTGTAATGTTTCCTAAAGTGTCCCTAAATAAAAGTAAAACGTTGTTACCTTGTATGTAATATATAAATTTAGTCAGATAAAGCTAATACGTTGCTTATAGGTTAGGGTAGATATACGTCATACGTTATCACCTCAATAAAACCGGCAACAGTGCCTGAGGTGGCAGGACATAGCACATATCCAAAGGTTGTATATTGGCCTGAGGTCCGTACGTATTCCACGTATTTATCAAATATTAAAAAAAAATCTTTACCCCTCTTTTGAAATTCTGGTAAAAGAAGTTCCCCTCATCTCATATATGTACCTATATATGTGGTAACACCACTAGAAATAGGTGAGGCCAGGTCGTCATATCCTTAACGCTGAGGTGACAACGGCGCGTGCATCAATATATATATATATATATATATATATATATATATAAATAAATCCGCTGATCGTTGTGACATCCAGACGTAAAAATTTTAGATATCTTGTGACATCCTTCGACGCCGTGACATCCAAATTCGGATGTCACAACGTTTTTCCATGTTTTTGGTACAGTCCTGATGGGGAGGGCCCGGGTGTACCTAAATTAAATGGATGTCATAGCATACCAAATTTAAAAAAAAAATTGACGCCAAAATTTCCGTGTATATTGGCGCGAGTATATTCAAGAATCGATCCAATTGATATTCATCACTCTGTGACATCCAATGTATATTTTCATCTTAATTGCACGCACTTGTAACATCCGTCAAAGCGACAACCTTGCATTATGCCTATTTTATTAATTAAATTTGGTTTATTTTTTATTTTGGGGCGGCTGTTGCTATGTGGTCCGGCGATTCACTTCACTTGCATCATAGTAAAAATATTTAAAAATGTTAGCATAATAAATAATGTTAGCTAGCTTATTGGCAACATAAATATAAAATATAAATAAATATTTCTTTATGTACCTCAGAGCAAAAGTGAATTAACTAACGAACTTGGATAGGGACTTGATACTATTTATGAATTGCTATCTCCGTCCTCCTTTTTACCACGTAAAGTCAGATGAGTAAAAAGAGCGCTTAATTTTAATCTAGCTACGTCAAACCGTACTGATTTATATAGTATCTTTTTAACTCTATTCAGTAATTTTTTTACAAAAAAAAATCTGCTGAATTAAATTAAAATTCTTATAAATCAATCAATCAAACATATAAACCGGGTGGGCCAAAAAAAAAGAGAACAATTTTTTTTCTTTAGAACTTTTAAACTATACTATCGATTTTAATGGGACAAACTGCGCTTGGCAAAGAATTAATCAGAGTTTTGACTAGTTATAATTATTTGTTAGCGATCTCAAAATCCAAGATGGCGGACAATATTTTTTTTTTTTTACGGGTATGCGCACTTGCAAGGAGATCCCTATCACGCTCGAGGAGCGGCAAGTGTGCGAAAATGTTGGTGTGTGTTGGTTTTGAAACGGTTCAGGTTGTAACCTGCAGGGAAAACCGTCGCAGGGAGTTTATTCCACAGCGATGCTGTTCGCCAGAGATATGAATTCTGATATAATGAGGTTCTTGGTGCCTCTATTTTGACAATAAATTGATGGTTACCGTCTGTTTGACGTGTTCGCCTAGTAGGTGCTACTCCCGGGGGGATCATACGTGCCAACACTTCAGAGTATTTTCCGTGATAATACCTGTAGAAGAGAGATAGATCGCCCACAGTTCTTCGATGTTCGAGACTATCCAAGCTACGGGTAAGTGCGGGGTTATTGATCAGCTTGATAGCTCATTTTTGCACGGTGTTCAAAAGCATTAAGGTATGTTTGGGTGCCGCACTCCATATATGTGAGCAGTACTCCATAGTCGGTCGAATCTGGGCTTTGTAGAGTGTCAGCAGTTGGCTTGGTGTATACAGATGTCTTGTACGAAATAGCACCCCAAGCTTTTGGGACGCCCTTTTAGCTATATCTGCCACGTGACTGTGCCAAGACATGTTGGTCTCTGCAGTGACTCCTAAGATGTTCAACTGACTCTGCAATGCGACAGCACTTCCAGATAGCATGATGTTTGGCTCACCGGTGCTGGTCTTTTTTGAAAACAGGGCTGCTTGGGTTTTCTGCGCGTTGAACTGTACAAGGTTTTTGTTGCCCCAGTCCTCTATTATCTCCAAGTCGTTATTTATCTGTGATATTTCAGTTAGTCTAAGGTAATGGAACTCACGTGCGGAGAGACATGTGGGTGGTATGACTGAGGAGACTACATTGCCATCATCTGCAAAGCAATAAAGTGGATTTACTGTTTTATCTATGAGGTCATTTATGTAAATCAGAAAAAGTGTTGGCGAAAGGATTGCTCCCTGTGGCACACCAGCATTTATTTGGTAAGAGTTGGAGTTCCGGCCATCCAGTGCAACATAAATGGATCTATCCTTAAGGTAACTTTCAAACCAAGTGCAAAGTCTCGGCGACAATCCCGTTGCTTTGAGCTTGTTGAGCAGATTTTCATGCCAGACTTTATCGAATGCTTTAGATATATCTAAGGCAATTGTTCTTGTTTCACCTCGCAACTCAATCGCTTTTTGCCATAAGTGAGTGACGTATGTAAGTAAATCGCCAGTTGACCTATATTTTCGAAATCCGTATTGCTTGTCGTTGATAATTTTGTACTTTTCCAAGTACTTGGTTAGGTGATTGTTCACAACTCTTTCCATTACTTTTGATATCACCGGAAGTAGAGCAATTGGTCTATAGTTTAACGGATCTGTCTTTTTTCCTTTCTTTGGAATGGGTTGTACTGCGGCAGACTTCCATGATGATGGATATACTCCTTGCCTATAAGATAAATTGAATAATTTTGCGAAAGTTGGGGTGAGTTCGCTAGCACAATTTTTGAGTACTATCGCGGGAATGCCATCTGGACCCATTGGTTTGTTTGTATCCAACTTTTTAAGGGATTTTCGTATTTCTCTGTGACAAAAGGGTACCTCTGGCATACTGTGGGAAACCCTTTCAATGAACGGTGGAGTTTTTCCATTTGGCACTGTTAGGTTTGAGTTGGAGGAAAAGATTTTGGCCAGCATATTGGCTTTTTCCTCTGATGTTGTGGCTAAGTGAGTATTTTTATCTGTAAGTGGTGGTATGGATGACTTGGTGAAGTTTGATCCAACGGATTTTGCAAGAGACCAAAAGGACCTAGAACTACTTGGACAATTCAGCAACCTGTTTTTTATTCTTTGATTGTATGTTTCTTTGGCGGCGTCAATAGTAATTTTGCAACTATTTCTGGCTTCTATAAATTCTGTGTGGTTTTGAGCGGTTTGTTGTCGTTTCCAAAGGTTATATGCTCTGTGTTTTTTCTGTACAGCCGTTTGACACTGGCTGTTGAACCAAGGTTTTGCATTAGCTCTGCGTTTTATTGTATGTGGGATATATGCATCCATTCCAGATAAGATTACTTTTGTTATTTCATTACAGCAAATAGTGGGATCAGCTGTTTTAAAGCAAACCTCTTGCCATGGAAAATCTAGGTAAAACTGTTTAAGGTCATTCCATTTTGCCGATTTATAGTGCCACATTTTACGAGGAAGTGATTGTTGGCTTGGCGGTATGAACATTTCGCATTTTGTTCTTATAAGTTTATGATCGGATGAACCAAGTGGGGGATCTACTTGAATTGTGTACAAGTCAGGATTTGTAGTTAGGAACAAGTCTAAAAGCGCTGCAAATTCACCCCTTTCTGAGATACGGGTAGGTTCATCGACAAGCTGCGTTAGACCACAACTTATGGCAAAAGCTTCTGCTTCCCTGCCTTCATTATCTGTTTTGTTGTGGTGTTTTAGCCAGGGTATACTGTGGACGTTGAAATCGCCTAAAAAAACAATTTCCGCATGTGGATAGTTAGACTGTATACTATCACAGTTTTCGGATAATGTCGCAAAAAAGTTTTGATACTCGGTGTTACTTGGCGGTCGGTAGAGGCAGCAAATGAACTTGGTCGATGACTTTGAGGTGAATTTCAGCCATATGATATCAAGGTTCGCTGGTTCTAGCTTCTCCTCTCGATGACATGAAAGGTCATTTTTAATGTACACACAGATCCCAAAATTATGTCGAAATCGGTGGTGTAGGTCATAGTCGGGATAAAGATAGTTCACAGTAGGTGTTGCAGAACTGATTTTAGTTTCAGTGAGAACAAGGATGTCAGGTCTTTGTTCTTCAAGATGTTGGTGAACTGAATTCATGTTGGTACTTAATCCTCTTATATTGCTAAAATCAATTCTGAGTTGAGTTTTTGGTCTTCTTTTAATATCTTTGCATGAAGGACCCCCAGGATCACCCGACGCCCGGAGATCCGAGTGGTCGGGTATTTTACCTCCGGAATATTTTGATCCTGGAGGCGCCATCATGCTATCTGTTACTCATTGTTGGAACCGGACTGCCAGCGCAGTAGCGGAACGTGGTGATACCACTTAGCGCTACTCACTTCTGGCATGGTGGTATCTCACCGGTCGACGCCCAATGAGTAAAAAGCGTCTACCACCTACCATAAATGTACCCTTTAAAGATGCTGGTTTATTCTTATGTTGCGAACACGTTTGAATTATTTTTTAAATCAGTAGAAAAGCTGCGTTCTTGCCACGCACAAGGTATAAACCAGCAAAATCGGTTTATGGTTCTAAAAAAATATTTTTGATCCAACCATTGTTTTGAAAATTATACGATTGCCTTGCCAATCATGTCTGCATTTATTTCCTTACAAATGTATTACTACTGAACCTTTGACTTTGATGAAATAAAAAACATCCTGGTGAGAATTGTTTTTTAAAAATCATGATCAAAATTTATCGTCATCTTAAAATTTAAGATGGCGGACAGAATCATACTTGCTTCTTAAAAATGGTGGGTTTATTCTTATTTTCTAGGAATATTTTAGATTTTTTTAAATTTATATAAAAGCACTACTTTTTCCGCGCACAACTAGGTAAAATTAACAAAATCGGTGTATTGGTTCTTAAAAAACCTATTTCTGTTTTAGTCATTGTGTAATACGATTGCATTGCCAACCCTGTCTGCATTCATTTCCTTATAAACTCATTATTACCAAACCGATTTTAGTGAAATAATAAAAATAATGGTAAGAATTGATTGTTCTTTCAAGGTTATAATCGAAATTGGCTGACATATTAAAAGTTAAGATGTTGGACAGAACCATACTTGATCCTTCAAAGAGGCACTTTTATTCTTATTTTTCGAGAATGTTTTAGTTTTTTTTAATTAATTTATTGGAAAGTACTACTTTTCTCCCGCTTAATAAAATACAATTTAATAAAATCGGCGAAGTGGTTCTCACAAAATCTGTTTTTGTACAATTGTTTTACAAGTTATGCGATTGCATTGGCAATTTCTGTCCGATATCTTAAATACTAAGATGGCGGCAAATTTCGATTATAATCTTTAAAGAGCAATCAATTCTTACCACGATTTTTTGTGTTTTACTAAAATCGGTAGAATTTATGAGAAAATTAATGCAGACAGGATTGGCAATACAATCGTATAATCTCTAAAACAATGGTTGAAACAAAAAAAGATATTTTGAGAACCACCACACTGATTTTAATGATTTTTACCTCGTTGTGTGAAGAAAAAGTAGTGCTGTTTCATAGATTAGTAAAAATCTAAAACATTTTCGGAAAATAAGAATAAACACGCCATTTTAAAAAATCAAGAATAATTCTATCCGCCATCTTAAAATTTAAGATGGCGATAACTTTGATCATGATCTTAAATAAATTGGTAAATTTTTTTTTTAATTTACAAGCTTTTATAAAATGCACTAAAAATTAAAAATAATTTATTAACATTCTAATATTATCATAATAATAAAAGCGATGGCCGACTGATGGAAATTTTGACGATGTTAGCACGATAAGATATCCGTATCAATTAAATATCACTATTTGCAAGAATCAATCTAGCAGAAAAATGCAGAGGTATCAAACCCACCCAACCCGACCCAAGATACCCCAGCATTTCTCTGACATAGGTATGGCAGTGGCATACCATTGCGGCACATCAAACATATCTGATGACCTGCTATGTTCAATATTCTTTAAGTGTTTAGATCACAAATTTAGATTAACTTATGCTTTCATTTGCAGCCATCGCTTTTATTATTATGATAATATTAGAATGTTAGAAAAATATTATTAAATTTTCAGTGCATTTTATAAAAGCTTGTGACTTAAAAAAAAAATTTACAAATTTATTTTCTACTTTTTAGTCTCAGCTATCTACTCTGTTGAATGAAAATATTTGTTCAATAACAGAACAGAAGAGTTTATTCTAGATTATAATGAAATCGCTGATCGTGAGTTGTTTGGAAACTCATTTTTCTATTGAGGGAAGGAGAGGGTGGGGGTAGAGGTAGAAATATATTTTTTGTTTGGGCTGTATTGCCATTGGACCTTTATGCATATACCAAATTTTATAAAATTATTATTTATTTTATATTTTTCTTCTTAATATTGTATTGTCATCGGATCACTATGTGTATACCAAATTTCATCCAAATCGGATAACGGGAAGTGTGTCAAAAACAAATTTTTCTATGGAAGGGGGTGGGGGTAGGGGTGGGAGAATATTTTTTTCTTATTGTTGTATTATCATCGGACCACTATGTGTCCAAATTGTATCCAAATCGGATAACGGGAAGTGTGTCAAAAACACATTTTTCTATAGAAGGGGTGGTGGTAGGGGTGGGAGAATATTTTTTTCTTAGTATTGTATTGTCATGGGACGACTATGTGTGTACCAAATTTCATCCAAATCGGATAATGGGAAGTGTGTCAAAAACGCTTCACAAGATTTGATAGATAGTTAGTTAGTTAGACAGAATATCTGAAGTTAAATAAAAGCTTGTAAAAAGCAATCAATTGTCATTAGGATGTTGTTCATTTCCACTAACATCGGTTCAGTTGTAATTAATTTATAAGTAAATAAATGCAGACATGATTGACAAGCAATCGTATAATATTCAAAATAATGGTTGAACAAAAATATTTTTTTATAGAACCAATGAACCAATTTTGCTGAATCGTACCTTTCGTGCCTGGCAAGAACGCAGCTTTCTTACTAATTAAAAAAAAAATAATTAGAACATATTCGCAACACAAGAATAAACGAGCATCTTTGAAAGGTACATTTTAATTTCGTCCGTCATCTTGGATTTTGAGATGGTTTAATATCGATTGTATAGTTCAAAAGTTATAATAAAAAAAATTTCCGGGTTTTTTTGGTCCACCCTGTAAAGGAAAAGAGTTCAGAAACTGCTTAACCGTTTTTATTGAAATTTGGAATAAGTATATGTTCCATGAGTTTTCTGTCTGGATAAGGCATTTTTTTACGCTACGGAGCATTCAATTTAGGCTAACTGACGAAGCCAGTTATTATTTGGCTAGTTATTTATAAAATAGCTTTTAATTTTGGTATGTTTGCTTAAATGTATTTTAAGTGTGTTATGGCTCTTAAAAAACATAAAAATATTTAAAGTATAGAAAAATTATGAACGCTGGCAAAAATAAAGATATGATATGTAGGTATTAAATATCTAAAAGAATGTCACATGACGAGCTTTTAGCCATTGACATAAAATTTATTTTGAATTAAATTAAATTAAAAATTAATTAATTAACAATTTGTCAAAAAAATCGTTCAAAATGTTTTGGTTCGGTCCAAACTACCCATTTTTGTTTACAAAATTGTATTGTTACTAAATCAAATGATACATCTGAAAACCGCAAGTTTTTATATGTTTTTATAACAAAATTCTGAATTTGCCACCTTCATCTCCTTTACCTCCTTACCTACCCCCTGTTTTTGCTCATAAAATTTTATTGTCAATAGTTCAAATAATAAATCTAAAAACCGCATGTTCGTGTCTATTTTCGTTAAGTTATGAATTTATCCCCTTTACTTTTACACCCCTATCACCCAAATTTTGTTCAGAATATTGTATTGTCACCGGACCTTCATCACTGTGCCAAATTTCGTTAAAATCGATTTATACGCCCCCCCTAATTGCGCCTCTAATATATTTATTTATTTATTTCCAAGAAGTAGCACATATAAGAAAAATTCAGAAGAATAATTTAGGTACCTAAAAAAAAGTAACATATGGGTTAGCCGATTTGGAAAAAAAATATAGATATAAAAGAAAAGAAAATGGGAATAAATTGCTAGACTGAATAATGAAAATCTTATATTTTTATTTTATATTGTTTGCATAATAATTCAGGGCCTTAATTCTGTCAAAGTGGCGCCCGCGTCAGTAATTAAAACATATCCAGCTAGGTATAGAGCTACATAGTTTATCAAAAATTCGCTGAACATAGGTATGTAACTAGTCCAGATTATCTAGATTTTAAAAAAAAAATCTAGGTACTGTAGTCATAGATTTTACTGGAATATCGGCCATTTTTTGTGTACCGAGCAAAGCCAATTAGTAATCAGTTGTGACTATGCTTGGGGGTGCTTCGCACCTCCCTGTTTACTTGGAGGTGCCCTAGCCCCTTACTACCCCCGTAGTCGGCGCCCCTGTAGGTATTCTATTTTTGCAAACGGCCGGTCCGCAATCGGCCAGCCCTTGGGTGAGTTGAGTATGTATACTTCGATTTAAATTCGTCTCTATTTGACATCCACACTTACATAATTATGTTTTCGTTTTATTTGTGAACCCGCGTAGAAATCGAGCAAAAGCTGTTCCGGCAAAGTGCTTTTTTGTTTTTAATCAAAGTTTATTGAATTTAAAGGTAAGTAGATCTGAGGGCATGGCAGTGCCTCGCCAAGTTCGCGCGCTGGTTCGGTTCGGTCTCTTTTCTTAAAACATTTCAGCCGATATTTGACCTACCTAAAACTCTACTTCGGAATGAGCTACAAATCTCAAACTTGCACAGTCGTAGATCTCCATGAGGTTAACAATCCCTCCAAGTTTCATGGAATTCCATAAAGTAGTAAATTTCAAAAAACGTCGAAAATGCCACTCAATGACTCACTCACTCATGTATAGATCATCAATATTCTACTGTACTTCAAGACATGCTAAAAAGCTGAAATTATGACCAAACCCCTGGAAAACTCATAAAACCGCAAAATTTTAATTTACTCCCCTCCCCTATACATTTAAAATTATTTAAAAGTAGCATCGCCCACTTCCAGAAATGCTAGAAAGTTGAGCTTTGGCAGACTGATGAGAAACCGAACTATGATAAAACTATAGGAAAAAATCAAAAAACCCCAAAATTTTAATTTACTCCTCTCCTATATACATTTTAAGTTATGTAAAAGTAGCATTGTCCACTTCCAGAAATGCTAGAGAGTTGGGCTTTGGCAGACTGATAGGAACTATGATAAAACCATAGGAAAAAATTAAAACACCCCAAAATTCTAATTTACTTCCTTCCCCTATAAATGTAAAATTTTGTAAAAGTAACACTGCCCACTTCCAGAAACGCTAGAAGGCTGAACTTTTTAAGACTGAAAGACACTATGATAAAACTATATGAAAAAATTTAAAAACTCCAACATTTTAATTGACTTCCCTCTCCTATAAATGTAAATTTATATAAAACTAATATTGCCCACTTCCAGAAACGCTAGAGAGCTGAGCATTGGAATGCTGATAGAAATTATGATAAAACCATGGGAAAAAATTTTAAAAGTCCAGTATTTTCATTTACTCTCCTTCCCTATAAATGTAAAGTTATGTAAAAGTAACATTACCCACTGCCAGAAACGCTAGAGAGCTGAGCATTGGAAGACTGATAGGAACTATAATAAAACTATAGGACAAAATTTTAAAACACGACAATTTTAATTTATTTCCCTCCCCTATATGTACATGTAAAAGTAACATTGTGCACTTTCAGAAACGCTAGAGAGCTGAGCTTTGGAAGGCTGATGGGAACTACGATAAAACCATGGAAAAAAATTAAAAAACCTCAAAAATTAAGTGTAATTTTGAACAATATTCCGCATATTTTACTACTTTAAAAATTAAGTATTATCCAATTCCTTTAAAAAATTGTGAAAGGCTTTCGCGGCCATCGTTTAATGGTGGGTGTGCTTTCGGGCAGACAGACAGACAGATAGACAGACAGACAGACGGCGCAACAAAAAAGTTTCAAAATCATCCGAAACGCAAAGATATATAAAAAAATTTGAAATCGGAGGAACTTTTTCTTTCTCGAAAAAATTATGATCACCATATCACACTACTATAGTATAGTAGTAGTGTGAGCTAAAATCGTGGGGCGCTTTGTGCCATATTTTCTTTGTATATCGAGAGCTCGGCGTTTTTTTCACAATAATACTAGTATTTTTCGTTCATTATTGTTTTCAACTAATATTAAGAATTATTTTTAACTTTTTAGTTTGAAGCGTGTTTTTTAGTTTTTAGTTTAATGTGCTGTGAAATCGTGTTTTTTAATTAACTATATTACGTCAGTATACTGGCAAAATACACTCAAAGTCATTTTTTTTAGTTTTTGAGCCATGGTGAAACCTGGTCGTTACAACCAAGTTTAAAAAATACATTAAATCACAGACTTCACAAAATTTATAAAATATTACTAAATTTTTCAAAAAATAACTTTTTTTACATAGGTACTTACATACGTTCTCCAATATTCAATGCATAAATCATGTAAAATTCAGGAGCTTCTCAAACAAATCAAATGTCTTAAATGTTGTTCCTAATTTCAAAACTTCTTAAAATGCGATTTTCTCAAAACTAAATTTTTGACTTAGTGTATACCGACGATTTATTTTCACAATAATACTGTAATAATAAAAATAAATTATCCTGATCAGGATAATGAGAAAAACTTAATAAGGAATATTTCTTGTGGGGAGGGGGGCGAGACCTCATTAAGCCGTATTTTAACCTATTTTATTGTTTTATTCCTGAAATATATGAAAAATGTCTGCGAAATTATTAATCTTGGCGTTGTCACCGGTTCTTGATAAGTGTATACAAAGTCTAAATTAAATCTGTTCTTTTTTGCAAAATTCTTAGGCTTGGGGGGGGGTCCCCGAAGTACCCCCAAGGGTGCGCCTGGAAAATTATTGTATTCACCGGTTCTTGATAAGTGTACAATCTAGTCTAAAGGAGTCAGTTTGATACCGCCTGGACACTAATCAGACAATAAATGAAAATTATTGTAAAATAATATCCAGGGAGGTATCATCGGGGTACTTATTTGTTATCTCGAAAAAGGCCAAGTACCCCCGGACTGAAAAAAACTTAAGCTAGCTCTCAGGGCGAGGATGTCATTTTGTGTACTCTAACGCAGTCTAATTTTTTCGATCTTGATGCTGTTATGTATGACAGAATTCAAGGAGAAATATATAACCACATTCTGTTTTTGTAAACAAACCTTATTTATTTTTACTGGATTAGGGCTGAAAGATGTGCGAAAATATGTGTCTACAGTGCTTAATCATAAAGACATGTTGAAAATAAGTTATAATACCTAATACCTGAGGTGCACCACAGCTTACAATGTGATTAAAGATTATCAGTTAAGTTTAAGGGGGTAGTTTATTCCCTTAATGCATACTCACACAAATCCCGTCTCATTACTGGAGGGACCCAGCATTAAGTGCAAGTGGTAAGTAAAAATACAAATAAGTTGCTTGTTTTATTGAATTTAGGGGTCTATATATTTGCTTTATTTCAGGCACTACTTAGCTGCTGTATCCTAGGAGGATCTGACTGGCAGGTTGCAAATGTACATCCAAAAGTCACTCAAAAAGTCAGGCTTTCTTGCATGCAGGGCTGACGGGCGTCATTATGGGGATATCAATGCTATCAGTGAAAGATGGCAAGAACAGGATGTCCAGGACAGAAAAAGAAAGGCCTCTACAAGGGAAAAATAGCCATGCATTAAAGCGGTGAAAATTAAGTGAGCGGAGAAATATTAAGAGAAAATGCTACCAACTAAAATAAACAAGTACGGTTAAATAAAGGTAAACATATAAAAGCATTGGACTTACCGGTTGGGATTGGGCCTTAATGTGGTACCGAGTGCTCTGCTCGGGTGGTTATCATTTTAAGAAAATATCTATCTTTAGAAACAACAATATGGCAATATCAACCTAAGTGGACTTTTAAACAACTAAAGTCGCCACTATAAATTAATCTAAAGAAAATTCCCTTATGTAAAAATCAGCAAAAATGCTTTTCTTTTTGGGTTTCCTTCCAAGGAAAAACTCAAAAAGAGGTTAAAAGATCTGTCAATTCAAAAATCCACATGGTTTGGCACCAAAATTCCCTAGATTTCACCTTAACCTTGACAGTGATTTTTGTTTGTTTACAAAATTTTATGGAAAATTAAAAGAAAAATATGAATATTTTAGAGTTTGGAGGGAAAGTAAGGGTTGAAATCGAGTCAAAAGGTAAATCAAGGTCCAATGTTTTTCTGACAAAGTGATTTAAGACTTTTATTAAAAATGATATTTTTTGGTTTGTTTACCTAGTTCGGTAAAATGGAAATCTTCGGTATTTTTACAAAATAAAGGGCTAAGACTTATTTTCCAGTGTCTTTACTTATTGTACCTCAAAGGTTGCTTATCTAAGTCCATGAAAAGAAGAAAATTTAACTTAGGAGGCTTAAGATGCCTACCAAATACAGGGTGTTTTGGTTGCTGTTCAAGTTAACGTTAAACAAACCAGAATATTTTCAGGTAAGAGTCTATAAGGTTTTGTGCAAATACAAATAGGTAACTAAAAACTTATTTCTTTTATGAAAACTTGTAAGAAGGAAGCCTGGGTCGTTTGACCCGTAACAAACTCCCCCTTTACCCAATGGAAATTTTTCGTCAGAAAAATTTCCAAAGGTAAAATTACTAAACCTAATAACTAAAATCTAAACTCTGCATTTCAGAAAATGTACTTTCTCACACGGAAACATATACATTGCTTCACGCTAATTATATATATTTTTTTAATAATACAACTATTAATTACCAACAAATAGGACATCTTAACCCTCAGAATTCTTACTCTGAACTGATAAATATAATTTAGTTGTACCTACATTATCGGAGATTCACTCCAAGCCCCAGTCAGAAATCTATAACCTAACCTATTGGAGTTTTTTTTTCTACTCAAAACTACCAATACGATCAACTAAATCTTACTTAACTACCAAGACTTTTAATCCTAGTCTTACCACTTTCTCTACTAATACGTTACAACATCGGGTATCAACAGGTTTCAGCTGTTGATTGTCATATCCGGGTTTTTTGTTTTTTTTTTTAATTTGGGGTAATATACGTCAGCAGTCTACTCATCATTCGGATGAGGCTTTAGATCCTTCGCGGACCAAATGCCCTTAGACTTGCCGTTGTCATCTACCAACTCATATGACCAAGGAGACGTAATTCTTTTTATAGTAAAGGGACCTTCATAATTAGGTGCAAGTTTGGTCATGAAGTTCTTACTAGCATTGGACAAATAAAATGTTCTCTTCCAGACCTTATGACCAACAACAAATCGGTCGTCTCGACGACGTAAATTATAGGCTTTCGCGCTCTTTTCATAAGCTTCTTTAAGCTTCTTTTGGACATTTTCAAACAACTTTGAAAGAGCGTGAGATCTAGCAAGAACTCTAGCGATCGGATCAGTGGTAGTGTTATTAGCCGGATTCGGACGTTTGTCCCCAGAGAAAACCAATTCTCGACCAAAAGTAATAAAATTTGGAGTCATCCCAGTTGCTTCATGTTTGGCAGAACGAATCGCAGCGGCAAGGTGTGACAAGAGTTTATCCCAATCCTTCTGCTGGTCCTTTACATACGCAGTAAGCATGGTACCAAGCACTCGATGGGCTCTTTCAACAGGATTGGCCTGAGGGTGGTAATTAGATATAAACTTAAGTTTGATTTGATATTTATTGGCCAATTCCTGCAGTTTCAAACTCTTTTTAAATTGAACTCCGTTATCGGTTATAAGTCGCTCTGGTACCCCAAATATCATAAACACATGATCCTCTAGGTTTCTACAAACCGCAACCGCAGTCGCCTGACGCAAGGGGAAAAATAATACAAACTTACTGAACACATCTAAGACCGAAAGAACATAAGTATATCCAGCGGATGAGCGGGGCAACTGAACTAGATCTATGCTGATCACCTCCCAAGGACGTGTTGCTGTAGGAGTCTGAATTAACATAAGACCAGCGGGACGTTTTTGTTCCGGTTTCGTTTCTAAACAGACCAAACAATTTCGAACATAGTTAGCGACGCTGTGTTTCATTTAAGGCCAATAGTATTTTAGTTGTAGGCGAGCTAAAGTCTTCGATATGCCTAAATGACCACTCGTAGGGGGATCATGATTGGCTTTTATGAGGCTAGATCGCTTTTTCCGAGGCACTACTTGTCGCCATTCATCGCTGGGGTCAGAAAGATCCGGATAAGGTAGTTCCACATGTTTGAAAAGAATACCTTTATGGACTCTCCACAAGGGATAGTTTTCGGGACGCTGTTGAACATCAGTAATCATTTTAGCGTACCATGGATCATTTCCAGAGTAAACGTCTTCTACGTCGTCCCAATTATTTGGTTGGACGCCGTCTGGAGCGTCAATTAAGTCTAGGACAGGTACTGAACGAGATAAAAGATCAGGTGTTACGTTATCCTTTCCCTTTCGGTGAACTACCTCAAAATCGTATTGCTGCAATCTGACCAGCCAACGTGCAATTCTACCGATGGGATCTTTGATGTTATGTAGCCATTTAAGGCTATAGTGGTCTGTTATCACTGTAAATTTAGTACCCTCCAAGTATGGTGTGAGACGTTCCAATGCCCAAATTACCGCAAGAGCCTCTTTCTCGGTAGTGCTAAATTTGCGCTCTTGTTTGGTCAACGACCTGCTTAGATAGCAGATCACCTTCTCGTTACCCTCTTCATGTTGTTGAACTAAACAGGCACCAAGACCAAAATCACTCGCATCCGTCTGGACAAAGAAAGGTTTTTCGAAGTTTGGTTGGGTCAGTACAGGGGCAGAAATTAAACTTTCTTTTATTTTCTGAAACGCCGTTTCACAGTCACCAAACAAAAGGTTTGTTCTTACCTAATAACGCTGTCAAAGGAGCGATGGTATTCGAGAAATTCTCAACAAATCTCCTGTACCACCCCGCGACGCCTAATAGGGATCTTACTTCCTTGACAGTTTTTGGCTGAGGAATACGTACTAACGCCTCAATTTTGCTTGGGTCGACTAATAAACCCCTCGAATTTAAAAGATACCCGAGGTACTTTAACTCTGGAACACATATGTGACATTTAGTTTTCGATAAAACCAACCCCGCGGACGTCAGTCTATCAAGGACCTCTTTTAGGACATTAAAATGGTCTTCAAAACTACTTGTTCCTATGATTATATCATCTAAGTAGACCCAGACGTTCGGTTGAAGGTCACGAAAAAGTTCCTCGACAAGTCTTTGCCATGTTGCCGGCGCAGAATGCAATCCAAACGGCATTCTCCGGAACTAAAATAGGCCACGTACCGTAAAAGCTGTTAGAGGTCGGGATTTTTCAGCTACTGGAATCTGCCAGTACGCGGACTTTATGTCCAGTGTTGACAAAAATCGGGTCTCTCGCAATTTAGCTAAGGTAGATTCTACAAAAGGTAGTGGATAAGCGTCCGCCTCTGAATTCTTTCAAAATGCGATAGTCGACGCAAAATCGGTAATTTATCGGTTCATCTGGTCCAGTTCGCTTTCTAATAAGTACAATGGGCGAAGCCCATGGCGAGACTGAGGGTTCTACTATACCATCTTGAAGCATTTTATCCAATTCAGCATTGACATGTTTTTGCACAGCGGGGGAGATAGGGTAGTATCGTTGTTTTATGGGAGAAACGCCAGGTTTTAATTTTATTTCATGTTCAACCAATGTAGTACAGCCCAGTTTATCACCCATCTTGGTAAAAGTGGAGTCAACCAACTCATCAAACTTTTTTCGTTGGTCCTGGGTCAGTCCTTCGTAAGGTTGAATAGCTGAGATAGTAACTGCGTTGTGCATACCAGCCTCGGATCGGAAAAACCATTCTCCTGCGAATAAGTCTGGAATAATCTCCATTCTTTTCCAAAATTTTGCGCCCAATATTATAAACTGAGAAATGGCAGGAGTTACAATAATGTCAAAAACTTTGACTTTCTCCCGAAGTTGGATTGGAGCCTCGATCCTGCCCAAACACATTACAGGCTGTCCATTGGCCACAGTGGTCCGTCCTTTTTCAAGGAGCAATAAGGCTTCAAAGCATCCCATCCTGGCCCACCAAGAAAAATATCAGATGCGCCTGAATCCATCAAAGCCAAGCACTCCTGACCATAAATCTTTATCTTTAAATAAGGCCTTTCATCATTTCGGGCATGCGCAAAAACATAATTTAAAACTGGCAAAATTTCCAAACATTGAGTCGTATTTGCGGATCCGGAAACTTTACGACTCCTTAAGTCTCCTTTCGCGTGTTTTTTTGACACCTTGGAGGACAGTTAGCTGATATTACTCCAGGTTTGCCACAACGAAAACAAAACCTAGTTCTCGGCTTGTTGCATTTCCTAAATTTATGCTGGTCTGACTGGCAGTTCCAACATCCGGGAGTTATCTGGGACTCAGTAGAATCTACTGCTTCGACTCTTGGTGCAGGTGGTTCTGCAGGAGTGATGGGAGGTCCTGTGGAAACAGTTGCGACTTCCCTATCGTAATACTGGCGTGTTGAAGGACGATAAGCGAGCGATGGTTCAATCAGATGTTTATAATTGGTGGGAGGAGGTTGAAATTGTTGTGCCCGTAGGTCAGCTTCTTCTAAGGATCGACCCTTATATACAAGCTCCTCAATTGAGTTGATTGGCTCTAAAGCTAATCTCCTCTGTAAGTCGGGCAACAAATTACCGCGAATAATGTGTAATCTCTCATGTTCGAACGGTTTCTGAGGAAGCATGTTAAATAAATTTTCGATAGCGTCAACAAAAGTCGCCACGTCCTCTCGAGCTCCCTGAGAACGTTTCCTAATTTCTTTTTCCAAATCCGAGACAAAATTGTAGCGTAAAAATCTGCTTTTTAACTGATTGGCCAGATCGTCCCAATCTGCAAAACTATTTCTTCGTCAAAACGTGAGTGCATCATCCGTTAAAATTTTCGGAGCTGCCTTGAACAACGCTTCTTTTGAGATGCCCCTAGACGCCCTGATTTCTTCTACCCTTTGTAGAAAATTTAACACACAGGTCTTTCCGCCATATGTCAGGCGCGTTCTAGTGACGTCCCAATTTCTAGCAGCGTCTGGGTGATGTGCTTGTGGGCTGTTTACCATTGGTTGTACTGAAGTTATCTGAGTATTCTTAAGCAGGGATGCCAAATCAGCTAAAGTTAGCGTAACTGTCTGAGTAGTACTACTACATCCACCATTGTGCGTTGTAGTCACCGTCGAAACAGGTATGGTGTTTGCTACGCTAACAACAGGTTGCGAGCTAGCGGTCTCCATCGAATGTGCTGGGTATTGTTCGCTAACAGGCCCGTTGACGTAACGAGTAGAGGAAAAAGGATGATTTCCTGTTGGAATTTGATCATTTTCTCTAGGAGGGGGTTGCCTTCAAAAAAGGGCTGTGACATCCAGTCATTGGGTCCATAATTATTTCCACCTGGTTTGCAACAGGCTGAGGTCGTATGGCATGATCTGAGTCTAAGTCATATTCAAGCACACGGCGTTCTGGTCGCACTCGCACGGGTCCACTCACTGTAGGTGCCCACTGTACCGGAGCCATTGGCCTGGAAGCTGACTATGTGATCGATGTCAGTTGTTCAATAGCTGGAGCCACTTGTATCTGGTTTTCGCCAAACGGAGGAACTCTATGCGAATGACCTACAGCTGCATAACCATATTGTTCCCGAAGAGGTCTTTTTTCCATAATTACTGGAACTGGGGTAATTTGCCTATGGTCCACGACATGGACATCTACTGGCTGGATTTGATTATTTGTCCAGTTCTGTGTACTATTTCCAGCAAAAGGTAGTATTTGATCTTGTGTCTGATTATATTGCACTGACAAGGCCTGAGGCCTTTGAATTCTCATTGGTGATTCTCCTGAAGGTTCGCCTGTTCGTGAAAAAGGAGGGGAACGAAAGGGTGCGCCAGGTGTAATCGTTGGTTGAACTTGAGTAGGTGTTTGATGTTGAGATACATTTTGACTCTGTTGTTGTTCACAGCGAGAGGTTAACGCAAGAGGTTCCTCCTAAACCGTTGGCAACCATGGTGGCAGTTGAACGTTTGGCAAAATTATTGCAGCTCTATTTTCTTGAAGTCTCGTATGAGGTATTCCTTGTTGGCTAAGTTCCTGAATTCGACCATCAGAATTCGCCAATTCATTTTCAAAACTCCCTTCACGAGTTTGAGTATGGTTAGCAGTCGAGTGTCCCCTGGTCTCTCTTCGAGAATTGCTTAGGTCTACTGGTCCTTCCAGTACATTGTCCTCTTCGACCTCTTCTGCCCCTGAACTTTCACTCTCATCCGAGTTTTGGTTTACAGCTAAGGGTTGATAGTATTCCATCATACGAGTCAGCTCGCTTCTTACATTTTGTACCCTCTCTATCAATTTGGCACATTGCAACTGTGATTCACCTTGCAAGTAAGGTGTTCTGCACAACCGACCATGGATATGTATTAATCTTGTGTTTAGTTTTGCATATTCGTTTTTACAGTTGCTTGCACTAAAATTCGCTTAGTCAAAAATAATTTCGCTTATTTTTGTGTGGCATATCTGTAGCTCTGTATTTGGATCTAAATGTTGCAAATAAAAAACTGGTTCTATGGCCTCGTTTTCTAGTTTTAAGGCCCTTCTTAAAGATGCACGAATTTCTTTATATGGAATGTTAATTGGTTTTCCCCTAATGGAAAACTCGTATTTCATTTCGTCGACTTTAAGACGATTAACCTCTATTTTAATTTGCCTATAAACTAATGCAAAATAAATGTTTTGTACGACAGTACAACCCCCACTCCTACCAGATAAAAAGAAAAACGCAGTTTTTCTTTTTCCAAACTAACCGTCCGCTCCGTAAGCACGAACCACATGGCTTACAACAAAATTCTAGAAGGCAGTGTGCGTACGGCGGCTGCACTACGTCTCTCTGCGAAAGCAGCGTTCGCCAAAAACCTTAGCACACAACACAAAGCGACAGGTAGAGGGAAAAGCAAAACCCTTCAAAACCTAAATACCGTCATACACCTCGACCTATGTTTTAATATCTTTGGTCAGACTCATACCTAAAGACATTTCTCAAAAAAATTTTATACCACTATCATTTAAAAAAATATTTTCTTACTTTCTTACGTTCCTTTGTTCTTAAAGAAAAACCATAAGCAGTCTACCTATTTTAGTAACTTACTTTTCTTTTTATACCTATACCTACAGAAGGCTGTATAGGCTTAAAAACGAAACTGAAAAATTCATTTTAATACCTAGTCATCAGATTTTTTTTCGCCAAAAAACCTACCCTACAGTGGATATATTTACTTTACTTATAACTCTGTCACTTAAATAAGAATATGGGCTCTCAAAAAAAAACTTAAAAAAAATTTCGGCATATTAGTACGTGACTTCATGAAAACTAAACGGAATTGTAGAAACCACGACTTTTCTTAGCAGAAACAGCCATCACTTTTTCTAACAAAAAAAATAGATAAACCCAAAATTTTTTTCCAAAAAACTAAAACTTGTATGTAAACAAAATGCATAAAATCAAGAAGCCTGAAAAAAAAATGATTTAAACACGTTGGGCTGCCAATTTGATACCGCCTGGACACTAATCAGACAATAAATGAAAATTATTGTAAAATAATATCCAGGGAGGTATCATCGGGGTACTTATTTGTTATCTCGAAAAAGGCCAAGTACCCCCGGACTGAAAAAAACTTAAGCTAGCTCTCAGGGCGAGGATGTCATTTTGTGTACTCTAACGCAGTCTAATTTCTTCGATCTTGATGCTGTTATGTATGACAGAATTCAAGGAGAAATATATAACCACATTCTGTTTTTGTAAACAAACCTTATTTATTTTTACTGGATTAGGGCTGAAAGATGTGCGAAAATATGTGTCTACAGTGCTTAATCATAAAGACATGTTGAAAATAAGTTATAATACCTAATACCTGAGGTGCACCACAGTTTACAATGTGACTAAAGATTATCAGTTAAGTTTAAGGGGGTAGTTTATTCCCTTAATGCATACTCACACACATCCCGTCTCATTACTGGAGGGACCCAGTATTAAGTGCAAGTGGTAAGTAAAAATACAAATAAGTACTTATGATCTTGGTTTTTAAAAGTAACCTAATGCTTGTTTTATTGAATTTAGGGGTCTACATATTTGCTTTGTTTCAGGCACTACTTAGCTGCTGTATCCTAGGAGGATCTGACTGGCAGGTTGCAAATGTACATCCAAAAGTCACTCAAAAAGTCAGGCATGCAGGGCTGACGGGCGTCATCATGGGGATATCAATGCTATCAGTGAAAGATGGCAAGAACAGGATGTCCAGGACAGAAAAAGAAAGGCCTCTACAAGGAAAAAATAGCCATGCATTAAAGCGGTGAACATTAAGTGAGCGGAGAAATATTAAGAGAAAATGCTACCAACTAAAATAAACAAGTGCAAGTACGGTTAAATAAAGGTAAACATATAAAAGCATTGGACTTACCAGTTGGGATTGGGCCTTAATGTGGTACCGAGTGCTCTGCTCGGGTGGTTATCATTTTAAGAAAATATCTATCTTTAGAAACAACAATATGGCAATATCAGCCTAAGTGGACTTTTAAACAACTAAAGTCGCCACTATAAATTAATCTAAAGAAAATTTCCTTATGTAAAAATCAGCAAAAATGCTTTTCTTTTTGGGTTTCATTCCAAGGAAAAACTCAAAAAGAGGTTAAAAGATCTGTCAATTCAAAAATCCACATGGTTTGGCACCAAAATTCCCTAGATTTCACCTTAACCTTGACAGTGATTTTTGTTTGTTTACAAAATTTTATGGAAAATTAAAAGAAAAATATGAATATTTTAGAGTTTGGAGGGAAAGTAAGGGTTGAAATCGAGTCAAAAGGTAAATCAAGGTCCAATGTTTTTCTGACAAAGTGATTTAAGACTTTTATTAAAAATGATATTTTTGGGTTTGTTTACCTAGTTCGGTAAAATGGAAATCTTCGGTATTTTTACAAAATAAAGGGCTAAGACTTATTTTCCAGTGTCTTTACTTATTGTACCTCAAAGATTGCTTATCTAAGTCCATGAAAAGAAGAAAATTTAACTTTGGAGGCTTAAGATGCCTACCAAATACAGGATGTTTTGGTTGCTGTTCAAGTTAACGTTAAACAAACCAGAATATTTTCAGGTAAGAGTCTATAAGGTCTTGTGCAAATACAAATAGGTAACTAAAAACTTATTTCTTTTATGAAAACTTGTAAGAAGGAAGCCTGGGTCGTTTGACCCGTAACAAGTTACAAACATACATACCTACCTACAAACATACAGGTGAAGCTAATAAAAGCGTGTCAAAAATAAGAAATTACAAAATACGAAAAATTTTATTTAAAAATTTTTATTTCCCCACAATTTTTATTCTGGTAACGTAGTTTCTAAATCTGATTTGAAAAAAAAAATAAAGCGACCTAAACACCCAGAACGACTGCGTTTTTCAGATCGCTGTACGTAAGTTAAAAAATTAATCTATCAAGGTAAAAGGCAGAAAAGCCATTTCGATCATTAAAATAAGCTGATTTTAATGTGCAGCTACAGGTTTTTCAAAAGTCCGAAGAGACGAACCGAACCGGATAAACATACACACAAACAAACAAATGTCACAAAATATTTCTAAGTTATCTTAAAAAAAAATCCGTCGAACATAATACCTTTCCTAGCTTTTGCTGCACGAACTAGGAAAGTAAAAATTGGGACTGATAAAAACCGAAGAGTCCAAAAAGATAATGGGAGTTACATACAAAAACGGACAACTTTTATCTAATTTGACCTACAAACTATGAATAAAGGGTACAATAATTAATAATAGGCTCGTTATTTTTCAACTAAATTTAACTAAAGTTAAGTTGAATAGATAAGGAATTTTTAAATCTAGTCAGATAAAATTTAATCTGACGAGTGTTTTTAACGTCAAATTGCCCGATTTGAATAAAATTTGGTACCTAGGCTGGGTCTTGGGTCGAGATGGTCCCATTTAAAAATGAACAAAATCCACCGAACGCAAGCCAAATAAAAGGGTTAGGGTAGATTTTAAAAATTGAAGTTTATGTGAATATATGGCGTGTGTGATGTCGAACGAAAGGTAATTGAGTCTGCAGTTAAACTAAAACATTTTAATTTATTTTTAAAAAAGGGTGGGGGTAATGTCAAAAATTAGAGTTTAAATGAAAATATGGCTTGTGTGGTATCAAATGAAAGGTATTTGTGTCTGGAGTTGAATAAAATATATTACAGTTTTTAGTTATATTGTCATAGATAAGTTTAAATTCGGATCACTTTACTATAAAAACGTAGCAATAACCAATGGTTATTGCTGCGCTTGCACTAATTTCGTCTATAAAAGCCGATGATGGACAATAGACCGGCATCACTCTAGCAAGTGATCAACCCAGTATACTACTGAAATACGTGGTCCCTACTAAACGCACCCAGTACACGAATGAAATACGTGGTCCCAACGAACCCAGTACACCACTGAAATAATGTGGTCCCTACTAAACATACCTAAGTAAAACCTCACTATGGTGGTTACGCTTTATGGCCCATAAGGCCAACTCTCTACGGCCTATAAGGTCTATTGCTTATGGCCCCTGGGTCAACTCTCTCCAGCCAGCATCCCTCTTTTTACATTATTTAATTATTTATAGCAATAACCTCTATTCCTGTTAATCTGTTTTCTTATATAAAATATATGTATAAATGTGGATTCTTTATACTTAATTTTCATGTTTGGTAAACTTATCACGTCCTTGCAATGCAACTATAGGTAAATTTAGTGGGAATAAGGACACTGTTGTTCTGGTAAATATACGTTTTAATCCATCGGTAACGTTTCGACAATGGTTTTTGTCTTCATCAGACTAAAAAGGTTACAACTCATTAGTAAGATAATACAAAATACGGCACATTAATACATCACCAATTAAAAATGATTATTCTTTTCCCAATAAATAACATTTAAAATGACCTTATTTACAATATATTATTTTTTTCCTAAATATTTTTTTCCCCTTTTAATGTATATGAAACTGATTTTTTTATTTATTTATATAAAGAATAAATTATGGTTTATTTTTCTTCCTTTTTTTTTTAATATACATATATAAAATTTTTTATACAAAGGTTCAAAAATTTTTTTTTGTCACTATAGTAACTGATGGGTGGCTCAATAAAATACGCACAATGAGATCAATCAGCTATTCATATAAAAACAACAATAACAAATAAAACCTGTAGCAAGCCATAATACCATGTAGAAAATAACAACAATGTGCACATTATAAACCTATGTTAAAATTTAAAAAGGACTGTTAAAATATTTAAAATTCGTTACTCACCCTTCAGACTAGATCGTACATTGGAACAACAAAAAACAAGAATTCAAGCACATCAGGAAAACAAACGGCACAAAATTAAAAACGAAACCCGACATTAATCTGCTAATTATTTATATTTTCTTTTGTTTTGTTTATCAGACAGGTTATATTATGGGCGGCAAAATTAGTCCGCATTGTTGTCACTATTCTGGATTTTCTTTCAATTTTTGTGTGTTGTGGAAGCAAAGATCTTGGAAAAAGAAACTAATTATTACAAACGCTCCATTTTGGAAATGATATATATAAACATTAATAAAGATAGAGCAGTTAATTTACGTAGCGATGTTAACAAATTGAGTACGGTCTATAACTCCCTACTCAATAGAATTCGCTTAAAATAACCCCCAAATGACGATTAATGAAATTAACAATAAACAAAATAAAGTAAACTTACATAAAAGAGATAAACATTAACAAATTAAACAAATTAAATAACGATAGCCAAGAGTTTACAATTGCAGAAAACAAGGAATTTATTTTTAACTACACTAATCTCAACATACCAAATGATATTTTGACTATTTTAGGTTTAGGTCCCAAATTCTCATTACCAGTTAGCCCACAACATCTATCTATTCAAACATTTATCAAGGATTTAGAGTATATAATATCATTACAACAAGACTGGGATGAGGACAAAGCACAGAACGTGAGATCGGATTCAGTGAATATAATATCTAATTATTTAAATAAAAACACCAACAACAACCCTATCAATAAAAAATATAAAAACGTTTTCAAACAGTATAAAAATGCTAACAAATTCTTAAAAGAAAATCCTGATATTATAGTAAGCAGGGCAGATAAGGGTAACAGCACTGTCATTATGAATCGTTCGGATTATGATAATGCAATGACAGAAATGTTAAATGATGACTTGGTCTATAAATTGTTACACAATGACCCCACTACAAAATATCAATCAAAAATTAACTCTTTTATCAATGATCTCAAAGAATGTGACTATATTAGTGAAAATATATTTAAAAAAAAATAAAAACCATAATTCTTTTTCTCCTAAACTATATGGCTTACGTAAAACCCACAAAAACGGATTAAAAATGAGACCGGTTGTGAGTTGCCTAAATTCACCATCATATAATATAGCTACTTGGTTACATCAAATTTTGAATCCGCTTACCACTACTTTTGAATTCAATATAAAGAACTCATTTCAATTTGTAGAAAATATTAAAAATGTGACTCTCCCTGATAACTATGAACTTATATCTCTTGATGTGGTATCCTTATTCACCAACATTCCGAAATCATTGGTACTAGATATAATTAAAAAGCATAAAAGACATATTAGCGCTTACACTGAATTGCCAGTGGAGAAGATACTTGAAATGATTTCTTTATGTTTTGACACGAGCTATTTTTCATTCCAAGGCAAAATGTACCAACAATTAGATGGTAGTGCAACGGGAAACCCCAGCTCACCCGTATTAGCTAATATAGTCATGGATCATGTGATCAGAGAAGTTTACAAAAAGATCGATTTTTTTATTCCATTTCTTTTTGTATATGTTGATGATACAATTTCCGCTGTACCAAAAGACAAAATAGAGACTATTCTCACTATTTTTAACTCCATTCATCCGAAAATTCAATTTACCATTGAAAAAGAAACTGACAAAAATCTAGCATTTTTGGATGTTAAGGTTATCCGAGAGAGTGAGGGAAGTTTGATTACCAATTGGTACCGTAAACCGACTAGCTCTGGCAGAACTTTAAATTACAATTCATACCACAGTGTTCAGCATAAAATAAGCACAATAAACAACCTTTTATATAGATCGCACTATCTTAGTCATCAAAAATTCTGGGATGAAAACAAAAAAATAATAAAAAATATCGCAAAGAAAAACAATTATCCATCAACATTTATAAATCAGTGTGTTCAAAGATTCACAAAAAAGCATATAAGCCCACCAAAGAACTCTGAAAATATTAATAATGAAAGAAAAAAATATTTTAAGATCCCATTTGTCCATGGCTTATCTCACAAACTAAAGCAATGTTTTCAAAAAAATGACCTAGAATTGGTTTTTTATAACTTAAAAACTACAAACAGCTTATTTACACAACTTAAAGATAAAACTCCATTTCTAAAGCAGTCTAGTGCGATCTATAGTATACCCTGTAGCTGTGATCAAATATACATCGGTCAAACAAAACAATATATTGAAAATCGATTCAAACAACATAAATACGATTGCCAAGAAAAAATTAAAAATAAAAAAGATAAGACAGCATTAGCCACTCATCATTTTTCAACACAGCATGAGTTTAAGTTTGAGGAAGCAAAGATCTTGGAAAAAGAAACTAATTATTACAAACGCTCCATTTTGGAAATGATATATATAAACATTAATAAAGATAGAGCAGTTAATTTACGTAGCGATGTTAACAAATTGAGTACGGTCTATAACTCCCTACTCAATAGAATTCGCTTAAAATAACCCCCAAATGACGGTTAATGAAATTAACAATAAACAAAATAAAGTAAACTTAAAAGAAAATTATATTTAAAAAATAATATAAAATATTTATAGAAAAATATATATATTAATATACAATAATATTAATATTCTAAAAATGGTCAAAATTATATAAAATATAAAAAAAAAATATAAAAAAAAATAATAATAATAGAAATTATAAAAAAAATAATAATAATAATTAACATTAATAAAAAATATAAATATAATACGTGTATGTATGTATGTGCATGTGTGTATATGTATCGGTTCGGTTCGGTTGTATGTATGTATATGTGGGTGTATGTATGTATATGTATAATATAAAAGGAAAAAAATAAAGCTTTTCCCCAATTAAACCACGACAACAAAATACGGAGTGTCTTTCTAAGTAGTCATGAATACGTTAATGAGTTGAAAATTAGCGTTCAACCAAAAAATATTTTTTGCTTTTTTAAAAATTAATTGTATATACCAAGGTTTAAACAGGAAAAGTTTTGTGTTCTGACAACAATGCATGTTATCAATGCATTTTAATATACAACAACTCCAAACTAGAAAATAAGTTCCATCACTGTCTTAATTGTATCATACTATATACACTTGTCCCACTCTAAATTAAATCAGTACCGTACACTACTAGTGCCACTCTATTCAAGGTTGCCTTTTGCTTTAAACTTAAAGAATTTTAATTTGTTTTAATATTTCGGAACAATGAAAATCCAGAATAGTGACAACAATGCGGACTAATTTTGCCGCCTATAATATAACCTGTCTGATAAACAAAACAAAAGAAAATATAAATAATTAGCAGATTAATGTCGGGTTTCGTTTTTAATTTTGTGCCGTTTGTTTTCCTGATGTGCTTGAATTCTTGTTTTTTGTTGTTCCAATGTACGATCTAGTCTGAAGGGTGAGTAACGAATTTTAAATATTTTAACAGTCCTTTTTAAATTTTAACATAGGTTTATAATGTGTACATTGTTGTTATTTTCTACATGGTATTATGGCTTGCTACAGGTTTTATTTGTTATTGTTGTTTTTATATGAATAGCTGATTGATCTCATTGTGCGTATTTTATTGAGCCACCCATCAGTTACTATAGTGACAAATTTTTGAACCTTTGTATAAAAAATTTTATATACAGTCGAACCTCTCTAACTCGAACCTCTATAAGTCGAACCTCTCTATAACTCGAACCTTTCAAGCGGTCCCTGCACTTTTTATATGTATTTTAACCCATGTAACTCGAGTTTCTATAACTCGAACTCTCCATAACTCGAACTGTTTTGGTTGTCCCTTCAGGTTCGAGTTATAGAGGTTCGACTGTATGTATATTAAAAAAAAGGAAGAAAAATAAACCATAATTTATTATTTATATAAATAAATAAAAAAATCAGTTTCATATACATTAAAAGGGAAAAAAAATATTTAGGAAAAAAATAATATATTGTCAATAAGGTCATTTTAAATGTTATTTATCGGGAAAAGAATAATAATTTTTAATTGGTGATGTATTAATGTGCCGTATTTTGTATTATCTTACTAATGAGTTGTAACCTTTTTAGTCTGATGAAAACAAAAACCAAATCGAAACGTTACCGATGGATTAAAACGTATATTTACCAGAACAACAGTGTCCTTATTCCCACTAAATTTACCTATACTTAATTTTCATATTCCCCTAAATCCCTCAGTCACAAGGGCACTAAATAACAAATCTTGTGACATATATGGTAGAGATACCACTTGTCACAAATATAGTCGTGACATTAGCTTACACGTACACTAAAATTAAAGTACCTAGTACCCTGTATGTATGACATATTTTAATAAAATATGTCATACATACATTGTCTTTACCTAGTGTGAGCTTAGGTGCCCATATATTAGCAGAGTATTTTTTTTAGTCCTTGCCGTATATTCATCTTGTAAGCCTATTATGACATTAATAACGTGCTTGTATATTTTATTTGTTATTTTCTTCCCCGTGACATCCAGTGTATATTTTTCTTATTTGCATACATATACCTGTAACATATTTGCACACATTTGTGACATTCATAACGTGTTTGTATATTTTATTTGTTATTTGTTTCCTCGTGACATCCAGTGTATATTTCTTTTTTTATAAAGGTACTTGTTACATTCCTTATTTTTATGAAACATTGGCAACATTGCTGGATGTCACAAGTTAACACAAATATTTAGGGATGTTACAACGTCAAAATTTTTTGTATATACAATAGATGCCACAAAGATATGAAAAATTTGATTTCTAAATTTGTGAGTTTATACAAATATTTTTATGGAATTTAAAATAAAATATTTTTATTACATTTCATATTTTATATTTTTGGATAACACCAGGTTTTAAAGTGGATGTCACAAAAAACCGACTTTTTGCTGGATGTCACAAGATACAACGGTCGAGTATATATATATATATATATATATATATATATATATATATATATTAAGCCTCTCCTGATCACAGAATTCTTTAAAATGTTAATATATATATTGATAAAGGGTACGTAGCCACCTCAAAACAAAGTATATAAACTACGGTGTCACCTCATATATAACGTTGTTACCTCACTTTTTTGAGGTGGCAACGTTTTTTAATAGAAATTTCAGGGATGCTTACTGACACACTCGGCAAGCTGTGTGCAAAATTTTGTTCTGAGGTCACAAAATGGTATATATAGCTACTTTTGGGCCGTTTAGTTCACGTATCTATCGGTGGCGCTAGCGTCGCTTTAACTGAAACGAAACGGTCTACTAAGTCACCTCGGTGGTATAAAACGTATTTTGCGTATTAAAACCGCGTCGCCGCGACCTCAGAAATTGGGCAACATTACAGTTTAGATTTTAGAGACTACGAGTCTCTTTGTTACATGTAATTTCAAATATTACCTGCTTCTTTAACCCTTGGAATGTTTAATAAAATTCTCAGAAACAAGTGTCTGAGTCTGATATTTTAAAAGGGGCTTTGTAGAGGATTATTATTGTATTTTTTATCTTATTAAAACAATTTAACGGTTTTATTTAACTTGACTTGATCAACGGTTTTAATTAACATGACTTGATTGATTTTGTAATACCTCAAATCTTTGCGACAGCTATTCGTATAGTTTCCTATGGGCTTTAGACTTGAAATTAGTCAAGTAGTTCAGTCATTAGAGATGCCGGTTTGGTGTAAAAAGTCCGAAACTTGGCACAATTATAGGGTTCACAGTCTATAGCACTTAGATTGCGACCTCAAGCGATGTCTGCTCTCGCTTTAAAAATAACCGTTGCACAAATTCTGTTTTTCTAAAATAACTTATTTTTCGTAAAAAAGTTTGAGACAAAAATTACAGCCAACAAAATTTTATACGAAAATGCTAAAATGTGTTTTTTTGTTAGGCTAATAGTTTTAGAGGTATATTATTAACACTTTTTCCGTCATTTTGGAATTTGCCCAATTTGTTTTTTTGGTGTCCTTTAAATAATAATCTACTCATTTTTGAGAATGGTTGTAATGACATTACACCCACATGTATTTCTATATTATATGCAAAATAAACTGAAAATAATTAGGTTTTATCCAATACAAAACATATAATAGAGTTTATTGTAGGAAACTCCATGGGCGTCCCAATTATGGGGCTATTTTTAAAGATCATAAAAAAATCCGTATTATTATTATAGGTTTTATTCAATTTTTGTGAAATCATTTGAGAAGAAAATATTGAAAACATTTTTTTTTATAAAATAATTTTCTCTTTTAAACAGTATATCATATAGTAATGTTAAAGCTTAAGTTGATACTCCAGGGTCGTACGAATATTTTGAATATTTTTATAATAAACCAAAATTTTTAGGTTTTATATGATTTTCTCAAAAACTAAGCTTCCTACATCAAATGTGTTCAGAACTTTATTGTTGGAATTTAAAATATAATTTTAAAAATCTATAATTTAAACGACTAGAATTGACATTTACTACTCCACTGGCATCCCTACATTGAAAATATTTGTAATCCTAAAAAATCATCACCTTTTTCAGACGCCTAGTCAATTATAGAATCGTAGATTAGTCAATTTACAGGGGCAATTTAGCGTCCCTGTATGTAACAGATATTGCAGCAAAAGCTGATATCTACCATATGCAGATACGCTAAATTACCCCTGCAAATTGGCTCGTGAGGAGGCCGCTTTAGGCGACTTCTTCTAGTATTTATTTATTTTTCTAATTATGCGGTTAGCCCGATTAACTAAAAGTACATACATTTTTTTCTCCTTAAAACCGTGCTTGACTAGTCATTAGATTAAGTTGGGCCCATAAAAAATTTTTGATATGGAAGGTTTATTCTACAGCATACTAAAATTCCATAAGTTTTGAGCGTAGACAAAGAGGTGTGCCTAATCCTTTGTATATTATTTTTACTCCTCACAAAGAAATCCAAATCTTAGAATGGTATAATACAATTTATGCCCATCGCCCATCTTTGTGATCTCGTAGCGTCAACAAGCCACAGAAATTTAAATAGATCGATCCATGACGGATCTGATACCATCGTAGCCCATTAGCACACTCCAAGTGAACTCCACGCTATATCAGCTTTAAAAACAGTTTTTGTAAATATCTTAGAAACTAAAATATCTAAGAAGTTTTTGATTTAAACACTTAAAATGCGAAAAATACGTTTTACTATATTCCAAAAATTTCATATTGATGAAATACTTCGATAAAAAGTTAGCATATTTTCATTAAGTCATTAGGAATAATAGATTATGACCAATATCTAATCAGCTTGCTACAGTATTGAATAATATTTTACCTGAAAATTTCATGAAAATTGGTTTAGCGGTTTGGAAGCTATGGTCTTACGGACAGACATACACACACACACACACACACACACACACACACACAGATAGGCGTCATAACGATATTGCTAAAATTGGTAAAATACACCCAAATTACACATTTTCGACGTTATCTCAAAATAGCATTTTCCTCGAAAACAATACCTTCTCTAGCCATTGCTGCACGGGCTAGGAAGGGAAAAATTTCATACCAAACATTGAACCTAACCTTATGGTGTATTTAAATTTGTATGATACTTCTTTTCCGTACAAAGGAAATTAAAACTCACAACGGTATATTACAATTTTTACCAATTCGGCCATTTTTGTAACGCCATGCGTCACTAAGCTACCGAATCTCTAGTAATATTCCAATCATTGTTGCTGCCTTTATGTCGAATGGAAATTACAAGGTTAAATTTTGTACCCAGAGCAAAAGCATATACATAATATTCCGTTTATGAGCAAAAACCGTAACTTCACGTGCTATACGTTGTAACCACAATGCATTATTTAGTTAGCTAAAGGTAATAAGTTGTCATATATTTTTTGAGGTAGATAAGGGCAATATGTTACCACCTCAATATATTGGTTAAAGTATCCTAAATTTAAACATTGTAATTATATGTACTAGACTAGGCTCACAATTGTAAAATGCTCGTAAGATATTTCAAGATGAGGTTCGTAGAAAATTATTAATGTTTTTTTTATCTTATTGGAATATTTTAATAAATTTTTATCCTACTCACAATGTTTTTAATATTCTGGTATTTGCAAACGGTTTTATTGATCTCAAATTGAATTATTTGCTATACCTTTGCTTGAAACCCTGTGACAGGTATTCAGAAATATTCCGATGAACTCCAAACTTGAAATTTTGTGGCTTTGTAGGGTTCTCGTGACAATAAAAGTTTTTTATTACAAAATTATTGAACCGATTTGCCCTAAATTTGAAACTTCTAGGTGCTTCCAGTCACTGTCTATGGTTTTTAAATCAAGCTTTAAAAAAATCAACATGAATAATCCTAAATGGCTGACTCCGTATATCTTATTTAAGATAACTCAACTGTGAATTTTTTATTAACAATAAAATAAAACATATTATACTATACCAAGATATAAATACCATCATTTTAATAATATATGGTTAAATTGGTCTTATTCTAGGCAACCATGGTTTCTTTCTTAAATTTGTGAGGCAACTTTTAATGCATGTTAAAAAAATAAAATAACAAAATTTTAGTTATTCTGGCCTTAGTTATTATAGTTTAATCCCTATTCATCGTTACAAAGGACAAAAGAAGTCGCCCAAGATCTTAGGGGAAAATAGTATAAGGCCAATTTCAAAAACAGCGAAATTTTTAATAACCGGACATTATCAAAAATGTTATTCATTAAAATAAGACAGGAGCAAAATCGCCCGCAAAAACACATTTGGTAATAAACGGGCAAATTAGAATCGAACTTATACATTACGATTTTTCTCAAAACCTAACAAAATCATAAAGGATATAATCATAAAAAGGGGCTGAGCAAACTTGATTGCAACCTTATATATCCAATTCTAAGCAACCAAAAAAGAACGGATTTTGTATTGCTGCAGTAAATGACACATCCTTTTGATCTTTACACGGGTATTATGTGAATTAAGCAGGCACTTAAAAATCAAATCCAAATCCCATTTTGATCCCAATTGAGATTGCGCATGCTCTCTTCCTCAAAAATCGATATCATGCAAGTTTAGTGGCAAATTTAAATTGGAAATAAATAATAGTTTTTAAACCCAAAAATAAATAAAAATATCATTTTTTTTCTTTAAATTCCTGTTCTTTTGGTAGATCAAAATCGCGGTTAACCTAACCTCTTGGTCACATATTCACAAACGAATCTTAACCGACGGTCTAACACGCTCTGTCAGACTTTTTTAAAGATGTGCCTTACACCGCCTAGAAATACAAAATTCTCTCACATTTGATTCCTTAAAATGCTTTATAAGGGTTGTAGTAAACAGTAGCTTATTAAAAAAAAAAATTACGGGTGCCGAGTCAGTTTTGAGGGGGCCCCATGAGGCCGTATTTTCTGTTATTTTATTTCTTTTTACGAAATATGTTAAAAATAACTAAAAAAATCTAAGCTATGGCCGGCGGGGGTCTAAGGCCGAGGACGCTTCAATTGTATAGCACTATCAGAACCGCCCTTAATTAGGTGAATGACAAAGCCAAACCCCTATTTATAGTTTTTTACACAAAACTTGGATTCTGTTTATATCCAATTTTTACCAATCCTTTTTTGACCGCGGACGGTTTTGCTCATATCTTGTTTTGATGAATGACGTTTTTGATGATGTCCGGCTATTGATAACTCCATTTTTAACAATGGAGTGTGTGATCTTCTACGATTTTTCTTTTGTCTCTTATAATAAAATGTTAAGGTTTACTACACTTTTTAATCACATACGTAATATTCCATTAAATAATTGTGTTTTATGCTAGGCATTTGCTGGTTTTTTCCTTTTCGACGCTTTGTCATAATTATTGTATTTTAACCGAAATGCGTCAAAGGGAAGAAATACATTTTTAGTAGAAAACTTAATTATATTACATTTTCCAAACTTTCTGTTGCGTAACGGATCCATTGCCACACAACACATACGTATTATACTTTCTTGTTGAAAATAAATCAGCGGTGAATTGCATATTTATTTTATATTTATCAATAACTAGAATCAAGCAATACGTTGTCACAGTTTATAAAATATTTAAATTTAGTTAAATAAAGATAATACGTTGTTATCGCCCTTATATAAGATGTAGATCAAAGCTGCACGTTATCACCTTAATAAAATCGGCAACAGTGCCTGAGGTGGTAGGAAATACCACATGTCCAAAGGTTGTATATCGGCCTGAGGTCCGAACGTATTCCACGTATTTATCAAATATTTGAAAAAAAATCCTTACCCCTCTTTTGAAATTCTGGTACAGGAAGTTCCCCTCATGTCATATATGTGCCTATATATGGGGTAACACCACCAGAAATAGGTGAAGTCAGGTCGTCATATACTTAACGCTGAGGTGACAACGGCGAGTGCATCAATATATATATATATATATATATATATATATATATATATATATATATATATATATATATATATATATATATATATATATATATATTGATAAAGGGTACGTAGCCACCTCAAAACAAAGTATATAAACTACGCTATCACCTCATATATAACGTTGTCACCTCACTTTTTTGAGGTGTCAACGTTTTTCAATAAAAATTTCAGGGATGACTCCTGACACACTCAGCAAGCTGTGTGCAAAATTTTGTTCTGAGGTAACAAAATGGTATATATAACTACTTTTTGGCCGTGTAGTTCACGTATCTACCGGTGGCGCTAGCGGCGCTTTTACTGAAACTAAACGGTCTATTAAGTCACCTCGGTGGTATAAAAGGTATTTTGCGTGTTAAGACCGCGTCGCACCGAACTCAGAAATTTGGCAACCTTGTGGTTTAGATTTTAGAGACGGGTTTCTTTGTTGTATGTAATTTCAGATATTACCTGCTTTTTACCCTTGGAAGGTTTAATCGAATTCTTGGAAACGTCTCGGGTCTGATATTTTAGAAGGGGCTTTGTAGACGATTATTATTGTATTTTTGATCTTATTGAAATACTTGAACTAATTTTGTTAGTCTTCCTACATTTCTTTGATTATTCTGCTAGTTTTGGACGGTTGATTAATTGCTTTTGTAATACATTAAGTATTTGCGACAGCTATTCAACCCTGTGCTATGGGCTTTGGACTTAAAATTAGTTAAGTAGTTTAATCATTAGAGACATAAAATGCAGTTTTGGTGCAAAAGGTCCGAAACTTGGCACAATTATAGGGTTGACTGTCCATAATATTCAAGGAAGTTTTTTTTTTAAATGGCTCACAAATTCTGTTTTTCTAAAATCCCTTGGTGTTTGTAAAAGAGTTTGAAACTAAATTTTATACGAAATTGCTAAAAAGTGTTTTTGCTAGAGTAATAGTTTTCGAGGTATGATATCAACCATTTTGTCGTCATTTTTGAATTTGCACAATTTCCTTTTTTTGGTGGCCTTTAACTTAAAAACGACTCATTTTTGAGAATGATTGTAATGACATTAAACAAAGATTAAAAGATATTCTACAAAAAGTATCAATTAGTTGTATGTGTAATATTCTTGCTAGGATACAAACCACAAAGTGTTAAAGATATCCCCTCCATATATTTCTTTCTATATTATAAGCAAAATAAACTGAAATTATTAGGTTTTATCCAATTTTCTAAATACTAAGTACTTTAGAGAAAATGCATAATAAAGTTTATTGTAGAAAACTCCATTGACGTCCCAATTATGGGGCTATTTTTAAAGATCACAAAAAAAAATCCGTATTATTTTATGTTTTATTCAAACCTATCCCATACATAAAGGATGTTTATTTTGCTTGGGGCAAAGATTTATAATGAATTTCCTAAAGCAATAAACATGCTATGTTTTAAATCATTTGTCAAAATATCAAAAGAGTTTGTATTTTCCGATTTTAATCTTTCTATTTTTTCAAAACCCTTTATTATGCCTACTTATCAGTGTCCGTAAAGTGTAGAATCACGAATTTTTTAAAAAAGTTGCAAGCTTTTTAGAAAAAAGCTTGGATATCAAATAAAGATTTAAAATACGAGTTAGAAAAGGCTATGGTTATTTATACAGGATGTTCCAGAAAAAGCTATGACATAAACTTATGTTTCTTTAAATAGGACACCCGGTATATTTTTTCACATTTGACTTTGATAGGTCATTACAAATGTGGTACATTTTTGTTAAGGTATCTCCATACCTAAACACTTAATAAAAGACATTTGTATGAAATAAGTTTTTTTAGCACCCTGATTGGTCAAATAGAGTAAAAAGTAATCATGAAGTACGTCATTTATTTAATAACAAACATGTCATCCAATCAACGGTCTCTAAATCAGCAATAATGGGTGATTCCAGACTTTACGTTATTCCAGATACTAGTTATCAAAGTAATTTGACCTGTACCTATAGCATATGGGTTTATGTGAATGCATGTGTGTGTGTGTGTGTGTATGTGTCTGTAAAAAATAATAAAGATTTATTTCTTTATTTATAGTATATGTAAAGAGTTTGTTTTTGACAGGAAAAGTTTAGTATTATAATTAAAATTATTAGTTTAAAAATTAAGTAATAAACAGTAGTTACTTAGTCAATGTTCTTAAAGCTTTTAAAATTTTAATAAGCTATTTTTAGTTACTTAATTTTTTTCTTGGATTCTATCTTTTGTTTGTAGGTAAAAGCACTATAGGATTAAATTTTTCGCTTTCAGCACCAATAAAAGAATTAAAAAATTTATTATAAAAATGTTAGAATTTACATTTAAAATGTGTGGAATAAATCTTGAAACTTGAATCATATATAAGAAATTTGATGAAGAATATAAAAAGTTACGGCTTGTGAGATAAATGCAGAAAATCGTCGTGAGGTTCAGTTTGGTGAGTAGGTTAATTATAGGGTAGAGGAGATTTCCTTAAGGACACCTATCGTAAATGCAAGCTTTATAGAAAGCAAAGCCTGACATTGATTTTCTATTTTTTGGTTATTATTTTTGACATTTTTTCCTCGGTTTTGCACCTTAGGTTTCCTACTAGGAGTTCACAACCAAATGTCAAATCCCTATAAATTTGTTCATCTAGTCGTCATTTTTACGCCTAATTTGCTTCGACTATAAAATACGATGTCCAAAAAAAGTGTTATAAATAAAAGAAAATTGAAGCCAACATTTACCGTTGTGTAGGTACGAAGGGCAGCAATTTATAAGTAATTCTTTTTGTGATGGCAAAGAACTTTTTATAGATATGTGTGTCAATTTAAAAACTTTTAAAAACGCCTCGGAAATTTTATTAAGAAAATTTTTAATAATGATAAATCTTTGACTAACTTACTTAGCTAATTTTAAATTAAAAAATGAGTCAACAAACATGTTAAAAAGATACTTTACTATTTCCAGTTTTTTACTTAAAAATACCTCCGTAAGTTTGAACCAAAACGGATTTAGCAAAAAAAACAAATGTCATATTACTAGGGTTTTATTCGAGTTTGAAAGAATAAGGATGCGACTTTTTTACTTAATTTGCGCCAACATAGCCAATTCTTAAAACACTTGACTAATTTCAAATATTGATAATGCCAGGAAAAAGAATTACCGTTAAATTAATCGGACAAAAATGCGCGTTTTTAGTGTTTTTAACCTGGTCAGGCTAGCATAAACAAAAAAATCACTTTGATTTAATTTGCGATGTTTTGTCACGCGCTATTTAGCTTTTTCCTTCAATAAGAAGAACCACTATAGCAACTACGTCCCTGGCCGTAACTTAATTTCAATGTCTTTGGAGGAATTCAGCTATTTCAAGAGAAGAAAAAAACTTACTCCTACTAAGCTTTGCTTTTTAAGCGACAAAACAATAGTGAAAATCGCAGCAAAGCAAGTTGTTTTGACAATAGATTTTTTTTTAGAAAAAAAAATTGAGATAACGCCGAAACTGCGTTATTTGGGTGTGTTTGAAGCTATCTGAGCAATATCGTTGTGACGTCTGTCTGCGTGTATCTCTGTCCGTAACACGATAGCTTCTAAACCGCTGAACCCATTTTTAGGTGAAATAGTGTTTGACATTGTAACGAGCTGAAAAGATTTTGGTCCAAATCCACTAATGCTTGATAGTTTTTTGACAATTATTTTTTTTTAAATGCGAACTTTTTAACGGAGCATCTTAACAATATGCGGTTTTGGAAATATAATGGAGCACTTTTATTAATAATTTGTGTAATACCTTGAAACTTCATAAAAGCCTTCGTTTCTGAGATATGTACAAAAAAACTGAAAACGGGAAGTGTTCTAATAGGATAGCTAGAAAGGTATCAGATCCGTCATGGATCTGTTTATTTTATTTCAGAAAATTGCATTTAAATACAGTCAATTTTTATGTTTCCGTGGCATTTTTCAGGGGATAATGTAAAGTTGCATAATATTTTTCATATTATGTTTTGAACTATAGGTCGTTTTTGAGTTATATTGTTTTTAAATTCCTGTTGGAGTGCACTAATATTACGAGTTGAACCAGGATTACGTATAAGTAATCCTGGGCCAACTCGGAAATTATTAGTATACTTAAATAGGAATTTAATACTTTGGTACAAATTTAAATAACCTAAAACGAACTCAGAGAAATTCGTTTTGAAAAAATATGTAACTACAAATACTATAAACTGAAGAAAGTTGCTGTCAAGATTTGGCAATTTTGCAAAGCAGGATAATAGGAAACTATGCAAATTTTTCATTACATTAACCTCTCACAAGGTGCAGGAAAGTATTAATAATAAGCTATATATACATGGTGATACATTTGCAATATAGCGAATAAAAATTATAATTTTATTATGACTTTCTTGGAAATTAAATGATAAAGAATGTAATCTACAAATTCTGACATCACGTTACATTTAAGCCTTCTGGGTGCTGGTGGTTATTACTAGATTTATAATATCCTGCATATGTTTTTTTCTGTTTTAAACGGCTTATACAACTCCTTTTTTATTCAA
The DNA here is from genome assembly GCA_963576565.1 of Aspidapion aeneum. NCBI lineage: Eukaryota > Metazoa > Arthropoda > Insecta > Coleoptera > Brentidae > Aspidapion > Aspidapion aeneum. The sequence continues at coordinate 67,076,424 of OY755043.1, forward strand.
TTTACTTTCACGGATAATTTAAAAAATATTCAAAATTCTGTCATATCCATCATGTCATAATCATTGCAAACCAAAAGATATACAAATTAATATAAACTATTAAATTTATTAGCATTCCAAAAACTGTATTTTTGACACTTCCCTTTTATTTGTTTATCGGATCTATGTGTAGAATTTTTGACAGTAAGTAAACCATTTCCCAACAAAAATTGTATTTAGGACTTTCAAGCTATGCAACATTTCTGAGATCACACCTCAAAATGAGTATTTCAAAAAAAATAACAGCCCGTTTTTCTATAATGCAAGTATAAAGGTACGGTTTTTTATATAAAGACAGTACGTTGCCACCAATAATCTTGTCTTACAAACTTTTGCGACGTTTTAAAGTTGTAATATTTCCTAAAGTGTCCCTAAATAAAATTAAAACGTTGTTACCTTGTATGTAATATATAAATTTAGTCAGATAAAGCCATACGCCATACGTTATCACCTCAATAAAACCGGCAACAGTGCCTGAGGTGGCAGGACATAGCACATATCCAAAGGTTGTATTCTGGCCTGATGTCCGAACGTATTCCACGTATTTATCAAATATTTTTAAAAAAATCTTTACCCCTCTTTTGAAATTCTGGTAAAGGAAGTTCCCCTCATCTCATATATGTACCTATATATGTGGTAACAACACTAGAAATAGGTGAGGTCAGGTCGTCATATCCTTAACGCTGAGGTGACAACGGCGCGTGCATCAATATATATATATATATATATATATATATATATATATATATATATATATATATATATATATATATATATTATATATATATATATATATATATATATATATAGATATCCGCTGATCGTTGTGACATCCAGGCGTAAAAATTTTAGATATCTTGTGACATCTTTCGACGCCGTGACATCCAAATTCGGATGTCACAACGTTTTTCCATGTTTTTGGTACAGTCCTGATGGGGAGGGCCCGGGTGTACCTAAATTAAATGGATGTCATAGCATACCATGAGTCTGATGAAGAATACAGCAAAATTTTTAAAAAATTTTGACGCCAAAATTTCCGTGTATATTGGCGCGAGTATATTCAAGAATCGATCCAATTGATATTCATCACTCTGTGACATCCAATGTATATTTTTATCTTGATTGCACGCACTTGTAACATCCGTCAAAGCGACAACCTTGCATTATGCCTATTTTATTAATTAAATTTGGTTTATTTTTTATTTTGGGGCGGCTCTTGCTATGTGGTCCAGCGATTCACTTGACTTGCATCTTTGTAAAAATATTTAAAAATGTTAGCATAATAAATAATGTTAGCTAGCTTATTGCGAACATAAATATAAAATATAAATAAATATTTCTTCATGTACCTCAGAGCAAAACTGAACTAACTAACGGACTTTTACCACGTAGTTAAAGTCGGATGAGTAAAAAGAGCGCTAAATTTTAATCTAGCTAGGTCAAAACGTACTGATTTATAGTAGTATATTTTTACCTCTATTCAGTGATTTTTTTACAAAAACAAATCTGCTGAATTAAATTAGAATTCTTATAAATCAGTCAATACATATATACCGGGTGGGCCAAAAAAAACCGCACAATTTTCTTTCATTATAACTTTTGAACTATACCATCGATTTTAATGGGACAAACTGCGCTTGGCTGAGAATTAATCAAAGTTTTGACTAATTATATATATTTGTCAGCGATCTCAAAATCCAAGATGGCGGACAATATGAAAATGTACCCTTTAAAGATGCTGGTTTATTCTTATGTTGCACCTTTGAATTATTTTTTTAAATTAGTAGAAAAGCTGCGTTCTTGCTACGCACAAGGTATGAATCAGCAAAATCGGTTTGATGGTTCTAAAAAAAATATTTTTGTTTCCACCATTGTTTTGAGAATTATACGATTGCCTTGCATTTATTTCCTTACAAATTTATTACTACTGAACCTTTGACTTTGATGAAATAAAAAATATCCTGGTGAGAATTGATTGTTTTTTAAAGATCATGATTAAAATTTATCGCCATCTTAAAATTTAAGATGGCGGACAGAATCATACTTTATTCTTAAAAATGGTGGGTTTATTCTTATTTTCTGGACATATTTTAGATTTTTTTTTAATTTATAGAAAAGCACTACTTTTCCCGCGCACAACAAGGTACAAATTAGCAGAATCGGTGCATTGGTTCTCAAAAAACCTATTTCTGTTTTCGTCATTGTGTTACAGATTATACGATTGCATTGCCAACCCTGTCTGCATTCATTTCCTTGTAAATCATTATTACCAAACCGATTTTAGTGAAATAAGAAAAATGATGGTGAGAATTGATTGTTCTTTCAAGGTTATAATCGAAATTTGCCGCCATCCTAAAAGTTAAGATGTTGGACAGAACCATACTTGATCCTTCAAAGAGGCACTTTTATTCTTATTTTTCGAAAATGTTTTAGTTTTTTTTTATTAATTTATTGGAAAGTACTACTTTTCTCCCGCCTAATAAAGTACATTTTAATAAAATCGGCAAAGTGGTTCTCACAAAATCTGATTTTGTACAATTGTTTTACAAGTTATGCGATTGCATTGGCAATTTCTGTCCAACATCCTAAATTCTAAGATGGCGGCAAATTTCGATTATAATCTTTAAAGATCAATCAATTCTTACCACGATTTTTTATGTTCCACTAAAATTGGTAGAATTTATTAGAAAATTAATGCAGACAGGATTGGCAATACAATCGTATAATCTCTAAAAGAATGGTTGAAACAAAAACAGATATTTTGAGAACCACCACACTGATTTTAATAATTTTTACCTCGTTGTGTGGGGAAAAAGAAGTGCTTTTTCATAGATTAAAAAAAATCTAAAACATTTTCGGAAAATAAGAATAAACACGCCATTTTAAAGAATCAAGAATAATTCTATCCGCCATCTTAAAATTTAAGATGGCGATAACTTTGATCATGATCTTAAAAAAGCAATCAATTATCACCAGGATGTTGTTTATTTCCACTAACATCGGTTTAGTAGTAATGAATTTATAAGTAAATAAATGCAGACCATGATTGCCAAGCAATCGTATAATATGCAAAACAATGGTTGAACAAAAATATTTTTTTATAAAACCACTGAACCAGTTTTGCTGAATCGTACCTTGTCGTGCCTGGCAAGAACGCAGCTTTCTTACTAATTTAAAAAAATAATTAGAACATATTCGCAACACAAGAATAAACGAGCATCTTTGAAAGGTACATTTTAATTTCGTCCGTCATCTTGGATTTTGAGATGGCAGACAAAAAATGATAAATTAGTCAAAACTCTGATTAATTCTTTGGCAAGTGCAGTTTGTCCCATTAATATCGATTGTATGTTTCAAAAGTTCTAATAAAAAAAATGTCCAGGTTTTTTTGGCCCACCCTGTAAAGGAAACGAGTTCAGACACTGCTTAATCGATTTTATAGAACCCCCTCCCCTAATTGCGCCTCTAATATATTTATTTATTTATTTCCAAGGAGTAGCACATATAAGAAAAATTCAGAAGAATAATTTAGGTACCTAAAAAAAAGTAACATATGGGTTAGCCGATTTGGAAAAAAAATGTAGATATAAAAGAAAAGAAAATGGGAATAAATTGCTATAAATGCATGCATAATAATTAAGGGCCTTAATTCTGCCAAAGTGGCGCCCTCGTCAGTAAATAAAACATATCTAGCTAGGTATAGAGCTACATAATTTATCAAAAATTCGCTGAACATAGGTAAGTACCTAGTCCAGATTATCTAGATTTTTTTTTTAAATCTAGGTACTGTAATCATTTTTTGTGTACCGAGCAAAGCCGATTAGTAATCAGTTTCTATGTGACTATGCTTGGGGGTGCTTCGCACTTCCCTGTTTACGTCTTGGAGGTGCCCTAGCTAACGACACTCAGCGTAAAGGCAAGCTTTATAGGAAGCGAAGCTAACGTCAAGCTTTCTATTTTTTGGTTATTATTTTTGACATGTTTTTCTCAGTTTCGCATTGGCGGTTCTGTTTTATTTTGAAGATGTTGTTTTACACAGTATGAAGGTACCTAAACTATATATATTTATGTAATTAAAAAGTTATGCTGCAAACTATCTTGAAACTGTATCAATATTAAATAGATCTTTAGACTGTGTTAAAACCACATTTTTAAAATAACAACGAGCCGCCAATGCGAAACCGAGGAAAACATGTCAAAAAGTATAACCAAAAAATATAAAATCAGAGTTAGGCTTCGCTACCTGTTAAGCTTGCTTGACGATGAGTGACCTTAGCCCTAGCCCCTTACTACCCCCGTAGTGGGTGCCCCTGTAGGTGTTCTATTTTTGCAAACGGCCGGTCCGCAATCAGCCAGCCCTGGGCTGAGTTAAGTATGTATACTTCGATTTAAATTCGTCTCTCTGTGACATCCACACTTACATAATTATGTTTTCGTTTTATTTGTAACCCCGCGTAGAAATCGAGAAACAGCTGTTCCGGCAAAGTGTTTTATTGTTTTTAATCAAAGCTTATTGAATTTAAAGGTAAGTAGATCTGAGGACACGGCAGTGCCTCACCAAGTTCGCGCCACGTAACCATCTTTTCTTAAAACATTTCAGCCGATATTTGACCTACCTAAAACTCTACTTCAGAATGAGCTACAAATCTCAAACTTTGCAGAGTTGTAGAGCTCCATGGAGTTAATAACCCGTCTAAGTTTCATGGAGTTCCATAAAGTAGTAAAGTAGTTACGAAATTTCAAAAAACGTCGAAATTGCCCCTCACTGACTCACTCACTCACTCACTCATGTATAGATCATCAATATTCTACTGTACTTCCAGACATGCTCCAAAGCTGAAATTTGGCAGACTGATAGAAATTATGACCAAACCCCTGGAAAAAATCATAAAACCCCAAGATTTTAATTTACTCCCCTCCCCTAAAGTTACATTTAAATTTATGTAAAAGTAGCATCGCCCACTTCCAGAAATGCTAGAGAGTTGAGCTTTGGCAGACTGATAGGACCTATGATAAGACTATAGGAGAAAATCAAAAAACCCCAAAATTTTAATTTACTCCCCTCCCCTATACATTTAAAGTTATGTAAAAGTAGCATAGCCCACTTCCAGAAATGCTAGAGAGTTGAGCTTTCGCAGACTGATAGGAACTATGATAAAACTATAGGAAAAAACACCCCTATAAATGTAAAATTATGTAAAAGTAACACTGCCCACTTCCAGAAACGCTAGAGAGCTGAACTTTTTAAGACTGAAAGACAATATGATAAAACTATATAAAAAAATTTAAAAACTCCAACATTTTAATTTACTTCTCTCCTATAAATGTCAATTTATATTAAACTAACATTGCCCACTTCCAGAAACGCTAGAGAGCTGAGCATTGGAATGCTGATAGAAATTATGATAAAACCATGGGAAAAAATTTAAAAAGTTCAATATTTTAATTTACTCTCCACCCCTATAAATGTAAAGTTATGTAAAAGTAAGATTACCCACTTCCAGAAACGCTAGAGAGCTGAGCATTGGAAGACTGATAGGAACTATGATAAAACTATAGGACAAAATTTAAAAACACGACAATTTTAATTTATTTCCCTCCCCTATACATGTAAAAGTAACATTGTGCACTTTCAAAAACGCTAGAGAGCTGAGCTTTGGAAGGCTGATGGGAACTACGATAAAACCATGGAAAAAAATTTAAAAACCTCAAAAATTTAAGTAAGGCATTGCAAAAATTTTGAACAATATTCCGCATATTTTACTACTTTTAAAATTAAGTATTATCCAATTCGTTTAAAAAAGAAGTGAAATCAGAGCAAAAAAATTTCATGGCAAAAAAGCCAAGTACGCGAAAATGGCATTCCGTAAAAAGAATTGAGATAAAAGTAAAGCCAAGTTCTCCAATACAAATTTCAAAATGAAAGGTTCAGACAGACAAACAGACAGCACAACAAAAAAGTTTCAAAATCATCTGAAACGCAAAGATATTTAAGCTCACACTACTATAGTATAGTAGTCGTGTGAGCTAAAATCGTGGGGCGCTTCGTGCCATATTTTCTATGTATATCGAGAGCCCGACGTTTTTTTCACAATAATATTAGTATTTTTCGTTCATTATTGTTTTGAACTAATATTAAGAATTATTTTTAACTGTTTAGTTTGAAGCATGTTTTTTAGTTTTTTTAACTATATTTATTTTTTACTTTTTAGTTTAATGTGCTGTGAAATCGTGTTTTTTAATTAACTATATTACGTCGGTATACTGGCAAAATACACTCAAAGTCATTTTTTTTAGTTTTTGAGCCATGGTGAAACCTGGCCGGTACAACCAAATTTAAAAAATACATTAAATCACAGACTTCACAAAATCTATAAAATATTACTAAAATTTCAAAAAATTACTTTTTTTACATAGGTACTTACATACGTTCTCTAATATTCAATGCATAAATAATGTAAAATTCAGGAGTTTCTCAATAAAATCAAACGTCTCAAATGTTGTTCCTAATTTCAAAACTTCTTAAAATGCGATTTTCTCAAAACTAAATTTTTGACTTAGTGTATGTTGCCAGTATACCGATGATTTATTTTCACAATAATACTAGTAATAATAAAAATAAATTATTCTGATCAGGAGAATGAGAAAAACTTAATAAGGAATATTTCTTGTGGGGAGGGGAGCGAGACCTCATTAAGCCGTATTTTAACCTATTTTATTGTTTTATTCCTGAAATATATGAAAAATGTCTGCGAAATTATTAATCTTAGCGTTGTCACCGGTTCTTGATAAGTGTATACAAAGTCTAAATTAAATTTGTTCGTTTTTGCAAAATTCTTAGGATTGGGGGGGGTCCCCGAAGTACCCCCAAGGGTGCGCCTGGAAAATTATTGTATTGTCACCGGTTCTTGATAAGTGTACAAAGTTTACATTAAATCTGTTCGTTTAAAGTAGGTCAAAATCTAGTCCAAAAGAGTCGGTTACAAACATACATACCTACCTACAAACATATTAATGAAGCTAATAAAATAGTGCCAAAAATAAGAAATTACAAAATACGAAAAATTTTATTTAAAACTTGTTATTTCCCCACAATTTTTGATCAGGTAACGGAGTTTTCAGAAATTAATTAAATCTGATTTGAAAACACCCAGAATGACTGCGTTTTTCAGATGGCTGTACGTAAGTTAAAAAATTTCAAGGTAAAAGGCAGAAAAGCCATTTCGATATAGTAACAATGGCGGATCCAGGGTGGGGCACTAGAGGCACCGCCCCCCCCCCCCGAGAATTTTTTGAATATACAAAAAATGAGTCAAAAGTAATGTTTTTGCTAATAAAAATTCAAAATTTAATAAAATATATACCATTTTTTACTAACAGAGAATGTCACCTAAAATGCCCCCCCCCCCCGAGAAGCACCTCTGGATCCGCCCTTGTATAGTAAGCCGAATTTAATGTGCAGCTACAGGTTTTTCAAAAGTCCGAAGAACCGAACCGAACCGGATAAACCTACATACAAACAAACAAATGTCACAAAATATTTCTAAGTTATCTTTAAAAAAAATCCGTCGAAAATAATACCTTTCCTAGCTTTTGCTGTACGAACTAGGAAAGTAAAAATTGGGACTGATAAAAACTGAAGTCTGAGTCCAAAAAGATAATGGGAGTTACATACAAAAACGGACAACTTTTATCTAATTTGACCTACAAACTGTGAATATAGGGTACAATAATTAATAATAGACTCATTATTTTTCAACTAAATTTAACTAAAGTTAAGTTGAATAGATAAGGAATTTTTAAATCTAGTCAGATAAAATTTAATTCGTATCCTAGTTTTTTTAACGTCAAATTGCCCGATTTGAATGAAATTTGGTACCTAGGCTGGGTCTTGGGTCGAGATGGTCCCATTTAAAAATGAACAAAATCCACCTAACGCAAGCCAAATAAAAGGGTGGGGGTAGATTTTAAAAATTGGAGTTTATGTGAAAATATGGCGTGTGTGATATCGAACGAAAGGTATTTGAGTCTGCAGTTAAACAAAATACATTTTAGTTTATTTTAAAAAAAGGGTGGGGGTAAATGTCAAAAATTAGAGTTTAAATGAAAATATGGCTTGTATGGTATTAAACGAAAGGTAATTGAGTCTGGAGTTAAACAAATACATTTTAGTTAAAAAAAGGTGGGGTGTAAATTTAAAAAATTAGAGTTTAGGTCAAAACATGGTTTGCGTGGTATCAAACGAAAGGTATTTGAGTCTGGAGTTGAATAAAATATATTACAGTTTTTAGTTATACTGTCATAAATAAGTTTAAATTCGGATCATTTTACTATAGCAATAACCAATATTGCTGCGCTTGCACTAATTTCGTCTATAAAAGCCGATGCTGGATAATCGACCGGCATCACTCTAGCAAGTGATCAACCCAGTACACCACAGAACTACGTGGCCCCTACGAACCCAGTACACCACTAAAATACGTGGTCCCTACGAACTCAGTACACCACTGAATTAATGTGGTCCACTTAACATACCTAAGTAAAACCTCACTATGGTGGTTACGCTTTATGGCCCATAAGGCCAACTCTCTACGGCCTATAAGGTCTATTTCTTATGGCCCCTAGGTCAACTCTCTCCAGCCAGCATCCCTCTTTTTACATTATTTTATTATTTATAGCAATAACCTCTATTCCTGTTAATCTGTTTTCTTATATAAAATACATGTATAAATGTGGATTCTTTATACTTAATTTTCATATTCCCCTAAATCCCTCAGTCACAAGGGCACTAAATAACAAACCTTGTGACATATATGGTAGAGATACCACTTGTCACAAATATAGTCGTGACAATATTAGCTTACACGTACACTATAATTAAAGTACCTAGTGTGAGCGTAGGTGCCCATATATTAGCATAGTATTTTTTTTAGTCCTTGCCGTATATTCATCTTGTAAGCCTATTATGACATCAATAACGTGCTTGTATATTTTATTTGTTATTTTCTTCCCCGTGACATCCAGTGTATGTTTTTCTTATTTGCATACATATACCTGTAACATATTTGCACACATTTGTGACATCCCTAACGTCTTTGTATATTTTATTTATTATTTGTTTCCTCGTGACATCCAGTGTATATTTCTTATTTTTATAGAGGTACTTGTTACATCCGTTAATTTTATGAAAAATTGGCAACATTGCTGGATGTCACAAGTTAACACAAATATTTAGGGATGTTACAAGGTCAAAATTTTTTGTATATACAATGGACGCCACAAAGATATGAAAAATTATATTTCTAAATTTGTGAGTTTATACAAATATTTTTATGGAATTAAAAATAAAATATTTTTTATTACATTTAATTTTTTTTATTTTTGGATAACACCAGGTTTTAAAGTGGATGTCACAAAAACCGACTTTTTGCTGGATGTCACAAGATACAACGGTAGAGTATATATATATATATATTAACATTTTAAAGAATTCTGTGATTAGGAGAGGCATCAAAATAGGCGGCCAATACTCCAGCCCCGAACCTGAACCTAATAGTTATAAAAACATGTAATTTAACATTCTCTGGTATAAAAATATTATGGACAGAGTTCTGTGCTGTCGCAATATATATTAACCGCTACTCTTAGTATATTTTGACAATTTGTTTTTGATTATGACTGTCATTGACTTTGGCAAAATGAATAAAAATATGACGGTGATGTAATTTCATTTTATATTTTTCGTTTGTGGATGCAGTTTTTCGTTATTTTTCGACTATTTTTATGGTGTTTTTTGCTAAATTTTGACCAATCGGTATTTTGCGCGTTTGGATGGAGGCGATCCATCGCTTCAGAAATTGAAAAGCAAACTGTTGTGTTAGTGGATGCGAAGACTATGTTAGCAAGCGACATCGCTTTCCCAAACGAAACCCCGTGCTATTTGATAAGTGGCTAAAATACTTCGGCCTAAAACCTGGCTAACTTTGATGAAATACAAAATTTACGTTAAATATATAGTGAGTGATGGACACTTTAAACCAGGACAGAGTTTAAAATGTTTAGTTTTAAATTTTAATATTTAGAAAACAAGCGCCGCTCTAGGTCAAAATCAAGGGCGGGGTTAGGGTTATAATCGACGATATTTTTTTATTAACATTTTTTTCAAGGGGGGACGGGGTAATTTTCCTGTTTTTCCTTTAATTATTAACAAAAAGTGCATATTTTTTATTCTAGGAGAGTAATTACCACTTCCCCCCCCTCAAATCCGCGCTTGGAAAAACATAGTTTATTTCACTCTATTTATATACAGAGTCTGGCATAATGATCTCCCACATTAAAAATGCCGTTGTAAATGCTATTTAGATTTTTTTTTACTGAAACTCTATTCTATACCTATTCTATTTGTTTTGGTTAAGTTTTAAAATTTACAGAGTTTATGTGGCGGCCATTTTTTTGGTACACATTCGAAGCTGATTTTTGTTCACTAGTACAGTAACTTAAAAGCAATATTCCTGTAATTCCTTGGCGAATTGCTGCTTTCAATTCGTCAATAGTTCGGGGTTAGTGTTTAGGTATCCACAAAGAATCTGGAATGAAAGCATGTCTACCAAGTGCGAAGTGAGTACGAAAAGTTCTTTGCGTCGTACTCACTGATTACGTTACTTATTTTTAATAAATGTTTCGATAACGAAGGCATGATGCCAACTTATGGGCCCAACTTAAAATAATGATCAGTTTTTGAAATACAGGGTGTTGAAAGTGATAATGTCCAAGAAGTATAATGGCAGACGGCTTTTCCAAACATATGCGCAATGTTACTATTACATGTATTTACGATTTATTTATTATTTTTAATCTGTACCTTTAAAACATTCTCCACAGGGTGTTTAAGTAAATATTATTCGAAAGTGAAACAAGCGTTAGTGTGTTTTAGATTGAACCTTTCATATCAACAGTTCGTATGGGCCCAACTTAAATTAATGTCCAGTTTATAAAATACAGGGTGTTGGAAGTAATAATGTCCAAGAAGCATTATCTTTAGACGGATTTTCCAAACACTTACGCAGTGTTACTGTTACATATATTTACGATTTATTTATTATTTTTAATCTGCACCTTTAAAACATTATCCACAGGGTGTTTAAATAAATATTAGTCAAAATTTTTACTGAGAGCAAGCATTATAGCTTTTTGAGGGCACGGTACAGATGTACAAAACGCTTGAATATTTTTTAATAATATTTAAAAAATAATATTTGCCGAAACACCCTGTATTAAATACTTAAGTCAAGAACCGTTAAAAAACTAATAACTACTCTCTCTATATGTAATAGTAACATTTCGTATATGTTTGGAAACTCCGTCTAAAGCGCTATTATGCTTTTTGAACTTTCAAAACTCTGTATTTCAAAAACTGGAAATTAATTTACGTGGGCCCATCATAAGAACATCTGATCATCAAGTTTCAATCAACAACAACTAAAGCTTGTTTCTCAATAAAACCTTCGAGTAATATTTACTTAAACACCCTGTATATAATGTTTTAAAGGAACAGATAAAAAATAGTGAATAAATCGTAAATGTGTGTAATAGTAACATTGCGTATATATTTGGAAAACACTTTTAAAAAGCTATAATGCTTCTTGGAAATTATCACTTTCAACACCCTGTTTTAGCTCACAAATATACTATACTATAGTAGTGTGAGCTATGGTGATCCTAATTTTTTCAAAATTTTTTATATATCTTTGCGTTTCAGATGATTTTGAAACTTTTTTGTCGCGCCGTCTGTGTGTCTGTATGTCTGTATGTCTGTATGTCTGTATGTCTGTATGTCTGTATGTCTGTATGTCTGTATGTCTTGTAACAGTTTTTTTTTTATATGCAAAAGAAAAGTTGCAGACCTTGATTGTTATTCGGAAATAAAAATAATTAACAAACAATAAACAAAAGTTCTAACTTAAACCTTAATATCCTTAATAAATTAAAGGTAACATTCAAAAAAAAAATACAGCGGAGCGCGGAGGTTCGATCCCCTGGTCTGGCGGTCGCTTCGGTTTTGTTTCGCCGCGTTGTCCTCTGGACCACGACTACCACAACGTTCATACTTTTGAATAGCCCAGTTATGCGTTGCGGGACGAAGGTTTGTTCGAGTACCACTAGTGGACTGATCGCGACCCACCCGGTTGATTCAAACACCCATTATCTTTCTCTAAGCGCTCGCGCGAGACAAGATCAATGATACACCGTGTTCACGGCAGGTGTATTTCCAAGGCGTTGCAGTTTTTTGTAAAGTTGTGAACGAAAGTGGAGCCTTACTTATCAACGAATTCGACTCTTAACAGAAAGCATTTAGCACCGTTTAAAATAACATGTAGTTAAAAATACCTATTAAATTATACTTTGTGTGTGTGTGAAAATTGGATTATTGTTCATTACTGGTGAGTTTTTCATATTTATTTATTATACTTTCTACAAACCTACGAAATGACTTAAAATAAAATAAAACGTTGTTATATAAAAGTAAATCTTTTAAACTTCATAAAGATGATAAAATTATATTTGTTAAAATATTCTAAAACCAACAATGACCCTTTCAGGTCGTTCCGTTTGTTGGAGCTCGTCTTATCGTTCACGTCACTACGTTATTAAGATGACAACTTTTTTTGAGACCCGTTCAACGACGGAAGATAACCTTTAATGACATTGAGCGACCTTTAAATGCCTGAACGCTGCTGTTGTTTTCTTGTTCGTCCATGCCATTTTGTATCCTGTTTTTTTTTGAAGTACCGAGACTAATCGAGACCCAGTTTTTTGAAGATCCAACCTACAACGAGGGATTGGCAGATAAGATTTTTAGATACTTTTTTACTAACCCTTTTTATATGCTATTTTATTGAAACATTAGTTAATTTTGGTAAACATCATTGCCCTTGATAAAATCTGGCAACATATAACCCTTGGTTGAGTGAATGCGCATTTACCCCGCTAAGGCCATGGTATTCTTCTTATTTTCATATTGCCAATAGTTTTAGTCTCACATATGTACCTCAATTTTTTGTGATACGGCGTAGTTTTATTTTCTCTGTCTCCGGTGTTTATTGTGTTAAATTATAAATAAACTTTTATCTGTTAAAATAAGAAAAATTTAAAAAAGGTTCAATTCTAGGAAGATTAAAGTAAATAGTAAGTTTTTTTAAATAATAAAATTAAGGTAGGAACTGTGATAACAAACAAGGATATAAACTTTCTTAAAAATAATTTATTTACATATTTAATTTAACTGAAAATTCTCTCAGATGTATATTTATTTATATGATCTCTTGTAACTTATGTGATAGCAATAAAATAGATTACAGTATTTTTTTTGTAAATTGCTTGCCTTTTTTCTTAAACATAAACCAACTTTTCTTTACCCTAGTGAATAACACAAGGTTCACTAAAATTATTAATTCACTATAATATTTTTTCTATAAACTTTTAAATACTTGTGTTGGCGCCCTTTAGGCAAAAGAAAATTTTCTTAGTTTATTTAGTTCTTTAAGAGATAAACCCACGACCTCAGTCCCAACTGAGCTACCGATAGGCATCTTTAGTTTGTAACAATAAATCGGTTACAAATTAAGCGGCGCGACCAACGTAGGGCCGAGTTTTTTTAATTTTTTAAAAAAAATTTCTTTTGCCTATAAAATTTTTTATAAACCAAAAATTTTAAATGTATATCCTTGGTTGTTTTATATGAGATAAAATAAAATAGAACATCGATATTAAATATAATTGCATAAAAGAGAACACAAGAAAATAATAATTGAAAATAAATCAAAACAAATTTAATTTTTTAAAGCAGTAGATATATTTAAAGTTTTTTTTCTTCTTCTATCCTGTCTGGACTTACCGTATTGCAACAAAAATAAATTCCCTTTTTTTTAGTTTCTGTCAATCTAGGTGCTTAATATTTAATGACATTTTTTTATTAATTTCTTTAATTTGCTATTACCTACCCTGGCCAGTAGTGAACTATATGATCCAAAATATTTTTTTTTTGGTAAAATTTTTTGTAGAGGTTGTTGTACTAACCATTTTGGTGTTGGGTGTTTTTTATTGCAATTTAGGTGCGTTTCGATCAGTCTACGGTGCGGTATTTTTTTTTAACAATATTTTTTTAGGCGCACGTTTAGCTGAGGTAAGCTAAAAAATTTTAAAACCATTTTTATTGATTTTCCAGGCCGCTCGAGACTTTGCTAAAATTTTTTGAAGAAATTTTTTGAAGTTTTTTGAATTTTTTTTTTGGCTTGATTTTGAAATTTTTTTGTTTTCAAAATGGACGTTCGTGATATTGAATTGATGAAACCTATTCATTTGACCCAATCGGAATTAGCTTATGAATTACGAATTCGTGGAGTTATTGGAACGAGGCATCAGGACGCGGTACAAAAACGAAAAATGTTAAATCGTAGGATACAAGCCGACAAAAATCGAGATATTTCTTATGTAGACCCGCAATATGATTTCGAAAATGAAAAGAAGGTTATTGAGGAAACTTTAATTGGTTTAGAAACTTTAATATTAGAATTTGAAGGTCCGCAAACAGACTCTGCCTTTCAAAGATATCGATCGCGTTTAATACATATTTCAAATCGCATTTGTAGAATTACAATCCCTCTTATAGACCAGGACACGGCCGTTACAACTTTCAAACAGGACGCTTATGCAAAATATTTAGAGCTAGAAGCTAATTTATTTGAAAGATCGGAACTTTTTGAACAAACAAATAACGACGTAAATCAAACATTAAACCAAACTGTTCTTCCTGCTCCAACCCCTATCGTTACCCCTGTTTTTACTCAAAGCAAATCGACTCCGGTGCATCAATGGAATTTAACATATAGTGGTCAGACCGATTATCATTTAGTTTTGGAATTTTTAGACAAAGTCGAAGACTATTGTAAGTCTCGTCGAGTTTCAAAGATAGAATTATTTGAGAGTGCTGGAGAGTTGTTTTCAGGTGCTGCACGTAAGTGGTACAAATCTGCTGTTAGTAGAGCGACAGATTGGGATTCCTTGGTAAAGATTTTAAAAACAGATTTTTTGCCTGTAGATTTGGATGATTTAATTTGGGAAGATATAAAAACAAGAAAACAACTAAAAAATGAACCTTTTCATCTTTTTGTACCTGATATGGAATCTTTGTTTAGACATCTAGATAGACAACCACCTGAAGTTACCAAGTTGAAATATTTAAGAAAAAATATGTGTGAATTTTATAGATCTGCTCTTGCCTTAGTTACGATTGACTCGATCACTTGTTTATTAGAATATTGTAGAAAAGTAGAAAACTCAAAAACTAAAGATAGTCCCCGCGTTTCTTCTTTAAATTTAAATGAAAATAGCAACTTTAGTGAACCATCTACATCTAGCTTTAACCAAAATCAATTTCAGAATAATAGCTCTAATTATCAGAATAATTCTAGGAAACATTTTAATCAAGCACAATCTTTATTTGAAAATTATCGTGGTCATTCTAGAAACTATAGAGGTCGTGGATATCATCATGGGTATTCACATAATTATCATAACTCGAATTCTGGTAGTCAGCGTAACAGTTTTAATAGTCATCGTGGTAGCTTTCACGGTAATTTCCGTGGCAATCGTCGAAGTAACTTTGAGAGTAGAAATTCGAATATATGTCATCAAGATTCTGGAGATAATGTAGCTGCTTTAACTAACTCGAATACCAGTAATAATTCTAACACAGGGCAACCTAGTAGTTCTTCTAAGGTAGTTTGTTGGAATTGTAATTTACCAAATCATGTTTTTTCTTCATGCAAGGCTCCAAAAAATAAATTTTGTTACAAATGTGGAAAAGCCGAAGTAACAACTCGTAATTGCAGTTGTAGTTCAAAAAACTAGTTGGAGGGATGTGTGTTAGCGGCCAACCAACTTCCTTCAATTATAAGGCCGACAAATATAAAAAAAATTTCTTTAGTCAACTTGAGTGGGATAATTGGAAAAAATATGTTTTTAATTTTTATAATAAAGTTAATTTACCTGTTATGGATAAAAACAAATCAGAGTTGAACAATGGTGTTTCCAATTTAAATTCTCATGAAACTTCTTTAGCTCCTTTATTTGTTAGTGTTCCTCATGATAACAGACCTCACATAGAGATAAAAATTTTTGGTGCTTCCGTTACTGCTCTTTTAGATAGTGGTGCTAGCCATAGTGTACTAGGTGAGAAGGCTTTAAATTTGATAGAAAAATTCGAACTTAAAGTTGATGATAGTGGAAAAAATAGTCCAGTGTATACAGCTAGTGGTCAACCACAGGATGTTTTGGGTATTATTTATTTACCTATATGTGCTGATAATTTATGTAAAATTACAAAAGTTTTAGTTGTGCCTTCCTTATCGCATGGTTTGATTTTGGGTAGCGATTTTTGTAAAAATTTTAATGTAAAAATAGAGTTTGAGGATAATTCTTGGACTATTAGTAGTTCTGTTAGTAATTTTGTTTTCTCGATCTCACCTGAACATACAGATATTTCTTCCGGAATCGAAAGTCAACACTTTTCAGAAAATGAGTTGAAAGATATTGAAAAAGTTAAGTTGGCATATGAAGCCATTAGTTGTAAAGACAAATTAGGACGTACAGATCTGCTAACATTTAATATAGATACTGGAGATACCCCACCATTTCGTGAACGTCAGTATCCTCTTTCACCGTTTATGATGAATATTTTAAATAAAGAATTAGACGAAATGCTTGCTTTAAATGTTGTTGAACCATCTCAGAGTTCTTATAATTCACCGGTTTTACTGGTAAAAAAGGCAAACAATGAGTACCGTTTCTGTTTCGACGGACGTCGTCTAAATAAGGTCACAAAGCATTACGCATATCCTCTACCAAGAGTTGATACTATTTTAAACACTTTACGGGATGCCCGTTATATTTCTTCTATTGATCTTAGAAAAGCTTTTTGGCAAATACCATTAGATCCAGAATGTAAAGAAAAAACTGCTTTTTCTGTACCAGGTCGTGGTTTATTCCATTTTAATGTGGTTCCCTTCGGTTTACGTAACTCTGCTCAATGTCAGCAAAGTTTAATGGATAAAGTTTTAACCCCGAAGCTTTCCCCTAAAGTCTTCTGCTATTTGGACGACATTATTATTACTTCTAGTAGTTTTTCTGAGCATATTTCACTGTTATATGAAGTGTTAGAAAAATTAAAAAATGCAAATTTGACTGTTAACCTCGAGAAATGTCAACTGTTTAAGTCAAGTCTCAAGTACCTTGGTTACGTAGTGGACTGTTTGGGATTACGTACCGACAGTGACAAAGTTGCTGCTATAGTAAATTTTCCTCAGTGTAAGACTACCACTGAAATCAAACGTTTTGTTGGTATGGCTTCTTGGTATAGAAAGTTTATTAAAGGCTTTTCTACTCTTGTTTCACCGTTAAACGATTTGTTGAAAGGTAAAAAGAAAGGTCAAACTGTGAAATGGACTCCTGAAGCTGATAGTGCTTTTATTAAGTTAAAAGAAGCTCTGGTCTCTGCTCCAATTTTGTGCAGTCCAGATTTTGATATCCCGTTTATTATTCAGGCTGATGCTTCTAATACCGGTTTGGGCGGTGTGCTTTTACAGGAAATAGATGGCTCAGAAAGAGTTATAGCTTACGCTAGTCGATCTTTATCTAGGACAGAACGTAATTATACTGTGACTGAAAGAGAATGTCTTGCTGTAATTTTTTCTTTATCAAAATTTAGACCCTATGTTGAAGGTACTGCAAATCTAAAAATTATTACCGATCACTACTCACTTTTATGGTTAAATAATATGAAAGAACCATTTGGAAGATTAGCCAGATGGGCCGTTCATTTGCAACAATACGATTATACCATTACTCATAGAAAAGGATCTTTAAATGTTGTTCCAGATTGTTTGTCTAGAATTCCTCCAGGCGATCAAGAAAATGAAAATCTTGAAAATAATGCTATTTCAGTTTTGACGAATTTTGACCAACAAAAACTTGATATTTGTTTAGAGAACCTTGACCCTTTTTATCTGAAAATGCAAAAAGATATAAGTGCAAAACCTGAGAATTTTCCTAATTGGTGCGTAAAAAATCAGTTTGTTTACAAACACATTCCTTTAAAAACCAAATTCAAATCTAATTTAACCCCTTGGAAACTATTGGTGCCAAAATCGCAAATCAAAAAAATAATTACTAAACATCATGACCCTGTTGTAGCAGGTCACTTTGGATTTTTCAAGACAATCAATCGAATTCAAGAAAATTATTATTGGAAAGAAATGCGTAAAGATGTGGCAAAATATATTAGATCTTGTAAGGTTTGTGGTGAACAAAAAGCTACAAATGAAGCTAGGATGGGTTTAATGGGTTCTGAAAAATCTTGTAACTTCCCTTTTCAAATTATTGCTGTGGATATTGTTGGACCTCTGCCTAGAAGTCGTTCTGGTTTTACTCATTTATTAGTTGTAGGTGATTGGTTTTCAAAGTTCACAATATTACACCCTTTAAAGAAAGCTGAAGCTGGTAGAATTTGTAGATTTATTGAGAGTGAAGTATTTCTGGTTTATGGCGTTCCCCAATTTATAATTTGCGATAATGGAAGCCAGTTTGCTGGCAAAGTTTTTAAGCGTATGGCAGAAAAATATGAAGTACAAAAAATATGGTTTAATGCTCGTTACCACCCACAAACTAATTTTGTGGAAAGGTCGAACAGAATTGTAGGTACAGCTATTCGTAGTTACATTAAGGAACATAAGGATTGGGATCAGCATCTTTCAGAGATCCAATTTGCGATTAATTCATCTGTTCATGAAGCCACAAATTTTAGTCCTAATTTTATGAATTTTGGTCGGAATGTCCCCATTACCGGGAAATATTATGGCGAAATTATCGACACTGAGAATATTGAGTTATTGTCTAGAGAACGTATTGAGTTTTGTGATAAATTAAAGGATCTTTCTGAAATATATGAGAATGTGAAGAAAAAGCTGCATCAGGCATATGAAAGAAATAAGCGCCATTATAATTTGAGAAAACGTGACGTCCAGTTTAGCGTCGGAGATAAGGTATGGAAGCGTAATAAAGTGTTGTCCGACGCATCGAATCAATTTGCTGCTAAATTAGCAAAGAAATATGTTCTATGCAAGATTTCTAAAAAGATTTCTCGATTAATCTATCGGCTAGTTCATATTGACGGTTCAGATGCAGGCGAGTGGCATATCAAGGATTTGAAGCCATATTTAGGTTCGAATTCCGACGTTTCCGTAGGCTCTGAAGCATAGTTATGTTTTTTTGTTAAGAAAGGTTACTCTTTTAGTTAAGAGTTGTTTGTAGTTAAATACCAAGTTTACTAGGTGAATTAAGTTAGATTTAATGAATTGACACGCGTGTCTCCATTGTCTCCCGTGTCTCCATTGTCTCCCGTGTCTCCATTGTCTCCCGTGTCTCCATTGTCTTCAGTGGCTCCATTCCCTTAGAACAATTCCCGTGTAGAAGAGAGTGCACTCCTCTATTTTATTCTTGGTTAGTCCCCCTAGTTTTAGATTTTAAGTTATCCAGAAAAGTTTTGATTCCGCGAATTTTGTTTCCTTGCTTTTTGGGAATCTTTATAGATTAGTCCTTACTAATTTTGTCCTTTTCTGAATTTTGACCTACCGATTGTGACTCCAATTTATTTGGCGGGTGATACACGTGAGATATCGTGCATCTATAAAGAATATTTCTCAAAACTATCTATCCCCAATTATAAAGTTTTTATAAAGAAAATTTCTCAAAACTATCTATCCCCAGATATAAAGTTTTTATAAAAAAAAAATTTCTCAAAACTATCTATCCCCAGTTATAAAGGTTTTTTAGGAATATTTCTCAAAACTATCTATCCCCAGATTTAAAGTTTTTATGAAGAACATTTCATAAAAATATCTAGCCCCTTTTACCGTGCCCTTGATTATATTTACAGATCCATTTTAGGATATAAGTTATCAACTTAGAATTATTTGGATAAGTGGGATTAGAACTAGTAGTTTCTGCATGAAATAAAATTTGTTTGCTCCCAAATTTTATTCTTTTAGGAGAGGGGTGGTGTAACAGTTTTTTTTTTATATGCAAAAGAAAAGTTGCAGACCTTGATTGTTATTCGGAAATAAAAATAATTAACAAACAATAAACAAAAGTTCTAACTTAAACCTTAATATCCTTAATAAATTAAAGGTAACATTCAAAAAAAAAATACAGCGGAGCGCGGAGGTTCGATCCCCTGGTCTGGCGGTCGCTTCGGTTTTGTTTCGCCGCGTTGTCCTCTGGACCACGACTACCACAACGTTCATACTTTTGAATAGCCCAGTTATGCGTTGCGGGACGAAGGTTTGTTCGAGTACCACTAGTGGACTGATGCGACCCACCCGGTTGATTCAAACACCCATTATCTTTCTCTAAGCGCTCGCGCGAGACAAGATCAATGATACACCGTGTTCACGGCAGGTGTATTTCCAAGGCGTTGCAGTTTTTTGTAAAGTTGTGAACGAAAGTGGAGCCTTACTTATCAACGAATTCGACTCTTAACAGAAAGCATTTAGCACCGTTTAAAATAACATGTAGTTAAAAATACCTATTAAATTATACTTTGTGTGTGTGTGAAAATTGGATTATTGTTCATTACTGGTGAGTTTTTCATATTTATTTATTATACTTTCTACAAACCTACGAAATGACTTAAAATAAAATAAAACGTTGTTATATAAAAGTAAATCTTTTAAACTTCATAAAGATGATAAAATTATATTTGTTAAAATATTCTAAAACCAACAATGACCCTTTCAGGTCGTTCCGTTTGTTGGAGCTCGTCCTATCGTTCACGTCACTACGTTATTAAGATGACAACTTTTTTTGAGACCCGTTCAATGACAAATTTTTGAGACCCGTTCAACGACGGAAGATAACCTTTAATGACATTGAGCGACCTTTAAATGCCTGAACGCTGCTGTTGTTTTCTTGTTCGTCAATGCCATTTTGCTGTCCTGTTTTTTTTTGAAGTACCGAGACTAATCGAGACCCAGTTTTTTGAAGATCCAACCTACAACGAGGGATTGGCAGATAAGATTTTTAGATACTTTTTTACTAACCCTTTTTATATGCTATTTTATTGAAACATTAGTTAATTTTGGTAAACATCATTGCCCTTGATAAAATCTGGCAACATATAACCCTTGGTTGAGTGAATGCGCATTTACCCCGCTAAGGCCATGGTATTCTTCTTATTTTCATATTGCCAATAGTTTTAGTCTCACATATGTACCTCAATTTTTTGTGATACGGCGTAGTTTTATTTTCTCTGTCTCCGGTGTTTATTGTGTTAAATTATAAATAAACTTTTATCTGTTAAAATAAGAAAAATTAAAAAAAGGTTCAATTCTAGGAAGATTAAAGTAAATAGTAAGTTTTTTTAAATAATAAAATTAAGGTAGGAACTGTGATAACAAACAAGGATATAAACTTTCTTAAAAATAATTTATTTACATATTTAATTTAACTGAAAATTCTCTCAGATGTATATTTATTTATATGATCTTTTGTAACTTATGTGATAGCAATAAAATAGATTACAGTATTTTTTTTGTAAATTGCTTGCCTTTTTTCTTAAACATAAACCAACTTTTCTTTACCCTAGTGAATAACACAAGGTTCACTAAAATTATTAATTCACTATAATATTTTTTCTATAAACTTTTAAATACTTGTGTTGGCGCCCTTTAGGCAAAAGAAAATTTTCTTAGTTTATTTAGTTCTTTAAGAGATAAACCCACGACCTCAGTCCCAACTGAGCTACCGATAGGCATCTTTAGTTTGTAACAATAAATCGGTTACAGTCTGTATGTCTGTATGTCTGTATGTCTTTATGTCTGTATGTCTGTATGTCTGTATGTCTGTATGTCTGTATGTCTGTATGTCTGTATGTCTGTATGTCTGTATGTCTGTATGTCTGTATGTCTGTATGTCTGTATGTCTGTATGTCTGTATGTCTGTATGTCTGTATGTCTGTATGTCTGTATGTCTGTATGTCTGTATGTCTGTATGTCTGTATGTCTGTATGTCTGTATGTCTGTATGTCTGTATGTCTGTATGTCTGTATGTCTGTATGTCTGTATGTCTGTATGTCTGTATGTCTGTATGTCTGTATGTCTGTATGTCTGTATGTCTGTATGTCTGTATGTCTGTATGTCTGTATGTCTGTATGTCTGTATGTCTGTATGTCTGTATGTCTGTATGTCTGTATGTCTGTATGTCTGTATGTCTGTATGTCTGTATGTCTGTATGTCTGTATGTCTGTATGTCTGTATGTCTGTATGTCTGTATGTCTGTATGTCTGTATGTCTGTATGTCTGTATGTCTGTATGTCTGTATGTCTGTATGTCTGTATGTCTGTATGTCTGTATGTCTGTATGTCTGTATGTCTGTATGTCTGTATGTCTGTATGTCTGTATGTCTGTATGTCTGTATGTCTGTATGTCTGTATGTCTGTATGTCTGTATGTCTGTATGTCTGTATGTCTGTATGTCTGTATGTCTGTATGTCTGTATGTCTGTATGTCTGTATGTCTGTATGTCTGTATGTCTGTATGTCTGTATGTCTGTTTGTCTGTTTGTCTGTATGTCTGTATGTCTGTATGTCTGTATGTCTGTATGTCTGTATGTCTGTATGTCTGTATGTCTGTATGTCTGTATGTCTGTATGTCTGTATGTCTGTATGTCTGTATGTCTGTATGTCTGTATGTCTGTATGTCTGTATGTCTGTTTGTCTGTATGTCTGTATGTCTGTATGTCTGTATGTCTGTATGTCTGTATGTCTGTATGTCTGTATGTCTGTATGTCTGTATGTCTGTATGTCTGTATGTCTGTATGTCTGTATGTCTGTATGTCTGTATGTCTGTATGTCTGTATGTCTGTATGTCTGTATGTCTGTATGTCTGTATGTCTGTATGTCTGTATGTCTGTATGTCTGTATGTCTGTATGTCTGTATGTCTGTATGTCTGTATGTCTGTATGTCTGTATGTCTGTATGTCTGTATGTCTGTATGTCTGTATGTCTGTATGTCTGTATGTCTGTATGTCTGTATGTCTGTATGTCTGTATGTCTGTATGTCTGTATGTCTGTATGTCTGTATGTCTGTATGTCTGTATGTCTGTATGTCTGTATGTCTGTATGTCTGTATGTCTGTATGTCTGTATGTCTGTATGTCTGTATGTCTGTATGTCTGTATGTCTGTATGTCTGTATGTCTGTATGTCTGTATGTCTGTATGTCTGTATGTCTGTATGTCTGTATGTCTGTATGTCTGTATGTCTGTATGTCTGTATGTCTGTATGTCTGTATGTCTGTATGTCTGTATGTCTGTATGTCTGTATGTCTGTATGTCTGTATGTCTGTATGTCTGTATGTCTGTATGTCTGTATGTCTGTATGTCTGTATGTCTGTATGTCTGTATGTCTGTATGTCTGTATGTCTGTATGTCTGTATGTCTGTATGTCTGTATGTCTGTATGTCTGTATGTCTGTATGTCTGTATGTCTGTATGTCTGTATGTCTGTATGTCTGTATGTCTGTATGTCTGTATGTCTGTATGTCTGTATGTCTGTATGTCTGTATGTCTGTATGTCTGTATGTCTGTATGTCTGTATGTCTGTATGTCTGTATGTCTGTATGTCTGTATGTCTGTATGTCTGTATGTCTGTATGTCTGTATGTCTGTATGTCTGTATGTCTGTATGTCTGTATGTCTGTATGTCTGTATGTCTGTATGTCTGTATGTCTGTATGTCTGTATGTCTGTATGTCTGTATGTCTGTATGTCTGTATGTCTGTATGTCTGTATGTCTGTATGTCTGTATGTCTGTATGTCTGTATGTCTGTATGTCTGTATGTCTGTATGTCTGTATGTCTGTATGTCTGTATGTCTGTATGTCTGTATGTCTGTATGTCTGTATGTCTGTATGTCTGTATGTCTGTATGTCTGTATGTCTGTATGTCTGTATGTCTGTATGTCTGTATGTCTGTATGTCTGTATGTCTGTATGTCTGTATGTCTGTATGTCTGTATGTCTGTATGTCTGTATGTCTGTATGTCTGTATGTCTGTATGTCTGTATGTCTGTATGTCTGTATGTCTGTATGTCTGTATGTCTGTATGTCTGTATGTCTGTATGTCTGTATGTCTGTATGTCTGTATGTCTGTATGTCTGTATGTCTGTATGTCTGTATGTCTGTATGTCTGTATGTCGGTATGTCTGTATGTCTGTATGTCTGTATGTCTGTATGTCTGTATGTCTGTATGTCTGAATGTCTGTATGTCTGTATGTCTGTATGTCTGTATGTCTGTATGTCTGTATGTCTGAATGTCTGTATGTCTGTATGTCTGTATGTCTGTATGTCTGTATGTCTGTATGTCTGTATGTCTGTATGTCTGTATGTCTGTATGTCTGTATGTCTGTATGTCTGTATGTCTGTATGTCTGTATGTCTGTATGTCTGTATGTCTGTATGTCTGTATGTCTGTATGTCTGTATGTCTGTATGTCTGTATGTCTGTATGTCTGTATGTCTGTATGTCTGTATGTCTGTATGTCTGTATGTCTGTATGTCTGTATGTCTGTATGTCTGTATGTCTGTATGTCTGTATGTCTGTATGTCTGTATGTCTGTATGTCTGTATGTCTGTATGTCTGTATGTCTGTATGTCTGTATGTCTGTATGTCTGTATGTCTGTATGTCTGTATGTCTGTATGTCTGTATGTCTGTATGTCTGTATGTCTGTATGTCTGTATGTCTGTATGTCTGTATGTCTGTATGTCTGTATGTCTGTATGTCTGTATGTCTGTATGTCTGTATGTCTGTATGTCTGTATGTCTGTATGTCTGTATGTCTGTATGTCTGTATGTCTGTATGTCTGTATGTCTGTATGTCTGTATGTCTGTATGTCTGTATGTCTGTATGTCTGTATGTCTGTATGTCTGTATGTCTGTATGTCTGTATGTCTGTATGTCTGTATGTCTGTATGTCTGTATGTCTGTATGTCTGTATGTCTGTATGTCTGTATGTCTGTATGTCTGTATGTCTGTATGTCTGTATGTCTGTATGTCTGTATGTCTGTATGTCTGTATGTCTGTATGTCTGTATGTCTGTATGTCTGTATGTCTGTATGTCTGTATGTCTGTATGTCTGTATGTCTGTATGTCTGTATGTCTGTATGTCTGTATGTCTGTATGTCTGTATGTCTGTATGTCTGTTTGTCTGTTTGTCTGTATGTCTGTATGTCTGTATGTCTGTATGTCTGTTTGTCTGTATGTCTGTATGTCTGTTTGTCTGTATGTCTGTATGTCTGTATGTCTGTATGTCTGTATGTCTGTATGTCTGTATGTCTGTATGTCTGTATGTCTGTATGTCTGTATGTCTGTATGTCTGTATGTCTGTATGTCTGTATGTCTGTATGTCTGTATGTCTGTATGTCTGTATGTCTGTATGTCTGTATGTCTGTATGTCTTTATGTCTGTATGTCTGTATGTCTGTATGTCTGTATGTCTGTATGTCTGTATGTCTGTATGTCTGTATGTCTGTATGTCTGTATGTCTGTATGTCTGTATGTCTGTATGTCTGTATGTCTGTATGTCTGTATGTCTGTATGTCTGTATGTCTGTATGTCTGTATGTCTGTATGTCTGTATGTCTGTATGTCTGTATGTCTGTATGTCTGTATGTCTGTATGTCTGTATGTCTGTATGTCTGTATGTCTGTATGTCTGTATGTCTGTATGTCTGTATGTCTGTATGTCTGTATGTCTGTATGTCTGTATGTCTGTATGTCTGTATGTCTGTATGTCTGTATGTCTGTATGTCTGTATGTCTGTATGTCTGTATGTCTGTATGTCTGTATGTCTGTATGTCTGTATGTCTGTATGTCTGTATGTCTGTATGTCTGTATGTCTGTATGTCTGTATGTCTGTATGTCTGTATGTCTGTATGTCTGTATGTCTGTATGTCTGTATGTCTGTATGTCTGTATGTCTGTATGTCTGTATGTCTGTATGTCTGTATGTCTGTATGTCTGTATGTCTGTATGTCTGTATGTCTGTATGTCTGTATGTCTGTATGTCTGTATGTCTGTATGTCTGTATGTCTGTATGTCTGTATGTCTGTATGTCTGTATGTCTGTATGTCTGTATGTCTGTATGTCTGTATGTCTGTATGTCTGTATGTCTGTATGTCTGTATGTCTGTATGTCTGTATGTCTGTATGTCTGTATGTCTGTATGTCTGTATGTCTGTATGTCTGTATGTCTGTATGTCTGTATGTCTGTATGTCTGTATGTCTGTATGTCTGTATGTCTGTATGTCTGTATGTCTGTATGTCTGTATGTCTGTATGTCTGTATGTCTGTATGTCTGTATGTC
This sequence comes from Aspidapion aeneum, assembly GCA_963576565.1. Classification (NCBI taxonomy): domain Eukaryota; kingdom Metazoa; phylum Arthropoda; class Insecta; order Coleoptera; family Brentidae; genus Aspidapion; species Aspidapion aeneum. The sequence continues at coordinate 67,102,921 of OY755043.1, forward strand.
TGTATGTCTGTATGTCTGTATGTCTGTATGTCTGTATGTCTGTATGTCTGTATGTCTGTATGTCTGTATGTCTGTATGTCTGTATGTCTGTATGTCTGTATGTCTGTATGTCTGTATGTCTGTATGTCTGTATGTCTGTATGTCTGTATGTCTGTATGTCTGTATGTCTGTATGTCTGTATGTCTGTATGTCTGTATGTCTGTATGTCTGTATGTCTGTATGTCTGTATGTCTGTATGTCTGTATGTCTGTATGTCTGTATGTCTGTATGTCTGTATGTCTGTATGTCTGTATGTCTGTATGTCTGTATGTCTGTATGTCTGTATGTCTGTATGTCTGTATGTCTGTATGTCTGTATGTCTGTATGTCTGTATGTCTGTATGTCTGTATGTCTGTATGTCTGTATGTCTGTATGTCTGTATGTCTGTATGTCTGTATGTCTGTATGTCTGTATGTCTGTATGTCTGTATGTCTGTATGTCTGTATGTCTGTATGTCTGTATGTCTGTATGTCTGTATGTCTGTATGTCTGTATGTCTGTATGTCTGTATGTCTGTATGTCTGTATGTCTGTATGTCTGTATGTCTGTATGTCTGTATGTCTGTATGTCTGTATGTCTGTATGTCTGTATGTCTGTATGTCTGTATGTCTGTATGTCTGTATGTCTGTATGTCTGTATGTCTGTATGTCTGTATGTCTGTATGTCTGTATGTCTGTATGTCTGTATGTCTGTATGTCTGTATGTCTGTATGTCTGTATGTCTGTATGTCTGTATGTCTGTATGTCTGTATGTCTGTATGTCTGTATGTCTGTATGTCTGTATGTCTGTATGTCTGTATGTCTGTATGTCTGTATGTCTGTATGTCTGTATGTCTGTATGTCTGTATGTCTGTATGTCTGTATGTCTGTATGTCTGTATGTCTGTATGTCTGTATGTCTGTATGTCTGTATGTCTGTATGTCTGTATGTCTGTATGTCTGTATGTCTGTATGTCTGTATGTCTGTATGTCTGTATGTCTGTATGTCTGTATGTCTGTATGTCTGTATGTCTGTATGTCTGTATGTCTGTATGTCTGTATGTCTGTATGTCTGTATGTCTGTATGTCTGTATGTCTGTATGTCTGTATGTCTGTATGTCTGTATGTCTGTATGTCTGTATGTCTGTATGTCTGTATGTCTGTATGTCTGTATGTCTGTATGTCTGTATGTCTGTATGTCTGTATGTCTGTATGTCTGTATGTCTGTATGTCTGTATGTCTGTATGTCTGTATGTCTGTATGTCTGTATGTCTGTATGTCTGTGTGTCTGTATGTCTGTATGTCTGTATGTCTGTATGTCTGTATGTCTGTATGTCTGTGTGTCTGTGTGTCTGTATGTCTGTATGTCTGTATGTCTGTATGTCTGTATGTCTGTATGTCTGTATGTCTGTATGTCTGTATGTCTGTATGTCTGTATGTCTGTATGTCTGTATGTCTGTATGTCTGTATGTCTGTATGTCTGTATGTCTGTATGTCTGTATGTCTGTATGTCTGTATGTCTGTATGTCTGTATGTCTGTATGTCTGTATGTCTGTATGTCTGTATGTCTGTATGTCTGTATGTCTGTATGTCTGTATGTCTGTATGTCTGTATGTCTGTATGTCTGTATGTCTGTATGTCTGTATGTCTGTATGTCTGTATGTCTGTATGTCTGTATGTCTGTATGTCTGTATGTCTGTATGTCTGTATGTCTGTATGTCTGTATGTCTGTATGTCTGTATGTCTGTATGTCTGTATGTCTGTATGTCTGTATGTCTGTATGTCTGTATGTCTGTATGTCTGTATGTCTGTATGTCTGTATGTCTGTATGTCTGTATGTCTGTATGTCTGTATGTCTGTATGTCTGTATGTCTGTATGTCTGTATGTCTGTATGTCTGTATGTCTGTATGTCTGTATGTCTGTATGTCTGTATGTCTGTATGTCTGTATGTCTGTATGTCTGTATGTCTGTATGTCTGTATGTCTGTATGTCTGTATGTCTGTATGTCTGTATGTCTGTATATCTGTATGTCTGTACGTCTGTATGTCTGTATGTCTGTATGTCTGTATGTCTGTATGTCTGTATGTCTGTATGTCTGTACGTCTGTATGTCTGTATGTCTGTATGTCTGTACGTCTGTATGTCTGTATGTCTGTATGTCTGTATGTCTGTATGTCTGTATGTCTGTATGTCTGTATGTCTGTATGTCTGTATGTCTGTATGTCTGTATGTCTGTATGTCTGTATGTCTGTATGTCTGTATGTCTGTATGTCTGTATGTCTGTATGTCTGTATGTCTGTATGTCTGTATGTCTGTATGTCTGTATGTCTGTATGTCTGTATGTCTGTATGTCTGTATGTCTGTATGTCTGTATGTCTGTATGTCTGTATGTCTGTATGTCTGTATGTCTGTATGTCTGTATGTCTGTATGTCTGTATGTCTGTATGTCTGTATGTCTGTATGTCTGTATGTCTGTATGTCTGTATGTCTGTATGTCTGTATGTCTGTATGTCTGTATGTCTGTATGTCTGTATGTCTGTATGTCTGTATGTCTGTATGTCTGTATGTCTGTATGTCTGTATGTCTGTATGTCTGTATGTCTGTATGTCTGTATGTCTGTATGTCTGTATGTCTGTATGTCTGTATGTCTGTATGTCTGTATGTCTGTATGTCTGTATGTCTGTATATCTGTATGTCTGTATGTCTGTACGTCTGTATGTCTGTTTGTCTGTATGTCTGTATGTCTGTATGTCTGTATGTCTGTATGTCTGTATGTCTGTATGTCTGTATGTCTGTATGTCTGTATGTCTGTATGTCTGTATGTCTGTATGTCTGTATGTCTGTATGTCTGTATGTCTGTATGTCTGTATGTCTGTATGTCTGTATGTCTGTATGTCTGTATGTCTGTATGTCTGTATGTCTGTATGTCTGTATGTCTGTATGTCTGTATGTCTGTATGTCTGTATGTCTGTATGTCTGTATGTCTGTATGTCTGTATGTCTGTATGTCTGTATGTCTGTATGTCTGTATGTCTGTATGTCTGTATGTCTGTATGTCTGTATGTCTGTATGTCTGTATGTCTGTATGTCTGTATGTCTGTATGTCTGTATGTCTGTATGTCTGTATGTCTGTATGTCTGTATGTCTGTATGTCTGTATGTCTGTATGTCTGTATGTCTGTATGTCTGTATGTCTGTATGTCTGTATGTCTGTATGTCTGTATGTCTGTATGTCTGTATGTCTGTATGTCTGTATGTCTGTATGTCTGTATGTCTGTATGTCTGTATGTCTGTATGTCTGTATGTCTGTATGTCTGTATGTCTGTATGTCTGTATGTCTGTATGTCTGTATGTCTGTATGTCTGTATGTCTGTATGTCTGTATGTCTGTATGTCTGTATGTCTGTATGTCTGTCTGTAACGACCAACGCGCATAACTCAAAAACCGCTTGCCGGATTTCATGAAATTTGGTACCTAGCCTGGGTCTTGGGTCGAGATGGTCCCATTTAAAAATGATCAAAATCCACCGAACACAAGCCAAATAAAAGGGTGAGGGTAGATTAAAAAAATTAGAGTTTACGTGAAAATATGGCTTGTGTGATATCAAACGAAAGGTAATTGAGTCTGGAGTTGAACAAAATACATTTGATTTTTTTTTTAAAGGGGGGTGATTTCAAAAATTTGAGTTTAAGTCAAAACATGGTTTGTGTGGTATCAAACGAGAGGTAATTTAGTCTGGAGTTGAATGACATATATTAAAATTTTTAGTTATATTAGCTCACACGTACACTATAACTATAGTACCTAGTGTGAGCTTAGGGGCCCATATATTGGCAGAGTATTTTAAATACTGGTCAATTAAGTTAGGTTGGGCCCATAAAAAATCTTGATACGAAAGGTGTAACCTAAAACACACTAACGCTTGTTTCTCATTAATACTTTAGAATAATATTTACTTAAACACCCTGTAGATACGGTTTGAAAGGTACAGATTAAAAATAATAAATAAATCGTAAATTCAGTAACATTGCGCATATGTTTGGAAAAGCCGTCTAAAGAGCCATTATGCTTCTTGGACATTATCACTTTCAACACCCTGTATTTCAAAAACTGGTCATTTATTTGAATTGGGCCCCTAAGAATTTTTGATAAGAAAGGTTCTACAACATACCAAAATTTCGTAAAGTTTGACGGAGTACAGAAATCCCATAAGAGGTGTGCCAGATCCTTTACCAAATCCATTAGTTTATATTTTTCATTAAAAAACAATTAAAAAAGTTTCCGATGATAGAAAAATAACCTATATTTGCAACATTATTATGTATAAAGCATTGTAATAATTAAGTTAATGTTTTCTATGCACTAATAAAAAGGAATTTACTGCAGAATATTCGTCAAAGAGTCTTTTTTTTACTAGTTTTTATCCTCTCAAGAAAATGTATGTACCTAAATCAATGGGAAACAAACTTATAAACCTTAGATTTAATTGAAAAAATTCAATCTTGCTTTTTATTGTTGCTAGTAGCTATTAAAAATTCTTTGATTAAGCTTCCTTACTAATTGGTGTTTATAGAGTGTTTTTAGGCAAATTGAGCGTTGACACAAAATAACTCATTCTTATCAGCGCGCAAAGTTTAAATTTAACACTATGTATTTCATTGACGAGTAGAATGGGTTTTTTGTTGTTAAAATTTAATTTGATAAAAACTTTTCAAAACACCACAATATAAGAAGTATCTTGATTGGAGAACGATTGCATTGATGGCTATGAACATCCGGTATACAATAATTTGAAAAGCCACCCTATAGCTTAGAGACAAACTGCGCAAGCGTTATATTGTTTTAAATCCCCCTGTAAATGTTTAGTACGGAATACAACGTTGGAGAGGCGCTGGTTTTTTCATGTCACCCCGGTATACTGCGCCAATTGAGTAATAAAACTCCCACCGCGTAAGTGTCTGGTCTATCTCTGTCATTCGTCTATGAACTCAGGTAACCAACAAATTGGGAGGAAACTTGATAACGCCACCATGATGCTTAATTTTAAATTCACTGAATATTTTTTTACACGAACATAAATACTACTAGTTTTAATTTTATTACAGGTATTATGGGAAGTATGACATTTTACAAATAATGCCTTAAAATTACTGCCTATATAAAGCATTCCTAAAATTGTCTTATTATAATATTTTTACCCTAGAACTAATATAGTAATAAATATAGGTACACGCTGATCTTGTGCTAAATATAAAACATTTGTAGGTACTTGCAAACCCCAAAAGCCGCAGAAAACAGACAGTAACTTATTTGGTATTTGTATTTTTTTAAACTTTCGACCTCTTTAGTACATCTATGGGCAGGGCCCGTAAGAGGCACGGACAAACCGGGCTTCTGCCCAAGGGCGCCAAATCGGAGCTCTAAAGGTGCTAAATTGTACATCTAGAGTAGGCGGATTAGATGTTTTTAGAAGTATGAGTATAGGCGCGCCAATTTACTGTTTCGCCCAGGGCGCCTAAATATCTAGGGAGGGTCCTGCTATGGGCTTCAGTTATATTAATTTATTGTAGGTTCTAAGGTTCAATATAAATTCAAAGCATTTTGAGACATAGAACATATTAATATTTTGACAGCAAATAATTGAAGTTTTTGTAGTCGGCACACCTACTAAATATAAAAATTTTGGTTCCGTTTTCGAGAATTAAGGTTCTCTTTAAATTTGGTATGGTTGTATGATTTTAAATATTATAAAATTGTCATTTGTAAAACGATATTTAAGGTAAATGTTGAAGTTTTGGGAATATCGCCAATTTTTTAAAAAGTGCTATTTATAAGCATGTATGGCATAAAAACTCCGGCACGATTTTTGTAAAATTATACAGTTTTTGAAAGCTTGTTTCTTAATATAACTAATTCTTTTGGAGGATCAAAATCACCCAAAAAATATAGAAATCCGAGGCACACAAATGAAGAGATGTCAAATTGAGCCCTAAATCCAATGTTTTTTTTACATACCATTACTTAAGTTTGAATTTTTTTATCAGACACCCGGTTTACTACACTACTACTACTACTACTACTATTTTGCATTTACCGCAATATTTTTTAAAAAAATTTGTTAAGTTTTAATAATATTTAGACAAGAAATAAGAATAAAAATATAAGCGGTAGTACTTAAAAAAAAATATTTAATCTTAAGAACAATTTTTTTAAGTTTTTTACAAAACGCGATATGGCTAATTTTGGTATTTTTTGCGCGGTTCCGTGTAAAGATGATATATAAATTTAAGCATATTGTGATAGACTAACTCAAAAAATACAAGAATTATTATACGAGATCAAAATCACCACTAAACTGTGTTCGAGGGAACCAAATAATCCAAAAATTTTTAAAATTACAAATTTAAATTTTGATAAAAATTTCATTTCTACAATTTTTAATAAAAGAACTAAAACAATCTGTTGAGATGGTTATAGAGCGGTAGATAGATACATCCACTGGCTGCATAAAACTGAAAATAAAAATTGTCCTACAAATTACCGTTTTTGATATATTTGACAAAAATTAGGTTACTATCAATCTTCACCTTTGGGGCGTCGCGACGCTACCTATAATGCGACGCCAAGCAAATCACTGTTTTTTCCTAACTTCGTAGGGAGTCCTTAAACAACATGCCAAGTTATATCAAAATCACCCAAAAATTGAATTTTTCCAATTTGACTGCTCGACCACCATGCATGTGCAATGAATAGAGGAGTTTTACCCTACAAAAGCTCCGGTAGTTCTGAATTTTGGATATGTTATTAAGGTCGCAAGGGTGGTTAAATCTGAGTTTTCGTCATCCCCACCCCTGTGCTTCCTCCGCCATCTTGAAAAAACCATAAAAAATTGGCACTTTTTGTAGTTTTTTGCCTGTGCCTTCGTTCCAGTACACTAAATCGCAAAAACAGTTATATGAAATTTTTTAGAGGATATAATTATCTACAACTGGGTGGTACTCTCGTTGTTCTGCGAGCAGTAGTAACGGAGCTAGGTAATTTCCAAAAATGACTAAAATCACATGCTTGGGCAAATTTTCAGATTTTTTCTACTTTAGACGGAATACTTTGTTCTAGGGTAAAAGTTCTAAGAACATATCTTGTAGAGAATGTTATCTGCTACAAAATCCATTTTTTAAATAGGGTATTTTTAAATATTGTAATGGAGTGGGAGTAACTTTTAACATAAAGTAAGTAAGTTAGAAAATAATCTTTTTTTAACATTTAGTGCTTTAAACAAGTTAAGTTTCGGAAACGGGAAAATGTGTTTTTAAAAAATTTTATTTTTCAAAAATGACAATTAAAATAGGTCTTAACAGTCAAGCTGTTGGCAAAATAATGATTTTAATTTACAGCCGTTTACTACTACTATGAACAACTAGGAATTAAATTAATGCTGAATCTAACTTTTCATTATGCTGAGTCTAGAAGTATGCATACGTAACTCCTCCCTCCTTAAGCTTCGAAAATACATCTTTTCGAAGGACTACTTAAGCTGATTGATTGATTGGGTTGATCGGTTTGATCGGCATCTGCATGACTGGGTTCTTCAATCGGACTTTGTTTCCAAATTCTGATAAACAGTGGTTTTATCTTCTTTAAGGAAGCAAATAGTACCATAATTGTGACGATGATGCAAATACCAATAACGATCGATGATATTGACCTCTGGTGATGAGTTTCAGTCGGATTGATTGGTGAGAGTAGGCTTGCGATATCTTGAAGTCAGTAGATGTCTTCAAGATCGATTTTTGTAAAATTTGTCGTTGCCAAAAATCTTGTCAAGTTCATTGACCCTAGTGAGATTTGTGGTAGAACTAGTGGTTTACCTTTTTGGATTTTAACGTCGTTTACAAATTTTAGATTGTCGATTTGAATTTCGCAATTTTTCGGTAGTCTAATAAGTATTGATTGTTTTATTTGGTAATAAAAGTCTGTGCTATATTTTCCAACAAGTTGTTCGGTTTTCAGTGGCATAAAGAGCACCATGTCTTGCGTGATTTGTTCGATAATTGGATGATCGGAGTTTATTGATATGATTTGACAGTTTTCAAGTTGTGTGGAACCATTGAGCAGCTTTTCAAGGCACTGGTCTTGGGTTTGAAATTCTTCCTGGCAGAAATATGTTTCTTCGAGAGCTGGCCAAGCTTCGGTGGCAAATTGTTTTCTTTGATCTTCTTGTGCCATAAATAGGTATTTTGGGATAAATATTGATTTTTCTTGAATTATTGGATAGATAACAAGGACTTGGTTTCAGGTGTAAGTATAGGAACATGGATTGCGAAAATAACCCTTGATTCCAAAAAGCTAACTTGAGTTCCCAAAAATTGATAATATGATAAGAAATTTTGAAAATTTGGTATTTCTGATTTTGAATAAAATTTTTTCAAATATCCCATTATTGTTTTAAGCTCGTTTGTCGAAAGAATGTTATTATGTAAATTATTTAATTTTGAAAACAAAATCGCATCTTCTAAGTTGTCCAAAAATGTTATCAAATTTTGACAATCTAAATTTATTTGTGATAAAATGCCTTGAATGTTTAAATACTCTTGTAACCCATTAATAGTTGTTTGTACTGACATTTGGAGTGCTTTTGAGCCTTTTTGAATGCTTTCTTGATTTTTCGTTAAAACAGTGACAGTTTTATTATAGTTAGAGATTAATTCTTTCGAAAGGGAAATTTGTGTATTGATCCCTTTAGTAATTTCTTTTTGATTTAATTCAAGATAAGAGATTGCTTTATCGTATCGTTCCCCGTCTTCGGCATCTAAAGTTTCAAATAACCATCTGTTTACGGTTCCCACTGCGGTAATTAATCCACGTTTACGAATTTTGTGTGGGCGAATGTTTTGCAATTTTTCAATTGTTGACTGAACTAAAAATTCCGTTCTCAGCAATAGACTTTCTGTTAAAGAGTGATAGCTTATAAAGTCAGATTTGCTCTCGATTTTGATTTGATTTTTAACAATAAAAAATAGTTTTTGAATATTTCCAAATTGGTTAAAATATCTTTCAAATTAACATAATGTAGAAAAGTATGACGACTGTATACTAAACGTGCTTTACCCAATTTTATTGGTAGAATTGGGTTGTCTAAATTGGTAATTTGGATGTCATTCCCTATTGCCTGTTTCACTAGAAGGACCAGGAATATCAGGACCAATGGGGTGGCGGCACATCCTGAAAAGATTTTCTAATTTTAGTTTGTCTTTTTGGTTTCTTTGCGCGCATTTTATGATAAGAATTCTTATGTGTGTGTAATTTAATTTTTGATTGACCGGTGACCTCGACCTTCTTGTAACGCGGTAAGTGTTTTGCCCTGTGTTTTGTTCTAATGTAAGCTTTTCTTTCTCCTAAAAAATCGGGGGGCTCGTCTCTAGTTTCGTTTTGTTTAAAAATGACTTTTACTTTCGCCTCCTGGTTTCGCTCTTTAATTTTTTCGTAAATTTTTTGGGAATTTTCTTTATGGTTTTGAACGTATGATGAAATGATAGCATTATCGTTTAAATCGAATGGATTCATCGATCATATGTGGCCTGTAATGATTTCGAATGGTGTATATTTTGTGACGCTGTGTATTGAGTTGTTATAGCCTAGGACTGCCCTGCGCATCAGCTGTTCGTTCGTTAAGTTAGGATTTTCGGCTTTTAAACAATTAAAACTTTCTACGATGGAGTTGTGAAATCTCTCTACTGGTGAGTTGGAGTTACTATTTCTAGCTGTAGTGTAATGCAACGGTATTCTATAAAGTTTGCAAAAATCTTCTAAGTCCTTATTTTTAAATTCGCTGCCTGAATCAGCTGTGATTTTAATTGGTAAACCATGATGCGTTATGAACTTAAATATTTTCTCTACTGCTTCTGCACCTGTTATTGATGTTATTGAGTATGCTTGTCCATATCTTGAAAACGTGTCCATTATTGTTAAAAATGCGTCATAATTAATTCGAAATACATCGATGTGAATATGCTCGAAGGGCCTTGATGACGTTGGTGTTAAATTGAATATTATGACAGGAGGGTTTCTGTCATATTTATTTATTTGACATATTTCGCAATTGTTGACATATGCTTCAATATCTTCACAAATTTTCGGCCAATAAAATTTGTATTTAAATGCTTGTTTCATTTCGTTCATTCCTCTATGGCATGTCTTTGTCACGTGGTATAAACTGAGTTTTTCTTGTTGGTCCTCGCGAGATTGTATATCTTCTAGGAAATTTGTACATCGGACTAATGTGAAAGAACTGTTTTTGAAGAAATTTTAAAGAGTGACGGTAAATTGTCTTGCTAAAGAGTCATCTTTTATAAAGATTGCATAACCAAATTTGGGGTTGATGTATTCTTTGCAAAATCTTAAAATATCTGGTATGGGATCGTTTTGTGAGACGGTTATTGTATACCTTGAATTTGTAAAAATTGCTTGATTCTTGACAAATAATTTATCTGTTGGTTCAGTTTTTACTATTATTTGGTGTTTGTAAAAAGTAACAGGTCTTTCCGTGACTGGAATATTTAGTATCGGTTCTTCTCGTGACGTATGTACTGTATCGGTTATTGGTTGGTCGTCTTGGTATGGTTTTCTGAGTTGTATATTACATTGAATAATTATTTTTGGGCTTCTTGTCAAATCTTCGAGGGTTCCTCTTGATTCGGCAGAATCGGTGGTTTCTCCTCTTTCATCTTGGTTTTGATTCTGTCCTACAAATCTTTCTGGTGTGTTCAAGAATTCTTTTATTACGTCATTGGTGTCTCCTGGGTTGTTGTCTACTGATGATATCTCTAAAGCGTTTATATAATTTTGGGTTCTTTGACTTTTGACAATTTGTATTGTGTTTAGTTCTACGGGAAAGCGAGATAGAGCATCTGCTGCTTGATTTTCTTTCCCTTTTTTATATTTCACCTCGTAGTCGTATTCTTCAAGTTTCAGCCTCCATCTGACTAATCTTGAATTCGGTTCTTTTCATTTAAATAACCACTGAAGAGATTGATGGTCAGTGTATATGGTGAATTTTTGTCCAAATAAATAAAGGCGGAAATATTTGCATCCCCATACTATGGCAAGTAGTTCTTTCTCTATAGTTGAAAAATTTATTTCTGCTGGATTTAGCGTTCTAGAGGCGTAACATATAGGATTTCCTTGCTGTGATAAGATTGCGGAAATTGCGTAGTTCGACGCATCTGTTGTCATCTCGCAGGGTTTTTCGAAGTCTGGGTAGGCTAAGACTGGCTCTGAGCAAAGTACTGTTTGGCAGGTCTTAAAACAGTCTATGAATTCTTTTGTATATTCTACACGGTTATTTTTCTTTAGACATTCTGTCATTGGCTTGGTTAATTTGGCAAAATTTTTAATAAATTTTCGGTAGTAACCCAAAAGTCCTAAAAATGATTTAATTTGTTTTTGCGTTTTTGGTATTGGAAATGGAGAAATGGTTTCTAATTTCTTTTTATTGGGTTTTATGCCCTCTGGGATTACTACATGTCCTAGAAATTCAACTTCCTTTTGCAAAAACTTACACTTGTCAAGTTGAATGTTTAGGTTAGCTTCTTTTAGTTTTTGAAAAATCAATTTTAAATTTTGAATGTGTTCTGTTAAGCTTGTGCTAAAACAGATTACGTCGTCCATAAATACCATGCAGATTTTTCCTTGAAGGTCTTTAAGGACTTCGATCATAATGGCCGTTTTCTACATTGAAAGCCGTCTTTTCTACTGAATTCTGTGCCATTTCTATCTGATGGAAACCGCTGGCTAAGTCTTACGTCGAAAAATATTGTGCTCTGCCTAATTTGTCAAGTATATTGGATATATTGGGAATCGGGTATCGATCGAATATCGATTTTTCGTTCACGCGTCTGTAGTCGACCACGATCCTCCATTTTTGCTTGCCTGACGCGTCTAACTTCTTAGGTACTATCCAAATAGGTGAAGACCAAGGGCTGGATGATGGTCTTATTATGTTTTTATCTAGCATTTCTTGTATTTGCCTTCTAACTTCATCTTTGTGAATGTATGGGTTCATCTGTGGTCCTAATTTCATGCTTAATTTTAGAAGTAAAAGTCAGTGGATCGCCGTCTTTATAAAATATATCTTTATATTCTTGCCATAATTTTAAGATTTCAGATTTTTCTTCGGTGTTCATGTGGTTGGTTCTGATCAATTTTTCAATGCTATATTGATTGGGAATATCTAATTGATTATAGCTTGTCAAAATACTATCGAATGTGTAAAGTTCAAAGTATTCTTCTTTAAAAGGCATAACTACGAGTGGTTTTGAAAATGTGAGTGATCTCGATTCATTGGTGGGGTTTTGGACTTCGATTAGTGCGTATCCGTTATTGGCTGTAGTCAAAATTGATGGTATGTACAAATGGTTGATGAAAATTGCGGATATCAAAATTTCTCCATAATCGATATTGACTGGTACTAATTTCAATGGTTTCTCCATCGCGCTGATTGTAATGGTCTAATTTGTTTTCCATTTGTGTCTAAATTTATACGGTAGAATGACATTCGTGCCTACAAGTTGTTCATTTACTACATCTATGTTTAAGCACATTGTTGTCAGGTCTTCTATCCCTATGACGCCATCGAAATAGTCGTGAAAATCAAATAGCACATATGTTATCTGACCGTCGTAACAAAGTTCTCGGAAGGCTGGTATTTCTGCTTCAAACTCTGTGTCATTGGATCAATTAACGGTTTTTATATGGTTAATTTTTCGGAAAATACAATTTGGGAAATATTTTTCTCCAATTATTGATCTTAATATTGATCGACTACTACCTGTATCAATCTATAATTTGCATTTTGGGTTATTGATTTCGATATAAGGTAGTTGGCTTCTGGAATGGGTATTGATTTCTATTATGGTTTATTTTTGCCTGGGCCTGGTTTCGAAAAATTTTCGTTTTGGGCGATTTGGTTTGGTTGTGTTTCTGTCTTGTTTTGTTGTGAGTTTTCTGGGTATGTCTGATAGTCGGGCTCTTGGTAGTTCTATTCTGCAGAGTAATCACACTCCGAATAGCTATGATTATATCCAGTGTAAGGGTCATGTGGGGTATCATTCTGCTCGAAAAATTCTTGGCTGTCACCATGGCCATAAAACTGTGAATAATTTCCCCAGTAGTCTTCTTCTTTTCCTTCGTTATGATTTTGAAATTCGTTGGAATAAAATTCATTTCTTCTGAAACCTTGATTTTGTGGTCTGTTTCTCATAAAGCTACTTGTCTGATTAGAAATACCGGACATGGGCGTCGGTTTGGGTAAAAGATGTTCCGGTGTATTTTTTGGGCTAAATACATTTTTTGGTGGTCCGAATACATCTTGAGCATTAGGGAATCTTTGTGGCGGTAAAGGTCTTGGTTGTATGTTGTAGTGGCCTTTTGTCCCGTTCTGGTTCGAATAGCACTCAAGTTGTTAAAACAACACTCCGAAAAGTCTTTTTCCGTACTCGTTAGTAAAGTCTATTTTACGCACGATTTTTAACGAATCTGACCACCTGCGCTATCCTACCGACTGCGCCAGTTGAGTTACGAAAACGGGACAATGTGTTTTTAAAAAATTTTATTTTTCAAAAATGACAATTACAATAGGTCTTAACAGTCAAGCTGTTGGCAAAAGAATGATTTTAATTTAGAGCCGTTTACTACTACTATGAACAACTAGGAATTAAATTAATGCTAAATCTAATTTTTCATTATGCTGAGTCTAGAAGTATGTATACGTAACTAACGGCACGTTTTTTCTTTATTTTTATTTTTTTGTGTAAATTTAGTGACATACAAAAAGGTAAGAGAGCTCAGGGGTCAAACACCTCCTTAAACTAACCACCTCCTCAAAAAACCCCCCAGACCCCCCAAAATCTAACATATTTAGTTTTTCTCAAATTTTCTCAAAAAATACGCTTCTAAGAGAAATACGTGTAATACACTTTATTGTAGACAATGAAATTTCCTTTTGAAAAAGGTACAACCCGAGTAGTACAGTAGTGGAGGTTCTGGACCAATTGGTAACATGCCATCCACTTCTCCGAAGTGGATGGCCTGTTGCTGAAGAAGTGAAAATAGTTTGACCTTGGGACTAAAAGAAGTGTGTAAGAAGTTGTGAGCAATGACGCAACAACCAGAGGCTGGCTTGTTGCTGAAGAAGTGAAAATAGTTTGACCTTGGGACTAAAAGAAGTGTGTAAGAAGTTGTGAGCAATGACGCAACAACCAGAGGCTGTTGAAAGGCCCTATTGGTCAATGAGTTAGGTGCCAATGCAAGAGTAGGTAAAATGGGGTGTTTTTTTTTTATTTTTTAGTAAGATAGCTACTTCACTAGCTTAGCCTGGTCTAGGTAAGTCTTAATGTGAAAAAGGCCTTAGGTAATTGTTGGTTAAAAAATAAAATAATTTCTAAAAATATTTGTTAAAATGAATCGGGATTGTCTGTGTATCTATTATCATTGTGTATGCATTGTTTATAACCTTAGTGACCCCAATTTGTTAAAATTAATCGGGATTGTCTGTGTATCTATTATCATTGTTTATGCATTGTTTATAACCTTAGTGACCCCACACACGTTCCTGTTTTATTTAATACAGCTGGTTACTTATGCTGTACAGGATGTCTCAAAGTAAATAATTCTAAAATAAAAAACTCAAAGTATGTTTTAATTATATATTTTTATTCATATATATCATATAAACCACACTCATCTCGACCATCAAATTTAAAAATAATTGATTGAAGATGTTTTTTCACGTCATAGTTTGGATATATTTTCGAATATTCCAGCGCTGCATCTGTTAATTTACGTTTCCATATTGTAGGTAATAATGGGTATAATGTTGGTAGTTTTTCCTCAATGATGTACCTGCATGAATCAAACCCAAAAGATATCCATTCTGCTAACCATTTATAAATATTTTCATAACTTTTCTCTTCTAAAAGTCCTTCTAGTTCAAAGTCAATTTTAGTTGACCAATAATTATATTGAAAGTCCATCTTACTGTGTTCTAAATTTTAATTTATGATCTAACTGTTATAGTCTGGCTGAACGAATGAATGAAGTGTTGGTTAAAAAGATATTAAGGCAAAAGTTGTTTGTGGTGTTTAACACCACGTGACCAATGCATGATATAATAGTGATATGTGTTTGTATTGCATCACCTACCTATTATGTGACGTAATCCGTGGCTGTTGTTCAAGTTTGAAGGACCCAAGAAATAATGTGTCCCTATTATTGTGTTGTTATCTAACACGGTTTATAATTGGCAAGATAGCCAACAAAAAGACCTCATTAGCTTAGCCTGGTATGTTTGAATGTAAAACAGGCGTTAGTTGATTAATAATAATAATAATTATTATTATTGTCTCTGTTTGTTAAAAAACAGATAACCTTATGACCCCTCACATGTTTCTGTGTTATCGAATTAGCAATAACCATTAGACCACGTAATATGATGCAATATTATGTAATACAGTTGGTTATTTATATGGTGTGACGCAATTGTCGTAATATTTGATAAAAATTACAATTTTTAATTTTTCATTGTTGTAATGATCGTCAACAAGAATATTGCAAACGTATTGAATGTTAATATTTCAGAATAACTAAAACTGCATCAAAATACTTATTAATTTTAGTATCTATTGGAAAAACACACAAACAAAGGCTTAAACAAGCAAGAGATGTATGTATTATAAAAAAGTAAAATAAGTGCCAAAAGGCATAATAAAATAAAATAAAAATAAGGGTACATAATGAAAGATCGCTATGAGCTGGGGGTAGCAAAGCTACTTTTTACGCTATATGTGTATGTTTTGTGTCGACAGTTTCCAAGAAAGACGCATTTCGATGTAATGCGCAAATCTCATTTGGCCCTTAATAGTTTTTCACTAATTTCTCAGCACCTATTGAACCGATTCGAGAAATTCTTTTTGTATGGGATTTATATATCTAATTTGTATTAATTTTAGCCTTAATAGTTTTTCACTAATTTCTCGGCACCTATTGAACCGATTCGAGAAATTATTTTTTTAATGTATTGGTGTGGCTTAACTTGTACTAATTTTTAAGGAGCCATAGATCACCTAAAAGGGCATTAATAGTTTTTCGCTAATTTCTCAACACATATTAAACCGATTCGAGAAATTCTTTTTGTATGGGATTGATATATCTAATTTGTATTAATTTTAGCCTTTATAGTTTTTCACTAATTTCTCGGCACCTATTGAACCGATTTGAGAAATTATTTTTTAATGCATTGGTGTGGCTTAACTTGTACTAATTTTTAAGGAGCCATAGATCACCTAAAAGGGCATTAATAGTTTTTCGCTAATTTCTCAACACATATTAAACCGATTCGAGAAATTCTTTTTGTATGGGATTGATATATCTAATTTGTATTAATTTTAGCCTTTATAGTTTTTCACTAATTTCTCGGCACCTATTGAACCGATTTGAGAAATTAGTTTTTAATGCATTGGTGTGGCTTAACTTATGCTAATTTTTAAGGAGCAATAGATCACCCAAAAGGGCATTAATAGTTTTTCGTTAATTTCTCAACACATATTGAACCGATTCGAGAAATTCTTTTTTTTATTGCATTGGTGTGGCTTAAATTATACTAATTTTTAAGGAGATCTAGATCAATTAGAAAGGCCTTATTAACTAGGTATGTAATAGTTGAATTAATGAAGTGTTGGTTTAAAAAGCGTTAGGTTACAGGGTGAGGTGTAAAAATATGGATGTTAACCAAAAAGACCTTAATATACCTTTAGGCGAATTAACATGTTGGTTTAAACGGCATTATTAAAGTTGTTTGTATTTAACATGTGATCAATGTATGATTAGGAAAACCAGTTTTTTAATATTGTGTTTACATTTTGATAGGTTTGTAAAACTAATAAAAAGTTATCCAATTGAGAAATAGTCACTTTTAACGTAATTTAGGTTTTTTGGTAGCTATTGAGTAAGTACATTAATATCTATACATACGTGAAGTATGTTTGTGGTGTTTTATGCTAGATAAAATACCATATAAACGGCAGGAAACTAACTTTACAGGTCTCCTCAGGGTAGTGTAAAAAGGGCCTTATTACCTAAAAATAGTCATTTTTAACGTAAATTATAGGTTGTCTGATAGAAATAAATATAATAGCCATTGAGTAGGTTCATTAATATTTATAAATGAAGTATGTGTATGGTGTTTTATGCTAGATTAAATACCAATATGAACGACAGGAAACTAACTTGACAGGTCGGTCTCCTCAGGTTAGTGTAAAAAGGGTCTTATTAACTAAAAATATTATAGCTCTGGTTAAATGGTTAGATTAACAAAATGTTGGTTAAAAAAGCATTAAGACCAATACTAGGTGTAGTCTAGTGTGACACACCTCTTTGTGAAACAAGTTTAGTAAATTTTTGGTATTTGGTTAGAATAGTTATCTATATCTA
This sequence comes from Aspidapion aeneum, assembly GCA_963576565.1. NCBI lineage: Eukaryota > Metazoa > Arthropoda > Insecta > Coleoptera > Brentidae > Aspidapion > Aspidapion aeneum. The sequence continues at coordinate 67,120,418 of OY755043.1, forward strand.
TTAAAAATAGAATGATACAAACATGAAAAAGCCAATTTATTTTTTTTTCCTCATTTCTCAACATATATTGAACCGATTTAAGAAATTATTTTTGTATGTGATTGGTGCTGGATTCACATTGACTTTATTTTTTAGGAAGATAACTCTCGGTCACTAGGACCTTGTTAGGTTTTTGTTGATGTCACAACTTTAAATAGACCGATTTGGAAAAATATTTTTGTATTGAATTAGGGGATCCAAATTAAATTTATTTTTATCAAGGCAAAGCTCAACCAAAAGTAGTTTTCTGTTGATATCTCAACTTCTTATTTAACCGATTTCACATATTGTTTTTTAAGTTCAAAAATAATTTTGGTTCAAAAATAAATGAGAAGAGAAAAAACTATTTTAATATGCAATCAAAACGACATTATTATATAAACACACCCTATGAAAAGTTGTTTACCTATAAGTTTAATTCTTGTTTGTTACCTATTTATTATTGTGTGAGATTTGATTTTAAAAATTGAATTAAAACTAACACTTTAATTTAAAATAAAGCAAAGAAACTTTAATTTAAAATAAAGCAAAAAAATGGTCATTTTTGTCAATGAGATAATTAAACTAACTACCTATGTAATTGCTAAAGATATTATTGTTAACATTTTCTTCTTTGTTTAAACTTTAGACAAAATCCTTCAAGATTTAACATCCGAAGATGCCTGAATGTTAACGAAGATTTACGATTACCTTAGAAAATCTGGTTTAATGTTCGAAGTTAGGTACAAAAACTCTGACATGTGTCACATAAATTATTGCACTATAGGTTTGGTGTAACATAATGTATAAACGAAGAAGGCTGAACTTCTTAAAATAGTAAGTGGTTGCCACAAATCTCTCATTCAAGCTTTTCAGTACAGCATTAAACCGAATGGTAGAAACTTAATAAAATGTGCACGCGCTTGCAGATAGAACAACAATCTATCAAATGTTAAAAAAATATATGGACATGTTTCTCGTAGATAGTGTTATATTTTTTAAAATCATTTTGTATATATAATAAAGCGAAAAACAGAATTAAAATATCATATACAAACAAGTGTTTCTTTATTGAACAATATTTGGCATTTGGTAACAAACCAGTGTTTCTTTATTAAACAACTGTTTTTGATTTCTGTTTTCTTTATTTATACCATAGACTATAGGAGAAGACTAGCAGATAAAAAAAAACTTCAAAATTTATTTTAAAAATCGTACTTACTTGGTAAAAAAGTTTAAAATCTTTGTTTGGCCCATCGATAACTCAATTTCCTTTGTCTTTAAGAATCACCAAAATTGTATTCTCCTCTAACCTTTATTTTTCTTTTTAAAGTCAATGCGAGGGAAAACTAAAACAGAGCTTCTGAAGAAACCCTTATAATGATCACAGAACACCAAATATAGCAAGCCTTTTTTAAACCAATTTTAGAGAAAGAGATAAAACTGAAGACTGAATCTGGTAAGATCTGCCTATAAATTCTGAATGGTAAAATGCGACGTTGAAAAAAATGTTTGGTAGTTTTAAGTTGTTTTGATGTTATTTTTAAAGTCAAAGAACATTTAAAAGATATTATTAAAATGATGCGGGAGTCACTTATACAACAAAACTGAACAAAAGTGTTCAGAAATTTCATTTCTCAGGTAAATCTTTTGAAACTGCTTGACCTTCAAACACCTTTCAAATCAAAATCATAAGTACAAATAAATCAAAGACATTTTGAGAATAATTTATTGTGACTTTTTTTAGCACATACCAATATAGTACATTTTTTAGATTTATCTAAAACTATAGATGTAGATAAAGGATTATTTTATATATGCTAAAACGATTGAACTTACTGCGGTGGTTATTTTATAGTCAACCGTTGAACAGTGTAGATCAGCAAAACTTGGTGTTTTTTTTTTTAAGTCAATTAAATAAAATGTTACCAACCTATGAATGGATTAAACCAAGAATAAAAAAACCCCGTTGCATCTATTGTACCAAAGGAAATCCACATCGACCTGCTGATTGGATTGTAACAAAACACAGCTCTTGTGAACAGAAGAAAAACGAAGAAGTTAAGAAATATATTCAACAAGGCTATCGTGGTTAAAGAGAAGTATCAAAGGTCAAAGGTTACTTTTACTTCAACCTATAAATAGAGGGCTTTATAAGTTGAAACTCTTACTTTCAGAAAGAACGCTTTTAAAGATGGTTGAAAATAATAGTATTAATAAAGTGTGGGACGAGATCTCTGCGCACCAGTTATTACAGAGGACTTTATTGGATGGTTTTGTGACCATGTGAACTGGGAAGTAATTTGTCGCAAACAAAGATTATCTGATATGTTTATGGCGACCTATATTAATAAGATGCATTGGCCCAATGTGTCTAGATATCAAAATTTAAGCGAAGCTTTTATGCATATGTTTAAAAGCGAACTCTATTGGCCTTTTCTTTGTCGTTATCAACGGATGTCTGAAAATTTTATAAGAGAAAATGAAGGACGCATCGACTGGGAATACTTATTAAAGTATCAAACACATCTCTATCCAGAGTTTTTTGAAGAGATGCGTCAAAAACATATTAAACCCGAAGAGGGGAGAATTTATGAAGAGGAGCAAATGGAAGAGTCAACTAATATTCGAAATGGGAAGAAACAGTTAAATGGTACTTCAAAACTGTATAATAACCCATCAAATTTTGAAATATCATCAATGGGTGGCTCATTTTAGTTATTTAGTAACTGCTATAATTAGAGGATGGTTGTTATATGTATTCTAAATGTAATTATATTTTAAGAAAATTAGTAAATAAAATACACCAATAAGTTTTATATGTTTTTCTTTATTTAGTACTAAGCAACATTACTTTTATCTATCCAGCTATTATGTTTATTATCAAATCCTAACCACTTTACAAACACCTTATTTTTGGCACGTTTTAAAATTTTTCTACTAAATATATATCAGGATATTTTACTTTTTGTAGCTGAAGCTCATAGAATCCTCCCTTAATTTCATTTTTACTAGCATCCTCCAATAGGTATGTTACTGGGTTGGTGAGCTGAATTTTCTTAACAATAAAAATTTCAGTAGACCAATTTGGCATGTATTTCTTATCAAACACACCTCGTAGTTTTGAAATGCGAACATGGTCACCAACCTTGTATTTTGGTTTAAATGTCATCTTTATATGATTATAGACCATTTTGAGCAATAGTTTTTCATGTTTTTGTCGCACCTCTTAGGGTTTCATCCCTATAGTTCGATGTTTCCTATTGTTATAAATTTGAACAATCTTTGGTAGGATATCATACCATTTGTAAGATCCTTGATAGTTAAATTCTTTCCACATTAGGTTTTTAAGGGTTCGGTTTACCCTCTCAACAATTTGAGCCTTTTTTGACTAAATGAACTATAGTGTTTGACCTTGTATCTTTTCAACAGTTTTTCTATCATCGAATTGTAAAACTCTTTCCCATGATCGGTTTGAAGATGAAGTGGTACCTGTTCTTTAAGCACTTTTTCTATAGCTTTCGACACTTCTTCCCCAGTTTTTGTTTTTAATGGATAGGCCCAAACATATTTCGAGAAACAGATAATAACCACTAAAATGTATTTAAAACCTTTGTTTTCGTTTGCGTACGGTATCATCTCCACAAGATCTGCTTGAAATAGATCGTTTAGTGATTTGACAATCACTCTACGTCGTAAAAAATTAATTCTAGCCGATTTGTGTATTTCATTAACTACTTGTTGCTTAGCATCTGTAATAAAATTATTAACCATCTCTGTTCTAAATAATATTGGCTTCTTGCAGCTCCTCAACTATAGAGTAGATTTCGTTTGTGTGACCTGTGTTGCCAGCTGTCTGAGATGCTAATAATAAACGTAACCGTTCTACAAGTTCATTAGGATTATCCCAGTACACGTACTCTATAGGACTATCGGAGTACTCCATCTCCTCCTCTAGATTTTCACCTTTATATATGTCACTAAACAGTTTCTTAAATTTGGTTGAGTAGCTATCGGTGATCACATCTCCAGAGGCCTTATGATGTTTTCTGTTTGCATAGGTATGTTCAATGATGTCTCTAAAGGCGTCTGCATCATCTTGGGTATACTTTGTAGGCATATTTTTTCGAAAGAGTAATTTGTACAAACCGTGTGTACCTTTATAGCGTTTACCTTTTATAATTAAATCAGCTCCATCAAATTCAATTTTCGAATCACCAATATAAAAATTGTCAATATCATCTCGCCGTACACGAAACTTGGAAAAATAATTATGTGGGTCAGAAGGCACGGTGGATGGATCATCTAAAAATTCTTTAATATAGCTTGCAAGTGAAGGATGAAACTGACTGTAGTAGTCATTCTCAGATTTATTCATCAAGTCTCTAAGTCGTTCGTTTTCAAACGCTTCTTGCTTTTTGGCCTCATTCTGTGTAAAGTTCTCTGTTGCATCTTTTAACACTGCTTTTCTCAAAAAGTAACCACTTGTGGTGGGCTTATTTAGTTTTTTAGCACTTAGAGAAAAATTTAATTTTCGTTTAGCTCTCTTTTCGGTTGTCGGTGTTGTAGGATTTGGATTTCGAGGAGTTGACTGGAATAAGTCTTGCATGTAAACACTTGGTTCATGCATCTGTTTTTCATCTTCTTCTACACTGTTATTATCAAAATTCTTATGAAAAAGCGATGAAGTTTGCAGATCTTCAAGTTCTTCCTGTTTTTCTTGTTGTTGTTTTTCGTTTTCTTGCTTGATTTTTTGAGGAGTTGTCAATCTGGGTGATAATGAAGGTATATTGACCAGTTTCGGAGGCTTTTTATTGGTTAAACTAGATTCAATATTTTCCAAGTGTTTTGTAATGGGTTGAAATAGGTTAGCCTGTGAAATCTTACCCTGTTTTAACAAATTTAATTTCTCACGTATTATTTTTCTTTTAGAAATTAATTTTTTCTTTAAGTTTTTTTCACCACTAACCATTTTTATGTTTTCTTCTAACATTTTTATCTATGTTATCTCTACAGGTGTGTTATAACTATTAACACTAAGAAGTATTTGAATCTAAAGATATATAAAGTTATCAAAACGATACCGATATCTTCCCTTATCAATATCACAATCTTTAAAAATTGTCAAAAAATCATACGGTTTTTTCCAGCAGTATGCACACATCTTTTGAAATTCATCAAATGTAATATCAGTGCCAATATGGTTGGTGTATATATGTTTTACATTTAGTAAATCTTGTTTGAATAAAATTAAAACGTTGGCATTGTCTCTTATTAAATGTTTAGGTATTTTTGCATATGTTTGAGAGAGATAGAAACTGTCAATATTATTATGTCGACCCATACTAAAGTAGTCACGCATCACATCTTGTTTATCGCAGGCTACGTCATCAAATATAAAAATGGAAAACGGATTTGCTTCTGACGGAGGAATTATATTTTCGCCACTGTTGTAAGCATAGTACCCTATTTCTTTAATGTAGAATAATGTCTTAAAACATGAGGATACCGAAAATTTGGGGAGAAGAATTTTACTATTTAAATATGGTTTCCAGGTTTGCTTAGGAATTTGCTTATTTAACTATCTATGTATATAGGTGAACACATTGTCTAAATTGTAGCCTTCGGAAGTGCCCGATATTATTGTGAAGCAATTCTCATTTGTTTAAAATCATATCCCCATGATTAGTACTCACGTATGATCTTGTTGTTCGAAAATCACTAAAGAAATTAATCTGAGGCAGACTAAATGTAATCAGTTATAGTTTGTGGTGTCTCTGTCTTCAGTATAATTTTTTTAAGAACAATGTAATTTTTTTATAAAATAAAACAGCATAAGATATAATTATTTTAAACATGTTTTTGGAGTGTAGGAATTACTAAACCTTACTAAAAACATCAAGTTATTTGCATCTAAAAAAATATACATTTTGTATCCAGGTTCTGAGTCACTTGTGTACCTAGTCAAAAACTTGTTTCTATGTTTGTGCTCCCATTACCAAAAAATAAAAAAAGTTTAAAACTACAAGAAAAACACAAGTAAAATATTTTGTTAATGTTAATAAAATTAGTACTATATTTTGAAAAGTGAAAGAAGAAGGTAGCGGGACATAAGTGGCATTTACAGGACAAATCTATTCTGTCACTCACTTACCTCACTTATCAATTCAATATGCTTAAGATTTTAGTTTTTTCAGAAGAAAGTATATAATTATAAACTTTAGTTAGTTTGATTATGTGTTAAACTGCTATAAGCGCAACAAAATTCGAGGTGAATTCTGTTATAACTTAAAAAATAAGAATCGCCCATAATATAAATAAAAACATTTTTCTTATAATTTATTTTAATTTTTTAAATATTTATTTAGTAGGTGTGTAAATAGTATTAATTATTAACATATTAGGAGACCAACCCAGACCAAAAGACCCGGAACAACGATAAAAATTCATTCATAAAAACAATTCGCTTTTACTCCAACATGCGCCTATAAATTAGAAAAAAGAGAAATATTTTTAAGAAAGTGTATAACAACGCTGTATGAAACACGACATACGTATATTTAGTCTTGATACATCGAGTACAGCTATCGATTTACCAGTGTCGGCGTCTGAATAGACATATTAACATTTTGAGGTTATATTCTCAAATACGGATGCCGAAGTTTAAAAATATGAAGCTCTGATGATTTTCATATCCCCTAGACCTAGAAGTATTAAAACTACCAAAGTTTGGGATACTCTGTACATTTTTTGAATGACGGTTAGGATTAAAAAATGTACTATATTGGTATGTGCTAAAAAAAGTCACACTAAATTATTCTCAAAATGTGCTTGATTTATTTGTACTTATGATTTTGATTTGAAAGGTGTTTGAAGGTCAAGCAGTTTCAAAAGATTTACCTGAGAAACGAAATTTCTGAACACTTTTGTTCAGTTTTGTTGTATAAGTGACTCCCGCATCATTTTAATAATATCTTTTAAATGTTCTTTGACTTTAAAAATAACATCAAAACAACTTAAAACAACCAAAAATTTTTTTCAACGTCAGAATTTATAGGCAGATCTTACCAGATACAGTCTTCAGCTTTATCTCTTTCTCTACAATTGGTTTAAAAAAGGCTTGCTATATTTGGTGTTCTGTGATCATTATAAGGGTTTCTTCAGAAGCACTGTTTTAGTTTTCCCTCGCATTGACTTTAAAAAGAAAAATAAAGGTTAGAGGAGAATACAATTTTGGTGATTCTTAAAGACAAAGGAAATTGAGTTATCGATGGGCCAAACAAAGATTTTAAACTTTTTTACCAAGTAAGTACGATTTTTAAAATAAATTTTGAAGTTTTTTTTTATCTGCTAGTCTTCTCCTATAGTCTATGGTATAAATAAAGAAAACAGAAATCAAAAACAGTTGTTTAATAAAGAAACACTGGTTTGTTACCAAATGCCAAATATTGTTCAATAAAGAAACACTTGTTTGTATATGATATTTTAATTCTGTTTTTCGCTTTATTATATATACAAAATGATTTTAAAAAATATAACACTATCTACGAGAAACATGTCCATATATTTTTTTAACATTTAAAAGATTGTTGTTCTATCTGCAAGCGCGTGCACATTTTATTAAGTTTCTACCATTCGGTTTAATGCTGTACTAAAAAGCTTGAATGAGAGATTTGTGGCAACCACTTACTATTTTAAGAAGTTCAGCCTTCTTCGTTTATACATTATGTTACACCAAACCTATAGTGCAATAATTTATGTGACACATGTCAGAGTTTTTGTACCTAACTTCGAACATTAAACCAGATTTTCTAAGGTAATCGTAAATCTTCGTTAACATTCAGGCATCTTCGGATGTTAAATCTTGAAGGATTTTGTCTAAAGTTTAAACAAAGAAGAAAATGTTAACAATAATATCTTTAGCAGTTACATAGGTAGTTAGTTAAATTATCTCATTGACAAAAATGACCATTTTTTTGCTTTATTTTAAATTAAAGTTTCTTTGCTTTATTTTAAATTAAAGTGTTAGTTTTTTATTTCAATTTTTAAAATCAAATCTCACACAATAATAAATAGGTAACAAACACGAATTAAACTTATAGGTAAACAACTTTTCATAGGGTGTGTTTATATAATAATGTCGTTTTGATTGCATATTAAAATAGTTTTTTCTCTTCTCATTTATTTTTGAACCAAAATTATTTTTGAACTTAAAAAACAATATGTGAAATCGGTTAAATAAGAAGTTGAGATATCAACAGAAAACTACTTTTGGTTGAGCTTTGTCTTGATAAAAATAAATTTAATTTGGATCCCCTAATTCAATACAAAAATAATTTTTCAAATCGGTCTATTTAAAGTTGTGACATCAACAAAAACCTAACAAGGTCCTAGTGACCGAGAGTTATCTTCCTAAAAAATAAAGTCAATGTGAATCCAGCACCAATCACATACAAAAATAATTTCCTAAATCGGTTCAATATATGTTGAGAAATGAGGAAAAAAAATTAAATTGGCTTTTTCATGTTTGTATCATTCTATTTGTAATAGATATAGATAACTATTCTAACCAAATACCAAAAATTTACTAAACTTGTTTCACAAAGAGGTGTGTCACACTAGACTACAGCTAGTATTGGTCTTAATGCTTTTTTAACCAACATTTTGTTAATCTAACCATTTAACCAGAGCTATAATATTTTTAGTTAATAAGACCCTTTTTACACTAACCTGAGGAGACCGACCTGTCAAGTTAGTTTCCTGTCGTTCATATTGGTATTTAATCTAGCATAAAACACCATACACATACTTCATTTATAAATATTAATGAACCTACTCAATGGCTAGTATATTTATTTCTATCAGACAACCTATAATTTACGTTAAAAATGACTATTTTTAGGTAATAAGGCTTTTTTTACACTACTCTGAGGAGACCTGTAAAGTTAGTTTCCTGCCGTTTATATGGTATTTTATCTAGCATAAAACACCACAAACATACTTCACGTACGTATAGATATTAATGTACTTACTCGCTAGCTACCAAAAAACCTAAATTACGTTAAAAGTGACTATTTCTCAATTGGATAACTTTTTATTCGTTTTACAAACCTATCAAAATGTAAACACAATATTAAAAAACTGGTTTTCCTAATCATACATTGATCACATGTTAAATACAAACAACTTAAATAATGCCGTTTAAACCAACATGTTAATTCGCCTAAAGGTATATTAAGGTCTTTAGCGAAAAACTATTAATGCCCTTTTAGGTGATCTATGGCTCCTTAAAAATTAGTACAAGTTAAGCCACACCAATGAGGAGGACCAAATGAGATTTGCGCATTACATCGAAATGCGTCTTTCTTGGAAACTGTCGACACAAAACATACACATATAGCGTAAAAAGTAGCTTTGCTACCCCCAGCTCATAGCGATCTTTCATTATGTACCCTTATTTTTATTTTATTTTATTATGCCTTTTGGCACTTATTTTACTTTTTTATAATACATACATCTCTTGCTTGTTTAAGCCTTTGTTTGTGTGTTTTTCCAATAGATACTAAAATTAATAAGTATTTTGATGCAGTTTTAGTTATTCTGAAATATTAACATTCAATACGTTTGCAATATTCTTGTTGACGATCATTACAACAATGAAAAATTAAAAATTGTAATTTTTATCAAATATTATGACAATTGCGTCACACCATATAAATAACCAACTGTATTACATAATATTGCATCATATTACGTGGTCTAATGGTTATTGCTAATTCGATAACACAGAAACATGTGAGGGGTCATAAGGTTATCTGTTTTTTAACAAACAGAGACAATAATAATTATTATTATTATTATTAATCAACTAACGCCTGTTTTACATTCAAACATACCAGGCTAAGCTAATGAGGTCTTTTTGTTGGCTATCCTGCGAATTTAAACCGTGTTAGATAACAACACAATAATAGGGACACATTATTTCTTGGGTCCTTCAAACTTGAACAACAGCCACGGATTACACACATATCACTATTATATCATGCATTGGTCACGTGGTGTTAAACACCACAAACATCTTTTGCCTTAATATCTTTTTAACCAACACTTCATTCATTCGTTCAGCCAGACTATAACAGTTAGATCATAAATTAAAATTTAGAACACAGTAAGATGGACTTTCAATATAATTATTGGTCAACCAAAATTGACTTTGAACTAGAAGGACTTTTAGAAGAGAAAAGTTATGAAAATATTTATAAATGGTTAGCAGAATGGATATCTTTTGGGTTTGATTCATGCAGGTACATCATTGAGGAAAAACTACCAACATTATACCCATTATTACCTACAATATGAAAACGTAAATTAACAGATGCAGCGCTGGAATATTCGAAAATATATCCAAACTATGACGTGAAAAAACATCTTCAATCAATTATTTTTAAATTTGATGGTCGAGATGAGTGTGGTTTATATGATATATATGAATAAAAATATATAATTAAAACATACTTTGAGTTTTTTATTTTAGAATTATTTACTTTGAGACATCCTGTACAGCATAAGTAACCAGCTGTATTAAATAAAACAGGAACGTGTGTGGGGTCACTAAGGTTATAAACAATGCAGAAGCAATGATAATAGATACACAGACAATCCCGATTAATTTTAACAAATTGGGGTCACTAAGGTTATAAACAATGCATACACAATGATAATAGATACACAGACAATCCCGATTCATTTTAACAAATATTTTTAGAAATTATTTTATTTTTTAACCAACAATTACCTTTTTCACATTAAGACTTACCTAGACCAGGCTAAGCTAGTGAAGTAGCTATCTTACTAAAAAATAAAAATAAAAACACCCCATTTTACCTACTCTCGCATTGGCACCTAACTCATTGACCAATAGGGCCTTTCAACAGCCCCTGGTTGTTGCGTCATTGCTCACAACTTCTTACACACTTCTTTTAGTCCCAAGGTCAAACTATTTTCACTTCTTCAGCAACAAGCCAGCCTCTGGTTGTTGCGTCATTGCTCACAACTTCTTACACACTTCTTTTAGTCCCAAGGTCAAACTATTTTCACTTCTTCAGCAACAGGCCATCCACTTCGGAGAAGTGGATGGCATGTTACCAATTGGTCCAGAACCTCCACTACTGTACTACTAACCCGATATGGGTCAACTATTTATAAATTCTTCAGCGGCGTCCGTTAATTAAAGTAATTTAAAAAAGCAAAAAAATATCCATGTTTTTTCCATGATTTATTCGATTTTTTTTTAAACCAAGGTTTAAAGAACAAAATGTGTTATACATTGTTGTAGCAAATAAAATTTCCTTTAAAATGCTGTACAAGAAAGTCGGATTGGTTTCATGGTTATAAAGTCAGAGGCGCCCATAAATTTAACCAATTTTAAAAAATCACAAATTAAAATATTTTTGATTGTTATAAGTTTTATCTAATTTTTTCAAAAACTAAGCCCAGTTTAACAAAATGCTGTAATGCACTTTATTGACAGTAAAATTCTCTTTTCAACGGCGTATAACTCGATGGGGTTTGACTTACAACGAACCCGCCAGCGACGTCCGTAAATGGGGGCCATTTAATTAATTTTTTAAAAAATTATGTTTTGTACAGGTTTTATTAAATTTTCTGAAAACCACGCCCTTTATCAAAAACATTGTTTTTTACCTCTTTATAGATAATAAAATTTCCTTTTAAACGTTGTGTAACGTAGTAAAAATATTTCGTATTTACCGCTGTGTGCTTAATTTAAAACAATTTTTTTTAAATCACCAAAAAAATTAATTCTGTTACATATTTTATTCGATTTTCTTAAAAACCAAGCCCTATATCAAAAAATGTGTTTTACACTTTATTGTAGATAATAAAATTTTCTTTTAAACGGTGTGAAACAAAGTCGGATTGGTTTTATGGTAATAGCTTCACAGGCGCCGGTAAATTAAACCAATTTTAAAAAATCACAAATTAAAATATTTTTGTTACAAGTTTCATCTAATTTTTTTTAAACTAAGCTGAATGTGAAAAATTGCTACACTGCACTTTATTGACAATGAAATTGCTTTTTATCAGTGTACAACTAGGTGGGTTTTGACTTACAACGAACCCGCCAGCGAGGTCCGTACATGGGGGTCATTTTTTTTTTTTTTTTGTAATTATGTTTTGCACAGGGTTTATTTGATTTTCTTAAAAACCAAGCCCTTTATCAACAAAGTATTATTCACTTCATTGTAGATAATAAAATTTCCTTTCAAACGGTGTGTAACATGTTAAAAAATATTTTATATTTACCGCTCCAGTGGTGTCCTTATTTTAAAACAATTTCGTAAAATCACCAAACAAATTAATTTTGTTACATTTTTTATGTAATTTTCTTCAAAACTAAGCTTCTTACGATAAAATTTTCTCTCCTACTTGGTGGACAATAAAATTTCCTTTTAAACGATGAATCACAAAACGTAATAAATGCTATGGGTAACACTCCAGAAGCATCCATTAATATCAAAAATTACCAAAAAATTTGGTGCGGCACGTATTTTTATTTTTTTTTAAATTCTTTTGTATAAATTGTTACGAATAAAATTATTTTTTTTTCCGTAACGCGTTTTTGCTAAATGAATTAATATTTGCTTTAAAAAAATAACCTCTAGCGATACCTTACGTGAGAGAGTTTAATTAGAATATTTTGAAAATTTATCCAGTGATTTGCACGCTACCTCTCTGTAGTCAGGTTAAGCTCAAGATTATTGATTTTATGCAGAGAACTCACTGCTGGGGAAGAGGTTCATTTTGAATTAGTTTCAGTTTCAGAATAGGATCGAGTGAGTTGTCTGTCCTTTTTTTGTCATTCGGGTGAAACAGGGATAGAAATAATTTTCTGGTTGTTCAACCAGGGCTATCAAAATGGACGGGCCACGATCCTCCACTTTGTTGACGTCACATCCGGGGCTGATTTTTTTTTTGATGGTCACGTTACGACACAGCTGATTGTCTTTAAAATATTGAAGTTGGAATGACGGTTCATGGATATTTGATTTTTTTTTTAAATAAAGCCGTTTTTGAGATTGTTTTTACTTTATTCTGGCAGAACAATTTTTTTAAAATATATAGTAAGCCCTAATTTTTCATAGCCGCTTCATTAGCTCACACAAAAATTAAGTTTAAAGCAGAAGCGAATGTGACAATCACATATGACAAAGTCAAATACATGTCAAATATAACAGTTGGCATGTGGTACATGGCGGGTAATTTGAATTCAAAATAAGGAATGCTAAATCTTGAAGATTTTAACCTTTTAATCATGTTGCTTCCCTACAAACCTTTGGTGGAATATCGGGATGGTGTCTGAGAATATTTGACTGAAATTTTGCGGAAATCTGTAGTGCCATTTTGAAAATATCATAAAAAAACGTCTGACCTCCCATAAGACCCAATGTAAAATTCAGCCCCGGGAGAACAGCTGATTTTTTCAGGGTCGTGGCCTCTATTTTTGTGTTGGCCTTGGTTCAACTTACGTACGACCGTGATTGCGTAATAGGCCGTGTTGTATTTTAACCTAAAAAGCTTTGTTTTGCAAAGACTCTGAGATTGTTTACTAATTTATTTACCTATAAAACAATAAACAAAAGTTTTTTGTAATTTAAATAAAGTGACTCAAAATTATTCAGTCAGTTTTAGTCTTATTAATGAATACGGATTTGTGTTATTGATTTTCTGGAGAATGAAAATTTTGGGGTTTTGAGGAATCTGATTGGTCAGTGATTGCTATGCAGTTTGGGAGATTGAGAGGAATTTTACAAAAATCGGCTTTTTCTGTTCGAGATCTTTGTCGAGAAACAAGGTATTTTAATTATGTTATACCATAACCTTAAAAATTTTTTTTTGTTCATCAAGCATGGCTTGAAATTTTATTTATAGGATAAATTAGAACTTTGCTCTAATTTTTACCAATGGTAATATGAAATTCAATTGCATATACCAGATTTTTATTTTTAATTAGGTCAATATGTTATAACATAAATATATATATGTATTTTTATAAAAATTTTTCTTTGCCGAGAATATGTTACAATTTTTCTTTATGTCTTTAACAGACAATTATCTCTCTATTTAGACTACTTGATTTTTTTATAAAAATTTTGATTAGTTTCATATTTTTTTGTTTTATGGTTCGAACTATGTTCGACAAAATATTTATATATTGGCTATATGGTATTTTGGTTATAGTTTATTTATAATGGGTTCACAATGTTGTGCCTACATGGGATTTCTAGAATCCAGATTATGATTTTAAGCTAGTAATTAATCCTGGATCTCGCTCTCATTTCTTTTTTTTATGTTGATTTTACAAACAAAAATATAAATCACATACAAATTATAATTAACAACATTCCCGTACCATATTCAAATCAGGCAAAATATCTAGGTATGACACTTGATGCCAAATTGCGCTGGAAAGCACATGTTAAGAAAAAAAAAGAAGAACTTGAGATAAGGTATAGAAAAATGAACTGGCTAATTGGAAGGAAGTCCAATTTAACAATTCATAATAAGTTACTGCTTTATAGACAAATACTGAAACCAGTATGGACATATGGTATTCAACTATGGGGTTGTGCTAAAGAGAGTAACATTCTAGTTGTACAGAGATTTCAAAATAAAGTATTAAGAAACATTGTGAATGCATCTTGGTACGTTCGAAATAGTGACCTTCATCGAGATCTAAAAATCGAAACTGTAGCAGAGACTATAAAAAGTACGCAAAAAGCCATGAAGACTCCATCGGCATGTGAATGTGGAAGCAATTCAGCTTCTAGACAATACTATGCTAGTTCGAAGACTAAAAAGAGTGAAGCGTTTGAGCTAGTAAACTAAGTGAATTACACATAAAACAAAATAATGCTATAAACACAACACAATTGTGAGTTACAGACTAAACAAAGCGGGGAGAACTGTTGAGTGAACCCTAATTTTAAATCTGACTTTTTTAGTAAATTTAGTTAAAACAAAATTGCTAATTAGTCTTACTGACTAGATTGTAATACAATAAACACAGTGTGTTTGACAACAAAAAAAAAATCTTTTTTTGGATAGCTTGGAACAATAGTCACTACGGCATGACCATATGGTTAAATTTGAGGTTAAAAGTATCATAAGCACCTGTGGTTGAAATAGAGTTAGACAGGTTAATACAGCGAAAATTTTATATAGCTATTGCCGATAGCTGGATTGTTTTTTCATATAGTTTTTTTTTATAACGAAAATACATATTTTTTTTTTTTTTTATAAATTAGGTGATGATTTGTGTCCCGAAAAGATAAAAAATTTGGTGTGAATAGACTACAGTTTTATTTGGCAATTCTACAGAATTACTGTACAGTATGTACAAATTTTGATGAAACTTTAAAATATTTATATAGGGTGTTTTGACGGACCTGATCAGAAAATAAAGTTTTTTTGTTTTTATCGGTGGAAATGATTGAAACCATAGTTGTATTTTAAAGATTACTTCAAGTATACTGAGTCCAACATTTCCTGGGTTAAGATTGTTTTGTTTTTATATTATTTTTTTTCTAACCTCAATTCTCGACAAAACTATTACAACATATATAAATATTTTTTTTTTACTATTGTACATCAAAAGAAACAAGGTTCTAAAAAGGAAGTATGTCTCTTTTAAGTTATATTTGAACAGTAAAATCTATAATTTTATTAATATTATTTTTTTACTACCTTTTTAAGAAACTGAGTTTCAACAAAAAATTAATATTTTTTTTCTTGTTTATATTTGATCATTTGATTTTTATTTGTTCTTCTTTCTGAAACAAAATAAATGTTGAGGTTTGTAAACAAAAAGTAATCCTGATCTTTTATTTCGTTCCTGCATTGATACATTGGTAACATGGTGATAGTAAGGAAAATCTGTCACCATTGTTGTTAATTGTGTCAAAGTAAATAGAGGTCTATTATCATTTGAAAAATAGAAAATACACAATATTTTTCTTAAAAGAACATCACGACCCCAAATAGCTCTACCTAGCCGAGGTAAATTTGGGGAATATTAAAACAACATCAATAATATACAAAAAGTTATATTATATGAAAAACAATAATATAACAAAGTGGCCCCCCACTCTATTTTAATTATAACAAAGTGG
This sequence comes from Aspidapion aeneum, assembly GCA_963576565.1. Lineage (NCBI taxonomy): Eukaryota > Metazoa > Arthropoda > Insecta > Coleoptera > Brentidae > Aspidapion > Aspidapion aeneum. The sequence continues at coordinate 67,136,626 of OY755043.1, forward strand.
CGACCAACGTGTTTTTTTTTATAGAAAAATCAAGAATTTAGGGGAATGTTGTCAATTTTTTTTTGGTGTGTTGACTTCTTGGGTTCGGAAGAAAAGTTTTGGAAACTTTAAAATCTTTTTAATTTGAACATTGTTTACCTACTTAACTGAATTTGATTTATAATAATTTTTATATATATATTTGAAGATTGTTTGATATCTATTTTTCTGAATTTAATTTGATAATATAATTTTATTATTCATCTTGATCTTGAATATTGTTGACAATGGCTTTCATTGTGAATGCTTTACATGCTAGTGAGGTAGAATATGAGCTGAGGGAGTTTGAACCTACAGGGAATGTTGAAAGTAAAAGAATAGTTTTGCAGGGCCTTCTGTCTCAAGAAAATGCAAACCGTAGTTTTGCAACGATAAAAAATCCCTTTACTTTTAGTGACGACCATACCCAAATTAAGGGAACTTTAGATAGTTTAAAACAAAAAATTGATTTATTTACGATTACTAAACAAACGGCTAATTATAAAGAAATCACTACTCGACTTCACCATATTTCGGGTAGAATTTCGAGAATGAATTGTGAGACAGAAAATCAATGTAGCTCTAGACAAGACCTTTATGTCAAATGTCTAACCTTAGAAGGGACCCTGGAAAATAAATTGTTACCTGCAACTTCGACTCCTAATACTCATTCTGCCAATATTATACCTCCAAATCCTTTTTAAAGTTCTATACCAGTCTATAAGTGGGATCTTAAAAAATTCACTGGACATGGCTCGTTAATGGCGTTTTTGGAAAAAGTCGAAATGTTGAGAATCTCTAGAAACTGTTCATTTGATGAACTTTTTGCCTCTGCCAGTGATCTTTTTGATGGTCAAGCTTGGTGGCATAATAATCACAAGAAAAATCGTTTTTCTAATTGGGAGGATTTGGTGGAAAAGCTTAAACAAACTTATTTAAAAATCATGATAAAAATTTAAAAATAGAGATTAGCTCACGTAAACGGGGTTATAAAGAGAATGTTTCTGTTTATATTGATTCAATGGAGGGATATTTTAATAGATTGATTGAACCAGTTTCAGAACAAGAAATGGTTGATATTGTTGACATTTCTTCAATGGACGAATTGACAAAACTTTGTAAGGAATTAGAGGAATCTTTACAAGTGACTAATCAATTTCGGAATTTCGGCTTTAAAAATAGAATGGAACCGGACTTAAATCGCCCTTCGTTTTCAGGGAATGTTGGTTCTATGTCACAAGACAATAGAAGTTACACGGTTAAGGGCATAAATATCAAATATGCAGACAACCTAAAACAATTTTTTGTTATTCCTGTGGCTTAAAAGATTTTTCTAAAATAAGTTGCCCACAGTGTAATAAAAATAATATTTCAAAAAACGGAGAAAGCTCCAGTGGTTGAAGCCGCCAAACAACCGCAGCAACGGCTACTGGAAACGAAAACCATTCTCAAAGAACTTTCAATCAAACAAAATGAAAACAACCTCTAAAAAACAATCAAAATTAAATTCCCAAAGATTTTTCAATTCTCAACCTAATAATACCTTACAAAATAATTTAAAAAATTTTATGCTTAACAGTAATAGTAATAATTTCAAAAATTTACAAAATATTTTTAACCCTTTACATAATAAAAGTCAAACAAATAATTATATTTCCAATGAGTCGCCAGAAAATAAGTCTTTTTCGAGTCAGTTGATTAGTCCTTTGTTTATTAAAAGAGAATTTGATGATAGACCTTATTTGAATATTAGCGTTTATACTGAGAAGCTTTTGTCATTAGTTGATAGTGGAAGTTGTTCTTCTATTTTAGGTTCTGATGGCTTATATATTTTAAATTTACTAAATCTTTCTTTATCTACTGATTTGTCTTTTCATGTTACAACTGCAGATGGACAGCAGCAGAATGTTGTAGGTTTTGTGTGGGTACCTGTCACATTAAATAATATTACACGCCCAATAAAACTTTTGGTTATTCCATCGCTTAAGCACACACTAATTTTAGGTGTTCCTATATTCTGTGCAGTAAATACTCTACACAGTGCTAAAGAATTAATTGATGTACAACAAAATGAGCTTTTTGAAATTATGGAGTTTTTTAAATCGATTGCATCTGAAGATAGGTTAGGTCGTACTCATTTAATGACACATAAAATTGATACAGGCACAGCTGAGCCTGTGAAACAGAGGCAGTTTTACATGAGGAAGTTGATAAAATGTTGGCATTAGACATTATAGAACCCTCTGATCCTCCTTGGTGTTCACTAGTTTGGCTTGTCAAAAAGGCGGATTCATCTTTTCGTGTAGTTTTTGATGGGAGAAAAATAAATAAACTTTGTTCAACGTCAAGATATCCGATGCCATTAATAGAAAACATAATTTCAAAAGTTCGAGATGCTAAGTAATTAACTTCAATTGATTTAAAACAAGCTTTTCATCAAATACCTCTTGATGAGGATTCTAAACCTAAGACAGCTTTTGCAGTTTATGGAAAAGGTCTTTATCATTATAAAACTTTACCATTCGGTTTAAACAATAGTGCTCAAGCGATGTGTAAATTATTGGATATTGTTATTGGTCCTGCTCTAGAACCTAACCTCTTCTATTTTATTGATGATTTAATTTGCGTTTCTAGTGATTTTGAGACACATTGTGATGTATTACGTAAGCTTTTTCAACGTCTAAAAGATGCCAACTTAACTATACATTATAAAAAGTCCCAGTTTTGCAGACAATCACTAAGATTTCTTGGTTATATTGTGGATGAAAATGGTTTAAGAACTGACGAAGATAAAGTTTCTGCAATTTTGGAATATCCTAGACCCCAAAATACTACGCAAATTAAACGTTTAATAGGTTTAGTTGCATATTATAGACGTTTCTTAAATAATTTTTCTTCTTTAAGTAGCCCCATCACAGATTTGCTTAAGGGTAGAAAAAAAGGTCAATCTATTAAATGGACTCCTGAAGCAGAAAAAGCTTTTCAGGATATTAAAGTTGCCTTAACCACAGCACCTGTGCTTGCTAGTCCTGATTATACTAAACCTTTAATTTTAATGTGTGATGCTTCCGATACAGGAGTAGGCTGTTGTCTTTTTCAGGAAGAAGACGGTCTAGAACATCCGATTGCGTATGCCAGTAAAACGTTAAATAAATGTCAAAGAAAGTATACAACTACTGAGAAAGAACTATTAGCAATTATATTTGGTGTAGAAAAATTCCGTTGTTATATTGAGGGTACTCATTTTACTGTCCACACTGATCACAGTTCTTTAACTTGGCTTTTTAATATGAAAAATCCTAGTCCTCGTATAGCTAGATGGATTGTTACTTTATCTCAACATTCTTTTGATATTGTTCACAGAAAAGGTACATGTAATACTGATGCTGATGCTCTGTCTAGAAGTTAAGAGGATGTAGCTGTGTAACGTGTCATTTTTACATTTAAGGCAACGTTACATATTTGTTTATTTAGGTAAATAATCAAGGCTCTTGGACTCGTCTTTCTGTACACAAATTAAGGGTATTTTATAGAGCTAGGTTTGGAGGTTATATAGTGTCCAAAAAGTTACCTTACAAAGGAGACATTCCATCGAATTACTGTGGACATTTTGCACACCGGATTATCTGGACATCGTAATTGGAATTTAGGATCACAGGTTTCGGGAAAATCACATAAAAACTTTTGGTTGTTTTGTTTATCCGTAAAATTTCATGATTCTTTTTGACGTTGACGAAATTAAACAGCTGTACTGCTGGGGAAGGGCGGCGTTGCCGCATCACAAATGGTTTTAGTAACAGGAAGGAAACATTTGGATGAACATTTCATTCCCTTACGTTTATTTTCGAGGATATTGGGACAATCCGAACCTCATAGCTAGTTGTGACAGCACGAAAACATATTTAGGTCCACGGTTTGACCAGTAACAACCGAGGCTCCGCCCACTTTGATACCTTTATTAATTCGATAGGGAGAGGATGGAATAAATACGAGTCGTGCACTTTTGTAAATGGGAGATAAACGAGGGATAAAAACCAAGACTAAAAGAATAAACGAAATCGTGTGAGTTAACATCTGAACACTCTTGTGCCGAGCTTCTTAGCAGTAGTTCAGTGTGTATTTTTAGGTTCAGGTTCAGAAACAACTTTATTAATGTAGAAATGTTTTACAAAAATGGCGTCAAACCATATGAATCTTAGAGAAAACATTTATAAAGAGCAAAGGAAACTTTTGACTAAGACTGTAAATAAAATACAACTAAATTCTACACTTAGTATAGCTTTACTCATATGGGAATTGATTGAGTGTTTGAATATTTCTGGGTTTGATGCAAGTTCTGATCTCCAGTAATTGATTTTACAGTTGATGGTTTCAATGCTGAGCTTCTTATAGTCCGTCTGGTTATTTTCCTTCTACTTGCTATGTCGGCAAGGGTCCGGTAAGCAAATGTTCGGTCTATGTATGAAGGGTGTCTCGACGTCCTTGTTATAAAAATTTCAACCGTGGAAATAGATCCGACAACACCTCAATGCGCGTTTTACCTAATTTCAATGTCCCCTTGGTCGGTGCTGGCCCCTATATACCGGTATGGAACTATTGCTGTATTTCCTCATTGGTTAGTTTAAAAACCGCGGGTCTTTTCTTCCAGTCGTGTCGTTTTACTGTCATTTACAAAACGGTTTCCGGCCACTTCATTTTTTTGCGTTCTCAACGGAGTGCCTGGTCTCTTGCTAACGAATTTTGGCTGGGTCGACAGGGATCGCCTTTGTTTTTGGTTTTGGCACTGCATCGATTGCAGGAGATATCCCAGAAACTGTAGAAGTGAGTCCGTCGTGTCTAGGCGTAATCTAGAGTGACGCTCGCACCCTTTTGAGGGGAATTTAAGTCGGCCTACGCCATTTGTACGGGGAAGAGCATTGGTAAGTTCGATTTTATTTTTTTTATTTTTTTTTGCTATTTGAGGACTCTTCAAGATAATATTTGCCTCCCAAATTGTAATTATTTTTCGGGTGAAATGTACTTTTTTTTTGACAAAAGACGTGGGGAATTTTTGGCGTTTTTATATTTTTCTTTTAACCACGTGTTGGATAAAAACTATATCTTGGTTTTCTCCTTTGTCTACAGCCCTGTCCATTCCATCGATAGCTGCGCTGGACGCTGGTGGGAAGCCGGACGAGCCAGTTGTAACCCTGGGAAAGGTACGTTAGGGTTATTTTAGTTCATTTGTTTAAATCTGCTGTATTTTATTGAGTCGACATGGGGTTCTCCAGGAAACTGAAACATTTCATTTTCCACAGGGTTTTTACGCTCGGGCAAGGATACCACAACCTTTTCACAACCATGGGCTGCCCTAGTACCATGTGCTAAGGGATCTTCAGGGGAGGCGCGGGCAGAACTGAACCAGGAGTAACAAGAGGAATGTCAGAAAACACCACTTCCAGGTTTAATAAAACACCAACTAACGATTAAATAACTGCAGGACCAAGGTAGGAGCAAGCCTTTAGACATAATCATTTGATATAATTTTTCAATATAATTTCGTTTCATATATAATTTTTCACAGTATAATTTCAACATTGCTTGTAAACGCAAGGTAACGGTATGACGTCATAACCACAATTTTGCGGCGTATTTACTAAATTGACTTGTCTTCCTTCATTTCATTTATTTAAGACAATTTCTCCTGTGAAATTTGGAGTGCCTTGCTATTTTGGCCCGAACTTGTTTAATTTTTTTAGCATATTTCATGTTTCTAATCTTAACTTCAGCCCTTAAAATACACAAGATGAACTAAATTTTTGTATTATTTGTACAACCCGATGACCAACTTTGCGGAGACAAAAGAGAGATGAGATTATTTTTTTTAGCGGTTTCTTTACACTGTTTTACCTCATGGGGTGGATCTCGGACTGGGTTGCTGTCTGTCTCATTCTACCCAACGTGGAATGATGACAGCAGATATTTGGTCCAGATCTCCCCTGTGATGGGACGATTTTGGAAGTGTATTTTTTTTTTACAATCATTTATATAACCGAGTCTCACACTACTGACTCAGATGTAGGTATACTATGACCTGTTAAAGGAGTCCATCTGCCTGTAAATTGCTTCTATTTTTGTCATCTTAATTCAATCTTTTAGAATTTTTATTTTGTCTATTAGTCAATTTTTTTTTGGTTTTTTTTTAATTACACAAATATTCTGGAAGCCTCGGAAGTAGGTAGAATTTCATTGTTTAGCTACAACGTTTGGGTTGAACTGTATTTTATTTAAGAACTTCTTTGTAAAACATTGGTATTAAATAATGTGGCGCACTTAAAATTTTCTTATTTCTGAACCCCCCCCCCCTTCTCCACTGTATAAAAGTTACCGGGCATATCAATGTTTTACCTAGCTGGAAAATACAGTTCTGCTTCCAGATATTTGTTTAATTTTGTTGTGTCACAAGCTGGCAAATTGGTATTATTCTAATTACAGTGTCACAAAATGGCAGCAACGTCTTTAAGCTGCCACAAATGTCACCCAATGCATTTTAATAGGCCACAAATTGGCGCCCTACGTGTATTTTTGGCTAGTTTTTTAACATCTGATGTAATTTTTTGTTCTTTTTTTTTTAATTTGAAAAAAAAAGAAAAAACTTTTCTTTTTTGAATTTTTTTTTTAATTTTTTTTTAATTTTTTTTGTGGTACAGCCAAAGCCAGGTTAAAGGCTTTCAGTGGCTGTCGGTGGTTTTGACACTCAATCATTTCTTTTAATAAAAAAAAATCAGATTTTCCATCATTGTTGGTTTTGATAACACTTTTTAAATAATTTTTTAGTAATATTTGAACGTTGATTTGAAATTAGTTGTTGCTCTGTTGATCCTCATAGGTTTTATTAACTTATCTTCACAAGTTTTTTCTTGGAAAATAAAATATTAATTTTTATGTATTAAGGAAGAATAAGTGGATAAAAAAACATGGGAGTTTTTATTCAGCAGCGTCCAAATCATGTTCTTAATTCTTTAAAGTTTTTTTGTAGGAAAAACATGTTTTAATTTTTTTTTAAAGAAAAATAAATACAACAATGTAAATTTACTTCAATTTTTTTTGTTGATTTATAGGTGGATGGACCTCCAGACATAGTTTAGGTTTAAATATATGCCAGAAGTAGTGTGTTTTTTTTCTAACAATTTTTTTTTGCAGGTTGCCTACTACTAATATGTTATTATTTCCTGCTTGTGATAAGATAGAAATTGTTTCACCGATTATTTTTTAGTGCAGTCAATTTATTTAGGTCAACAAGTTATTTTTTTTTGGTGATTTTAATTTTTTTGTGGGATATCACATCTTGGTATTTGGAATATTTTTACAGGGTTTCACACAAATTTTTCTTGGCTAGGTTGTTTTAGGGTAAATATAGCTTAACAGCTGGTAGCTTTGTTTAGTTGAAAGTATTAATTAGTAATAAAAGAAAAGGAAAATTAGTTTATTTTGCTTTGTCATTTTCTTTTCTTGTTTTTTTTTGGTGGTAACTGTTGGATGACAATTAAGATCTTACGTCACTCAGTTACATAGGGTCAGAGGAGGGTACTACTTATAGTTAGCTCGGAAGTTTAGGGAACACAAGGCTAAAATTCCTAGAGCATATTGGCTGAACATCAACGCCAGAGGTCCAGTTGGCATTTTTTTTTTGCGGTATTTTTTTTTGAAAGACAGTTTTTAGGTCTTTGGTTTAGTTGTCTAGTTGTGTTTTCGTGACTGGTCAAAATTTTTTTTGGTAGAAAATACAGCGTTGGGCTTTGGAGTGCATTTTTTAAAAATGACCTACGGGTATTTCTATCAATTAAAGTTTTTCTGGTTCACAATTACTTTTTTTCTGTATTTTTTTCTGCGTTCAGGTCATAGCTTGGTCATGGCCAATGGAGGGCAAACATTGATGTTTGAGCCTTGAGAAGTTTTGCCTGCTCCGGATTGAATAAAGAGAAAATGAATTTGAAGCCAAACTAGATATAATACCACAAAAGAAATGTTTAACTGAGACAGATATAGATATAAGTTTTTTTGATTTTTTTTAGTTCATTTGTAAAGTTCAGTAATGTCATTGTGAGGCCGTGAAACTGGTCAGTGAATTTAAGAGGCGGTGGTAATTGGTAAAAATATTTCAAAATTTTATTTTTTTTTAAATAATTTAATTTTTCTTAGAAAGATTATTTCTTTCTGTAAACATAACTTCTCGAATTCTTGTTTTGGTCAAAACGGTTTGTATAGTGGTCGTAGTTTTAAAGGGTGACCAGACAGATAATATTTTTTTTTAGGGGACCAAACAGGAACTTCTTGAGTTACAAAAAGGTGAACTTTTTTTTGTCTTAGTTGATCAGGCAGGAATAAATAAATCTTTTTACTTCCGAATCATAATTTTAAATAACAAGATTTATTGGTTAAGTGTTTGGGTCTTATAGTAAAAAAAAAACGTTTTGTTTTTGGAGGGTACTGGTATGATACGAAATTATTTTAATTTCATGCCAAATGTTGTTTGACGGCAGAAATGCTAGTCTTCAGTTTTTTCGTTAGTCTGCATTTCAGGACATTGGCGTGTACTTAAGGGGGCCTTACATCTGCGCCCATTGTAAAGCAACTTCCACTTACTTGCTTAGCTTTTTCACTTAATCTTCGTTTTGTTGCTTCTGAAATTAAAGCGTTATGTTGGATAACGATGGATGGTGTTAGAATGAGAAAGTACCTAGGTATTTAGGGATGAAAACTTGGAAGTTGTGGACAATTGGGAAATATTTTTTTTATTTCATTTTTTTTAAATTTTAAAATAATTTCATACTGGTGACCTCAAATAATGAAGCAAATTTTTAAATTACAATACACTTTTGTTGGAATAAATGGAAAAGTGTTCAGGTTAAACAATAAATTTAAGATCATTGATTTCTAAAAAAAAAAAGATTTCAATCTAAGAATAAATTTAAAAACAATAGGTTTTCTTTTAGGCGACTAAACATTGATGAGGGCATCTATTTTTTAAAAAAAATCTGATAGTTGTACAGGATGTAAAGGAGCTAGCTACCTTTTATATTGCAATAATTAGGGTTTTATTTCTCTCGCGAGCTGGGTGGAAATGGAAGAAATGTTTGGTTCGGAGTGTAGAAATCGAGGAACGAGGACTTCCTGCTAATCTTTTTAGGATTTCGCAACTACGGTTTTCGCTAAAGTAAAATACATCCAAATTTGGCCTACAGGCTGAATCTCGCATTTTCCAGGACCTTGCAGATTCGCGGAGAAAGACAATTTTTGTGATCTGTTTAGTTATGATAGGAATTAATAGTTACATGCACATGAGGGAACTAGATATATTTAGGTTAAAAAGTAGTAAGAACACTGATCTGAACAATTTTCCATAATAGTGTCCTATTTTCACAGGGTGCTTCAAAATATCTTCACCCTTTCTTTGAAATAAGATATTGTTTCGCCTGTGGGTGTTTGACCGTTTGAAAAATATATAGGATCCAGATGGGATTGGAATGGAAATCACAAGTTTTTGGGTTTATTGACATTATACTTAGGAAATAGGGGAAATGTCTAATAAAAAGTTTTTTTGGGTTTAGACCGAGTTTTGTTGAGATAACAAAAATTTAATTGGGGCCGGGAGTTTTATTATGCTCTTTTAAAATTAATAATTTATGATTCTCAAGTAAATTTAATTTTCAATATTTTTTTTGTATAGTAAATTAATTTTTCTAGCTCATTTACTTTTCACATTACCACAGTTTTGGGAGAGGAAAGGGAATTGACAACTGTTTTTGTTAAAGGAAAAGAACAAAAACTGTTGCATGACAACTCGAATAAGATTTTTCTGGTGTTGATTTTATTTAATTTTTTTTAAGGTTCACTAATAGGAGCTGCAACCCCACTTAAACATTTTTAATTTTTTTTTGAAAATATTTTTTAAATATTTTTTTTTAATTTTTTTTAAGAAGGGAAACTTGATTTTTTTGTTGCAAAATTTTTTTTTTGGTGCATATTAGTACCTTGTCCCTACAATGGTTCTACCAGTTTATTTAAATATTTTTTTTTCTGAAATAAAATATAATTTCATTTCGAACCCTCGCGTTTTAACAACCTATCATCATTTGTTTTAACTTTTTTCTCCCTACTCCAAACAAGGGTCTCTACCCTTGTTTGAGTAATATTTTGAAAATTTGAACGAGCCATTATTTTTTTTTTGATTATTGGGCTACTGTGGTCGACACCAAAATTTTTTTTTTTAATTTTTTTTTGACACCTTTCGGTACGATCCTAGGGTCTTCATGTCCATGGTTTGCATCAATTTAGTTAAAATTTTGGTAATTTCATTTTAACAATTATTAGAGAGTTGCAGTCCTACCAAGACGTTATTTGTATAATTTTTTAATACCATCGGTAATTTTTTTTTTTAATTTTTTTTTTGAATTACACACAACATCCTTACTAGTCTAATTCAACGCAATTTCAGCAAGCGGATTTTTTTTTGTATTGAGCATATTTTACGATTTCTATAACATGAACATCTGTTCCGATGTTTGTTGCGTTCACTTATATATTAAGGGATGATGTGACCTTAAGCAATGCATGTTTCGTGTAAACTCAGAGTAGGTAAGCAGGTTAAAGTGGGTTTTGATTTCTTTTCTTTTTAGAAAAATCATTGTATACGGCGATTTGGTTTTTTTTTGAGGAGTTTATTAGTGGAGCCGTTCTGCAATAGCAGGAGTATACCCTAGCGTTAACTGCGTACAACAGCTTTGGATTTTTGTTATAGGTAGTCTGTTGTACGTTCCATTTAGGGATAAATTTACCTATTCGGTTGCTGAGGTAAACAAACATCACTTAACTTTAATTTTAATCCATTTCAGCTAGGATAAGCGCAATTATTTTTTTTTTTGGTTTTACTCACGCTGGTGTGGAACATAAGACCTAAACACTGCCAAAGCTCTTGTCTCTCTTTTATTTTTTAACTATTTTTTTAAGGCTACTTGTTATTTCTAATTTAGGATTTAAGTAGTTATTTCTCTCTGCAAGGTTGGACGTCATAGTTGGTTGTACAAATACTTAACAAAAATTATGATTACATTTTTAAATGCAAACAAATTTTATTTTCTTACTGCTCCGGTGTTTTTCGGTTTTGTTCGCGTCTGCCCGTATTTAAGTTTTATATTTTCTACATTTGTGAGAAAATTTATAGTGATTTTCACTGGTAAATTTAAAGTGAACTTTGTGTTTGTTATTGCGTGGTTTAGTTTTTATAATTGGGAGGTATAATTAACAGTTTTATTTAGTTTAAAGTTTAAATATAAAAGGCACCATGGCTATTTCTTTGAGTCGGTTGTCTGACATAAGGTACTTAGTCAAGGACGAATTAATCTATGAATTAACATGGAGAGGCATAGCCATTGGATCGATGGAAGAGATGAAGCAACAGCTCATACTGATTAGACAGAGAGAAAGGACCGATGGGAGTATGAGATACCCTCCGTATCCCTTTAAATTTGGCCAGGATGCTTTTAGCTGCATGAAGAAGCTTGATAGTCTGGTACCGCTGGTAGAGAAGTTCTCTGGTACGAGTAAAGGGGGAGAGTTTAGAAAAATCGCTGTAAGGTTGGAACATGTGTTAGCCAGGATAAATAACATGAATCCGTCTAACTTTGAAGAAAGTCAAACCAAAGGCATACTGGTTGCGGAAACCTTGAGTTTGATTGGGAGGTTGCAGAGCCAAGCAACAGATTTACTAAGAGTTGGCGTTACCTCAGATGATGATGAAGCATCTGAAACCCAGTCAACGAGTCGAAGCTCAGACCACTCGACAAATACTGGCAACACACCTAACCAGTCTCATTTCCCGCAACCGCAGCTCTCGAGCACACAAAGAACAGCTCAACAGCCCACAAACTAACCGTCGGTCATTGCTCCATTGCAAATGCAAGTGCTTACGAACCCAACTCAAGCACCAATACAGGCACCACCCCCAATGCTAATTCAGAATGACCGTGCATCAGCTTTTCATTATCAACAACCGTCTACCGTTCCTTTGAGTTTAGCTGCCCTCCAAAGTAGCATTGCACCAATTGCTCAGTCACGACCATTTTCATGTTCGTCGCCAGTACCAATGTCAAGTGATCCTGGTACTTCATATCATGTTGGACCTGTACCTCCGCATAAGTGGAACTTAAAATTTACAGGTGAGAGGGGTACAATCTCCGTCACCGCATTTTTCGAGAGAGTGGACGAGTTGAGTCAGGCTAGAGGAGTTAGCAAAAAGGTGTTACTAAATTCGGGCATCGATCTTTTTGAAAAGTCAGCTTATACTTTTTACAAAGATGTACGTAGAGAAGTACATACATGGGAACAGCTGGAACAAAGGTTCATGGCAGAATATCTTCCTTCTTCATATGGCGAGAAGCTATTGAAGGAGATCCAAAAACGTAAACAAGGCCCTGGAGAGTCTATAGGGACCTATATTGCTGTCATGAACACGTATTTCCAAAGACTTGGCTGTCCTGTTTCTGAAGAGGCGAAATTAGCTATCGTCTTCAGAAATATCGCGGACATTTATAAGAAAGGGTTGATTGCTACTGAGGTCAATAGCCTATCACATTTAAAAGATTTGTGTCGTAGAATAGACCAGAGATATGGGTTAGAGGAGGAGAATTTTACTCCTAGAAGAAACCAATCTATGGAACCTGACTTGGCCTACGTTGACGTAGAGAGCGATTTTGACGATTTTCCAACAGGGGTTGATGCAATTCAAATATCAGGTGCCGGGACATCAAATCAACAGAATTTGAATATTCCTGATAATAGATTTAACAGAGATAGGCAGCAGCCAGCAAGCAGTTTCGCTGCTAGAGCTGATAGAGACAGACAGCAACAAGCTAGTGGTCAGTCTAGTGTAAATGACAGAGATGGACAACCACCACAGGGTGTTGGATCTGGTAGGGCGAATAGGGACGTTGTTTGTTATAGATGCAACCAAACAGGGCACATGGCAATCGGGTGTGCACTACCTAGAGGTAAACAGTGTTATTCGTGTGGTCAGGCAGGGGTAACAGTCAGAGAAAGGCGAAATTGTAATCGTCAGGGAAACGGACCCAGGCGCTCGTAGGTGGTCGACCTTCGAGTCAGCCTGAACAAGCATCGACCGATAGGCTAACGAACGTCTTAGATTATGTGATAAGTCATGCTCGTAAAGATGAGAGACCTTATTTAGAAGTGGATGTCCTCGGAAATAAGTTATTAGATTTGTTGGATTCCGGGGCTTCACGTACCTTTTTAGGGAATCGTGGTTGGTCAATCATCGAGAGGTTTGGTTTTTCACTTGATACGACGAAGAAGACGAGTTGTATTGTGGCAAATGGTCAAAGCACGAGTAGTATTGGGACAGTGCAGCTTCCTATGCGAGTTCAGGATAAATTTAGGTTAATAGAGGTCGTCGTCGTTCCTGAGTTGCCACACACTTTGATTTTGGGATTAGATTTTTGGATTTCGATGGGTATAGTACCGAACTTAAGTACTAATGAGTGGCACTTTGCCGATAATAAAGATGTGATTTGTTCTTTAGAAACATCAGACCAACAAACTACTCTTTCGCCTTATGAATCAGAACGACTAGAGGAATTGGTCGTTAAATATAAGACTATTATGGGTAACTCACTAGGATGTACAGACAGGGTAGAGCATAAGATTACAACAGATGCAGCACCGATAAGACAACGTTCATATAAGGTCTCACCGGTCATTCAAAAACTTATTGATGACGAAATCGACGAAATGCTGAAAATGGATGTGATAGAACGTAGTAGTAGTTCATGGGCTTCACCAGTGGTAATGGTACAAAAGAAAAACACAAAGAAATATCGTTTCTGTGTAGACTACCGCAAATTGAACTCAGTGACGGCGCGTGATAGTTATCCTTTACCACTCGTATCCGAGACTCTTGACAAATTGAAAGATGCTAAGTACTTGTCAACTTTAGATATTAAGAGTGCTTATTGGCAAGTACCAATGGAAGATTCATCGAAGCCACTAACAGCATTCATCTGTCGACGAGGTCTCTTCCAATTTAAGCGGTTACCATTTGGTCTTCATAATGCACCTGCAACTTGGCAGAGACTCATAGATAGCATCATAGAAAACGATTTAGACCCCTACGTGTACGTATATCTCGATGACCTCGTAATTGTCACACAGAGCTTTTCTGAACATCTTAGAATCCTTGAGGAAGTCCTACGAAGATTACAGAATGCAAAGATAACGGTAAGTTGGGAGAAATGCCAACTGTGTAGGCCAGAAATGACTTATTTAGGTTTCGTAGTGGACCGTCGAGGCATCCGAGTTGACCCTAATAAAATTAAAGCTATGTTAGAGCTCCAGAGGCCAAGAACTGTCAGAGAAGTTCGTAGAGTTGTAGGTACAATATCCTGGTATAGACTTTTCATAGAGAATTTTTCAGCGATAATAGCTCCAATTACAGCTCATACTAAGAAAAATCAATAGTTCGATTGGACTCCAGACTGCGAAAAAGCATTTATTAAGATTAAGGAACTTTTAGTGACTGCACCGATTCTTACATGTCCAGATTATACCAAAGAATTTGTCATTTAAACAGACGCATCAGGATATGGAATAGGAGCATGTTTAACGCAGCCTTATCCTGAAGGAGACAAAGTCATATGCTATTTGAGTCGATCTTTGACTAAGCAAGAACGGGTTTACACGAACACCGAGCGAGAATGTTTGGCATTGGTTTGGGCGATAGAGAAGCTCCGGCCTTATATTGAGGGGATCTCATTTAAGGTCATAACAGATCATTTTAGCTTAAAATGGCTTCATAGCTTAAAAGAGCCCAGTGGAAGACTTGCTCGTTGGTCTGTAAAACTGCAGCAATATGATTTTGAAGTAATCCATCGGAAAGGGAAAGATTTAGTTGTCCCGGACATGTTGTCTCGCGCAGTACCCATGATTGATACAATTTCGCAGCCCAGAGACGTTTCAACAGCAATTAAAGATCGATGGTACCAAAAGATGGTAAAGAGGGTCGTAGAATCACCGTTAAAATTTATGAATTGGAGATACACTGATAATAAGTTGTATAAATATGTCAAACAAGAATACCCTCAACTTTCACCATCTAACGAATATTGGAAAGAGGTAGTCCCCAAAGATCATAGGCGTAGAATTATTGGAGAAACTCACGATCCTCCTACCGCAGGGCATATGGGTTTGTATAAAACCTTCCACCCACAGACTGGCAGAAAAATATTATTGGCCAAAAATGCGCCAGGACGTGGCAACTTTTGTAAAGAAATGCTTTGTCTGTACAGCTCATAAAGGTGATACACAAGGTGTATCTGATCAGATGATATCTCACCCAAAACCAACTCGTCCTTGGGAAATTATCTCAACAGATTTATGTGGACCTCTACCTCGTTCGACAAAGGGTAATTGCTGGATTCTCGTCGTTACGGACTATTTGAGTAAGTTTTCCTTAGTTTTTCCAATGCGAACAGCCCCTACTCAAGCGGTTGTCAAGCACCTTGAGGAACAAGTATTTATGGTCTTCGGAGTACCCCGTTTGATACTTTGTGATAATGGCCCTCAGTACAAAAGTAATGAGTTTAAGCGTTTTGCTGAGAGTTATCAGGTTAAAATTCAGTATAATCCGTATTATCACCCCAGAGCGAATCCAACAGAAAGGACGAATCGTATGTTAAAAACCATGTTATGTTGTTATGTGAAAGACAACCACAGGAAGTGGGACGAACAAATACATAAACTTGCCTGCGCGATTCATACTGCAACCCATGAGACAACCAGGATGTCTCCTTTCTTTGTTAATTTTGGTAGGAATATGTGTTTGTCAGGAAAAGATTACTCCAACCCAGTTTTGTTATCTGAAGAGAATGGTGTACAATCCGCAGCTGAAAGTAAGAACGAAGGTTTCCGGAAGCTCTATGCTGATGTTAAGAGAAGGTTAGAGGTGGCTGGAGAGAAAAACGTATTTCAGTATAATTTGCGTACAAGGGTACCCAACTTTGTTGTGGGTCAGCGTGTTTGGAAGAAAAATTATGTTTTGTCGGATGCTGCGAAGTTTTTCTCGAAGAAGTTAGCACCGAAATTCGTTGGTCCTTATGTGATTAGGAATAAAATTTCTCCATGGATATTTGAGCTTCAGGAACCATCGGGTAAAGTACTGCCAGGGAGTTGGCATGCCAAAGACCTTAAGTCTGCAGCGGACCTCTCCGATTAACCTTTTTAGGTTAATCGTCTTGAAGTTGGGGGGGATTATGTAACGTGTCATTTTTACGTTTAAGGCAACGTTACATATTTGTTTATTTAGGTAAATAATCAAGGCTCTTGGACTCGTCTTTCTGTACACAAATTAAGGGTATTTTATAGAGCTAGGTTTGGAGGTTATATAGTGTCCAAAAAGTTACCTTACAAAGGAGACATTCCATCGAATTACTGTGGACACTACGCACACCGGATTATCTGGACATCGTAATTGGAATTTAGGATCACAGGTTTCGGGAAAATCACATAAAAACTTTTGGTTGTTTTGTTTATCCGTAAAATTTCATGATTCTTTTTGACGTTGACGAAATTAAACAGCTGTACTGCTGGGGAAGGGCGGCGTTGCCGCATCACAAATGGTTTTAGTAACAGGAAGGAAACATTTGGATGAACATTTCATTCCCTTACGTTTATTTTCGAGGATATTGGGACAATCCGAACCTCATAGCTAGTTGTGACAGCACGAAAACATATTTAGGTCCACGGTTTGACCAGTAACAACCGAGGCTCCGCCTACTTTGATACCTTTATTAATTCGATAGGGAGAGGATGGAATAAATACGAGTCGTGCACTTTTGTAAATGGGAGATAAACGAGGGATAAAAACCAAGACTAAAAGAATAAACGAAATCGTGTGAGTTAACATCTGAACACTCTTGTGCCGAGCTTCTTAGCAGTAGTTCAGTGTGTATTTTTAGGTTCAGGTTCAGAAACAACTTTATTAATGTAGAAATGTTTTACAAAAATGGCGTCAAACCATATGAATCTTAGAGAAAACATTTATAAAGAGCAAAGGAAACTTTTGACTAAGACTGTAAATAAAATACAACTAAATTCTACACTTAGTATAGCTTTACTCATATGGGAATTGATTGAGTATTTGAATATTTCTGGGTTTGATGCAAGTTCTGATCTCCAGTAATTGATTTTACAGTTGATGGTTTCAATGCTGAGCTTCTTATAGTCCGTCTGGTTATTTTCCTTCTACTTGCTATGTCGGCAAGGGTCCGGTAAGCAAATGTTCGGTCTATGTATGGAGGGTGTCTCGACGTCCTTGTTATAAAAATTTCAACCGTGGAAATAGATCCGACAACACCTCAATGCGCGTTTTACCTAATTTCAATGTCCCCTTGGTCGGTGCTGGCCCCTATATACCGGTATGGAACTATTGCTGTATTTCCTCATTGGTTAGTTTGAAAACCGCGGGTCTTTTCTTCCAGTCGTGTCGTTTTACTGTCATTTACAAAACGGTTTCCGGCCTTTTCATTTTTTTTGCGTTCTCAACGGAGTGCCTGGTCTCTTGCTAACGAATTTTGGCTGGGTCGACAACAGTTTCTGGGATCGCCTTTGTTTTTGGTTTTGGCACTGCAGCGATTGCAGGAGATATCCCAGAAACTGTAGAAGTGAGTCCGTCGTGTCTAGGCGTAATCTAGAGTGACGCTCGCACCCTTTTGAGGGGAATTTAAGTCGGCCTACGCCATTTGTACGGGGAAGAGCATTGGTAAGTTCGATTTTATTTTTTTTATTTTTTTTTGCTATTTGAGGACTCTTCAAGATAATATTTGCCTCCCAAATTGTAATTATTTTTCGGGTGAAATGTACTTTTTTTTTGACATAAGACGTGGGGAATTTTTGGCGTTTTTATATTTTTCTTTTAACCACGTGTTGGATAAAAACTATATCTTGGTTTTCTCCTTTGTCTACAGCCCTGTCCATTCCATCGATAGCTGCGCTGGACGCTGGTGGGAAGCCGGACGAGCCAGTTGTAACCCTGGGAAAGGTACGTTAGGGTTATTTTAGTTCATTTGTTTAAATCTGCTGTATTTTATTGAGTCGACATGGGGTTCTCCAG
The DNA here is from genome assembly GCA_963576565.1 of Aspidapion aeneum. Classification (NCBI taxonomy): domain Eukaryota; kingdom Metazoa; phylum Arthropoda; class Insecta; order Coleoptera; family Brentidae; genus Aspidapion; species Aspidapion aeneum. Next base: position 67,154,804 of record OY755043.1, read on the forward strand.
GAAACTGAAACATTTCATTTTCCACAGGGTTTTTACGCTCGGGCAAGGATCCCACAACCTTTTCACAACCATGGGCTGCCCTAGTACCATGTGCTAAGGGATCTTCAGGGGAGGCGCGGGCAGAACTGAACCAGGAGTAACAAGAGGAATGTCAGAAAACACCACTTCCAGGTTTAATAAAACACCAACTAACGATTAAATAATTGCAGGACCAAGGTAGGAGCAAGCCTTTAGACATAATCATTTGATATAATTTTTCAATATAATTTCGTTTCATATATAATTTTTCACAGTATAATTTCAACATTGCTTGTAAACGCAAGGTAACGGTATGACGTCATAACCACAATTTTGCGGCGTATTTACTAAATTGACTTGTCTTCCTTCATTTCATTTATTTAAGACAATTTCTCCTGTGAAATTTGGAGTGCCTTGCTATTTTGGCCCGAACTTGTTTAATTTTTTTAGCATATTTCATGTTTCTAATCTTAACTTCAGCCCTTAAAATACACAAGATGAACTAAATTTTTGTATTATTTGTACAACCCGATGACCAACTTTGCGGAGACAAAAGAGAGATGAGATTATTTTTTTTAGCGGTTTCTTTACACTGTTTTACCTCATGGGGTGGATCTCGGACTGGGTTGCTGTCTGTCTCATTCTACCCAACGTGGAATGATGACAGCAGATATTTGGTCCAGATCTCCCCTGTGATGAGACGATTTTGGAAGTGTATTTTTTTTTACAATCATTTATATAACCGAGTCTCACACTACTGACTCAGATGTAGGTACACTATGACCTGTTAAAGGAGTCCATCTGCCTGTAAAGTGCTTCTATTTTTGTCATCTTAATTCAATCTTTTAGAATTTTTATTTTGTCTATTAGTCAATTTTTTTTGTTTTTTTTTAATTACACAAATATTCTGGAAGCCTCGGAAGTAGGTAGAATTTCATTGTTTAGCTACAACGTTTGGGTTGAACTGTATTTTATTTAAGAACTTCTTTGTAAAACATTGGTATTAAATAATGTGGCGCACTTAAAATTTTCTTATTTCTGAACCCCCCCCTTCTCCACTGTATAAAAGTTACCAAGCATATCAATGTTTTACCTAGCTTGAAAATACAGTTCTGCTTCCAGATATTTGTTTAATTATTCAGTGGTTTTGTTGTGTCACAAGCTGGCAAATTGGTATTATTCTAATTACAGTGTCACAAAATGGCAGCAACGTCTTTAAGCTGCCACAAATGTCACCCAATGCATTTTAATAGGCCACAGCTGTCTTAAATTTAACTTTTTTAACATTGGATAATTGGTATAAAAATATGATAAAGAATGTACAATCAGATCCTGATAAGTATCCTGCTTTTAAGGTTAAAAATAATATTTTGTATAAACATATTCTTGCTAAGTATAATTGTGATGGTAATATCTCAAACTGGAAAGTAGTTGTTCCTACTGCACATAGAAAAGAACTTTTGAATAAATACCATAATGAACCTACTTCAGCACATTTTGGCATCTCTAAAACTTTATCGAGAATATCTGAACTCTATTATTGGCCCAATATGCGCCAAAGTGTTTATAAGTATAAAGGAAAATGTCAAATCTGTGCTTCATGTAAACCTGGTCACTTACCACAGGCAGGTCTTATGGGGGAGTATAGAAACATAAACTTTCCATTTCACATGATTTCCGCTGATTTATTGGGACCTTATCCTTGTAGTAAAGGCGGTTATGAGTATCTTCTTGTTGTAGTAGATTGGTTTACTAAATACCCTATAGTTCATCCTCTCACTAAAGCAACATCTCAGTCTATTATTAAATTTATAGAAAATCAAATCTTTCTTGTATATGGTGTGTGCCAAATATTCTGTTGCAATAATGGAAGCCAGTTTAATGCAAAAGTTTTTAAAGACTTTATGGCAAAATATAATGTTCAGAAGATTTTTTATAATACGGTATATTACCCTCAGATAAATCATACAGAGAGAGTAAACAGAAGTATTGTAACTGCTATAAGAGAGTATATCCATGAGAATCATAAGTCTTGGTGTGCAAAGATCTATGAGATTGCACAGGCAATTCGATTGGCAAAACATGATATTACTGAATTTTCTCCTTCATTTTTAAACTTTGCTCGAAATATTCCTCAGTGGTGATTATTATGGTCTTATTTCAGAAAATCCGACCAATAAGTTAGAAATCTCTAAGAAAGTTCATAATCCGGATACAGTACAAGAACTCCCACAAATTTTTGAGGATGTTCGAAAAAGACTGTATAATTCTTATAAAAAGAGCAAACAACGTTATGACCTGCGTAGGAGAGACGTAGACTATTTTATTGGGGATTACGTTTGGAAGAAAAACTATGTTCTCTCTAATGCGGGAAATAATTATGTTGGCAAATTTGCACCTAAGTTTAGTCCTTGTGTAATTATTATAAAACTTTCAAAATTAGTTTATGGCCTGAAAGACAGGAATGGTAGTGATTTGGGTAATTATCATGTATCTGATATAAAACCTGATGTTACACAGGAACTGGATTCTGATAATTGGACAGAAGCAGAAAGTGATATCTCTGACTAATGTTCACATTTTTTTTACTCTAACTTTGTCTAACTCTTTTTGTAGTATTTTATGTAACTATTTTTTTAAAGTTTTAAATCTTTGGTGGTACCTGAACTGGACTTTCTATCTTTATTCCAGTCAGTTACTGAAGGGTGAGTGGTGGAAGACATGACAAGACATGACAGACGGACAGACAGACATGACAATGACGAAAGGACATGACATATAGCTCGAATATTTAGTGTAATTCTGTGCCTAAATAATTCGAAACGTGTTTTTCTTTTTTCTTGAAATTACTTTTAACTTTTAATTATTTTTAATGTATTTTAATTATTTTTAATGTATTAACTTTTAAGACGTGAAGATTTTTTAAACTAAAGTTTTTATATAAAAAAAATACTGTATTTTGGGATCTGGTGTAAACTTTGGACTGCATGTGTTATTTCCCATAGTTTGCACAGATTTTGCAGATATAGTTTTTTTTTTCTTGTCTAGCTGAAGGCTAAGGGACCATATTTTAATATGACTTTCAGAAGGCAATTTTTTTCTTCTCCTTTCTTTTTTTCAATTTTTTTAAAAGAAAAAATTCTCGTCCTGCTGTAAACATTAAGGAGTGCATGTTTATTTAAATGAGGTGTGATCTACAGAAAACAATTTGCTTTGCTGTGGACGATATAGGAGTGCATACTTTTATTTAAATAAATATGATTTACAAAGAACAATATTAAAAAAATTTCATTTATTTTTTAAATTTTTTATATTTCAAGAAAAAAGAAGTATTTTAAGATTATTTTTCTTGCATTCAATATTTTTATTAAAAAAATATAACAATGGAACATTTTTTTTCAATTGATTTAAGTCTTCCATTTAAAGTTTTCATATATTTCATACACATTAGATTTCTTTTTCAACTTCTATATTTTCAGATCAGATTAATTTTTCTTACAGAAACCAAGTTTCTAAATTTTTTTACATACCCGGATTTGTCGATTTAAAATGAGTAATAACTCAATAATTTAATTTTTAATATTAATACGCCGGTTTGTCTTCTGATTGTTGGGGAGTGTTTTTGCATTTCTGGTTGGTGTGGGCAGTCTTGCAGATTACTCTAAGGGCTACTACACGAGACTTTTTGATTGCTATATCAAACTGTGCAATTTTAGTCTGCTTGTTCAAATTTTATCGAAAAGTAATTTATTTCATCTTGAATTTTCTGTACTTTACTTTGAGAACTAAGCAAACCAAAGTGATCTCTAGACTGTGTTTCATTGCTGGGGTGTTGGAGTGTTTTTCCATCTTTTTGGGAGACAATGCTGTATATTAAAGGGGGGCAATTTAAATAAATTCTAAATTCCTTTTGGTAACTTTTACGGCTTTTTGGTTTAGTGGGTGTTGATTGACAATATACTCACAACTTTTGAATTAGTAAACTTTTGGGTTTAAGCTTGGTGATGGGGGGTTGAGATAGCCTCGAAGGTAGCTTAGGCGAGCCTTCACTATAGGAGTTTTGGCTACTGAGGGTGCAAACGTAAGTTGGGTTGAGTTTGGGTTCACCACTTACACCACTCATTCGAGAAATATCCAATATTTTGAGATAAGAAATTGAAAAACGTAATTGTAAAGTTTATTAAAAGGAAATCAGTAAAAACGATGCATATAAAATATCTAAAGTGCACCTACCTTAGTTTTCATCTGGTTGCAGTCGTTTTGGTCGCTTGGAAGATAGGAAAAACGGGAAAATTGTCTCACTCACGGCGTTTCTTGTGCTTCTTCTCGGTTTCCCGATTGCGACCCCTCGCGCAGACTCGCGCGTGTCTCGGTGCGGGGATAAGTCATATGCATATACCCCGCGAAATTTGAAATGAAAAATAATATTAAAATATAAATGTAGCCAAAAGCTGGCAAATAATTCTTGCACCAACATTTTCCGGCCAACAAAACACGTGTGTTTTTAGTAAGGATACAAAAAAAAAACTTTATCTAAATATCCAAATCGTGCAAGTATGCACGAAAATTTACCTTAGTTCTAGTAAATTACAAAAAGAAAAAAATTATATATAAAGAAAAGAAAATAAAAAATTTTAAGCAAAATTTCGAAAAATTTACTTGTGTTCTACCTCCGGCAGGGGCAGGACACATAACTTGACCACTGGTCTTCGATACGTACCAGTAGCGGTTTTTACTGTCACGACGCGAGTAAGCCCATCAGCACTTGGATGTAGCGCTACAACACGTCCGAGCGACCACTGCATAGGTGGTTTTTGCTCGTTCTTAATAACGACTAAAGTGTTGACTTTTATGTCATTGCATTTCTCAGTCCACTTAACACGTTGTTGAAGTGTGTTTAAATATTCTAAACGCCAGTTTTTCCAAAAATCAGCTTGAAGTCTTTGGACAAGCTGCCAGCGAGACAAAGTGTTAAGCTTGAGGTCGAAAAAATCAGGTTCTGGTATAGAATTTAAAGGGTCCAATGTTAGAAAATGACCTGGTGTCAGCGGAATGAGGTCATTTGGATCTAGACTTTAAGCATAGAGAGGTCTACTATTGAGTTAAGCCTCAACTTGAAACAAGAAGGTAGTAAATTCCTCATATGTAAGGCGCTGCTCGCCTACAACACGTTTGAGGTGAGCCTTGGTGGATTTTACTCCAGCCTCGGCTAAACAGTTTAAGTGAGGACTTCCAGGGCTAGAAAAGTGCCACGAACTGCTTCAGCTTTCACATGCTTCCTTTGAGTAGGTTTGAAGTAACCTATCTGCACCGACAAAGGCGGTACCGTTATCAGAATAAACGTGTGATATCCTTCCACGTCTGGAGACAAACCTTTTAAAGGCCGCAAGAAACGTATCTGTTGAAATATCGGAAGTTAATTCTAAATGCACTGCTTTGGTTGCAGCACAAACGCAAACAAGAATATAGCCTTTATAAAGTTTAGCACCTCGGTGTCTTGACATTAAGATATCAAACGGCCCGCAATAGTCCACGGCAACATGAGAAAATGGTTTTAACTGGGAAATCCTTTGAGGAGGTAAATCTCCCATAAATTGCACAGCTGGTTTTGGATGAAGTCTGAAGCCTAAGATACAATGAGAAACTACCTTTTCAATAGTGTATCGAGCAGACAGCACCCAAAATTGCTGCCTTAGCAGATAATGTAGGGTTTTGAGACCTGGATGAAAGTATTTTGAATGTGTATATTCGATAATTATTGTAGTAAGCCGGTGTGAACGTAGCAAGAGCAACGGATGCTTAGCAAAATAAGAAAGTTCAGAAGCATGCTTAATGCGACCGCCTACTCGGAGACAGTCTTGTTGGTCCAGGAATAATGAAAATTTACGAAAGGGTTTTGGAAGCAACTTGTTTGTTTTAAATTTTGAAATAAGATCTGAAAATACTGTACGTTGGACATGGCGGGCAAGAACAATCATGGAATTCTGCAGTTCTTTTTCCGTTACCAAATGATCTGAGTAATAGATTTTCGAAATTGGTCTAAGCGTGTAGGAAATGATTCGTTGTATTTTCGTGAGAGAAGAATGTTTATTCAAGAGAACATCGATCTCATGTGGGTCTGACATGACCGTGAGAAATGTCTTGCGTTCTTCCAAATCATCAATGTCGCAAAGATCTGGACAATGAAAGCCATTAGACCATTCCTCTCGTGGAAGGCTTAGAAAGGGTGGACCTTTCCACCACATGCATGGTGAACAAGTTGGTTAGGTGTAAGTCCACGAGAAGCACAATCCGCTGGGTTTTCAGCAGACGGAACATAGTGCCCTATATGTGGGGGTAAAGTTTCTTGGATTTTGCAAACACGATTAGCGACGAATGTAACCCATCTATGGGGAGAATCAGATAACCAGCGCAAGACCACTTGTGAGTCAGACCACGCCCAAATTTCATTAAACACCAAAGTTTCAGCGTAACTTGCTTGAATGAAAGAGATAAGATTACACAGTAGGGTAGCGCCCAAGAGTTCCAGTCTTGGGAGACTAACCGTTTTAAGTGGTGCAACTTTAAGCCGGGTACTCATTAACGAGCCACGAGCCTCGAGCTATTCGCTAATGTAGACGTGAAAAAGGTATGATCGCAGCGCGCAACAAACCATTCGCGACGAGCCAATAGGCGGTCGTCGTTCAATGAGCTTCAAATAAAAAAAAATACCATGAATGATGAAAAAGTATTGTCTATTTGAAAATTACAGGAATAGACCTGTTATATGGGATCCAAAGAACAAAGACTATTTAAAAAACATTTAAAAGAAGATGCGTGGTTTATATGTTACTAGCCTAAAACAAAATGGCTTTGCCAGTAAGCCCGACCAGTGGCGGATCCAGGATGTCCGGGGGGGGGGGCCAAAGAGGGAAAAAAATACAAAATAATTTTTTTTGCCGGATTTAATAAGAATTAGCTTTAAAGTTTACCACTATGTGCAAATAAAATGTGCCGCAGGCGAAAATTTAAATAAGATCAGTAAAATTTAATTAAAAAAAAATTGTGGCCTATTCATTGGTTATTTCTCTTCTGGAATTAAAAATTATAAGTTTTATGTCAAGAAGGGGTGAGGGCCAGGCCCCTCTGCCCCCCCCTTGATTCGCCACTGAGCCCGACTCGCACAAGCAGCAGCGTAAAAAAAATTGCCTGAACCAGACAAAATAACCCAGAGAATATGTATAAGTATTAGGTCATTATTGAAAAAGGCTTTCATGTTACCATCCAAAATTAAATTAGTGTTTAGTATATTAGCTATTTTTCTTGTACAAATAAAATTGCCTCCAATATTACTCTAATTTAGTTTGATGCTGAAGTTGCTATTTGTTGTTTACATTTGTGTAAGACTGGCCCAAACGTCATACTCCGTTATCATAACCGGATAGAGGTTTGCAATCACAAAAATATCGCCGTCTGTTAAAAACAAATATTATTTCCTAATTTTTTTTTATAAAATAACATTTTAAACGCGTACCCTGGAAGAGCACCATTACCGTTACCAGTATAACATTTTTAAACGCGTACCCTGTAAGAGCGACATTACCGTTATCAATATAACATTTTAAACTCGCTTCCTGGAAGATCGTCATTACCGTTATCAGTATAACATTTTTAAAACGCGTACCCTGGAAGAGCGTCATTACCGTTATTAGTTTGTCATTCCTACATATCTACCGCTAGAGGCGCTTTAAGCAAGCGCGCAAATTTTTCTTATTCCTTCGACATCTCTCAATACAGATCGCAACCCCTGAGTAAAGCCACATCTGTTCTGTGCAGTTTTTAGCATTAATACGTGCATAGGTTAGCTTGTCCAATCATAAGTGGTAATTACCATTATCAGTAAAGTGAGGTAAACAAAATATATTTATTTTCCATTTTATACTACAAAATTTATTACCTAGAAAGAAAAAAGCAAACACTCTTTATACAAAACAAGCAGAGCGATAAATTATCATCATCATTATCAATTTTAATTTAAAGTAATATGCTCACAGAAAACGTATACGGGATGCCATTATGAGTATTTAAAGTAAATTTTTGAAAAAATCCTTGGTCACATTATTTTTATTTTCTTAAAATATTTATATCTATTGACTCCTAGTTGGGGTAGCTTTGACCTCTTGACTTTAGAGAGGGAAAGTGGGTCAAGTGATACCTGGTTTAAATGAGTTTTTTCTATTCGTTTACAGCGTTGATATTATTTCAAAAATTAATATATTAGTTTTTGAGATATTTGCAATTTAAGTAAAAAAGTAAGACTGACAGCTTACTATTTCCTTATAAGTAAACTATTACAAATAGATTTAGCAATTTTTTTTAAATGTTTTTTTTTTTATTTAAAAAATGTATTTATGTAGGTAAACTTTTTCAAGAGATGTGTATTTATATCTCAAATTTACTGGGAACTTTCTTTTAATTTAAGGTTTCGATATCGCGCTGCGAGCCCCGAACATTGCCGTCCACATTAGCGAATAGATCGCGTTCGTTGATCGATGCTCGTGGTTCGTTAATGAGTACCCGGCTTTAGATTTTGCCATAACAAGAAAAGTAAACAGCTCGCCAGAAGATGCTTCAATACGAAGGTAGACTGTGGCTGCATAACCAACCATTGAAGCGTCGGAAAATCCTTGTAATTCTATGCGAGTAGGTTTGTCTATTATAAGACGTCTAGGTAAATGAAGATTAGAAAGTTCGGAAAGCTCCATGCGAAACTGATTCCAAGTATTTATGATATGAAGGGGCGGAAGAGAGTCCCACTCTATCTTTTCCTTCCATTAATCTTGCATCAGATGCTTGGCCAGTAAGGACACTGGAGAACAGAAACCTAACTGGTCAAATATTTTCATTATTTAAGAAAGGATTCCACGTTTAGTGCAAGGCTTATCGTCAGGTATAACAAGATATGTAAATGAATTTGTAACTGGATTCCATTGGAGACTAAGCACCTTCACAAAATTAGGCTCTGCTTTGTCGAAAGAAATAGACATTTGTGTGTCCGTCTCTGGAAATGATGAAATAAGTTCTGGTTTGTTACTTGCCCATTTTTTGAGCTCGAAACCACCACGACGTAATAGTGAAATGAGTTCTTGCTGTAGATCTATGGCCGAAACTACGGAATTGTGGCCGCTTAAAACGTCATCGACGTAGACGTTTTTAACAGAGCTCTAAAAGCGTTAGGAAAGTTTTTAGACTCTAACCTAGCCAATTCCTGTAGACTACGTATAGCCAAGTAGGGTGATGATTTAAGACCATAGACAACAGTTCTGAGAGTAGGTTTGAATGGGATCGGTTTCAGAGAATCTCCATAAGAAATTCTGATATCGTGTGTGCTCAGGTGTGACAAGAATTAGTCGAAACATTTTAACAACATCTGCAGTAAACACTACAGCATGATATCGGAATTTCAGAAGTATTTCGCGGACATCAGATTGAAGTTTAGCACCTGCGCACAATGTTTCATTTAAAGATAAACCCCTAGGACCCTTTTGTGAAGCATCAAAAACGCAGCGAATTTTTCCCCTATTGAAAGCACTATGGTGGGGAATGAAATATGAACAGTCTAAGATTTCTTTGGAAGTAGGTGTGAGGACTGGAATCATGTGATTTGATAATATGTATTCCTTCTTGAAGTCTTTGTATGCTTCATAATGCACAGGGTCTTTAAGAAGTCGGAAATCGAGCGATTTAAACCATTTTACAGCAATAGGATAAGTATCACCTAAAGTAGGCTCTGAGTTAACGAAAGGTAATGAAACTATGAATCTGTCTGATTCGTTAAGAGATACTGTGTCCGAAAAGATTTTTTCACATAGAATATCTTCAGAGCTGCTGTGAACTTTATGTGGGACTTGTTCTATTTCCCAAAATTTCTCTAAACAAACTTCTAAGGGCGGTTCTAAAGATGTATAACAGCTAACGACTGTGGCTTGGATCGAATCGAAGCGTCTACCTTACCAATCAAGACGTAACCAAAAACACTGTTAAATGCGCTAGCTTGCCCTTTTTGACCATGGATGACTCCATTTCTTAAAATCTGAGGAAATAATTTACAACCGAGTAAAATATCTATGGGGCTAGATGTTGAAAGTTTGGTCTGAAAGTTTAATGTTCCGAATATTGACTGGAATCTATAGAAACAGAGGGAATATTGGAACATAATTGAGGCAATATTAAAGCCTCAAACTGAAAGGTAGGATCTATTCTTCCTTGCGGTCGAATAATGCAATTAGTTTTGCCTTTGGTAGTCGAAGATGCCTTTTGATTTAGACCTTGAATGGAAATTGAAAATTGTTGTCTGGGGAGACCTAGTCTATTAAGGCATTTTTCCGAAATGAAATTGGCTTCAGATGCTGAATCTAGCAAAATCCTCACGGGTTGGTAAATTTCTCTAAAATCCAAAATGTCAGCTACCACTGTTGAAAGTAGAAAAGTAGATTGATTGGGAATAGTTGTGGCGTGACAATTTGTTGAGGAAGTACCTTGTGAAACAGAAAGAAAGTGTGGATTTGTACCCTGCTGAGCACGTGTATTATTCTGACGGGGGTGGGGGCACAGTAAACTGTGGTTTTTAAGGCTACACCCTCTGCAGCTATAAGAAGAAGAACAATTCCTTGTTTGATGAGAAAAATGCATGCAATTTTCACATAAGTTAATTTGTCTTACATAAGAAAGTCTTTGTTCTGAATTTTTATTTAGGAAATCGGGACAGCTGGCTAGGACATGATTGGACTGGCACAAATGACATTTGACATTTGAATTGAAAGGTTTATTTGGTTGAATTGGATTATTTGAAACTGTAGTATTGAAAGATGAAGTTGATGTATTTTTAGGATAATTATTGTGACTAAAGTTCCGCTGATTATTATTCAGGGGCTTAGCATGATTTGAACTAGAGGGGGGCTTACTAATTGAATGCATATGTTGGACAGACTCCAAGGCTATACAGTGATTTTCGATAAAGCTGTACAAGTCAGTGTAAGAAGGAATGTCGACTTGGCTTTTCTCTCTGCTATAATATAGCTTAAACTCTGTGCGTAGCTTAACGTCCAACTTGGAAAGCAATTGATTAAATGTAAGAAAGTTCCACTCTGTCGTAGGAAAAACGAGTTAGGTCAAAATGGCTAAGTTCTCGGAAAAGGTGTCTAATATAAAACGGAGCTCTTTCGCAGAACTGGTTTTCACCGAAACGGAATTCATAGCATTTAAAGCAGTCGTAGCTATGAGACGCTTATTTTGATATCTCTTGACTAGAGCCTCATATGCAATATGATAATTGCTGTCAGATAACGGAATTGTTTTTACCAGACTAAGTGCTTCGTTAGTCACTGAACTACGTAAGTGCAGAAACTTTTCTATATCGCTCAAGTCGCTATCATGAATCATGACCTTATAGAGGTCAAACCAATGTTGCCAATTCTTATATTTGCCATCGAAACTATCCAACTTGGGTACAGGAAAAGATCTAGAATTTGACCTAGGGCTTAAGTACCTACCTCGTATGTAACAACATAAAAAACTTAACTTAACTTAGGTCATAAGTAACTAACCCTTAACTAACTAAGTAAAATTAGGTTAAGATCCATAAGATCCAACGGATGTAAATTTAGAAGAACATGATTAATTAAACTTTTTGTACTCTAATGTTGGTGTTTCACTACATAAAGGCAGTCTCGTAAGAGAATTGAACCCGAACATCCACTGATCCTGTTTTGAGGGGCAGTGAGATTGTTGTTTTATAAATACTTAGTACTCCCTCACATGGTTGAAAGTACTAGTGTTTCACTGGCGACCCAACGTGGATTTTGGTTTTTTTTTGAGTAACACTTAAATTGTGGCTTGGTTTTGTGGTGTTGCTCGGTATGGAACATCAATTTTGGAATTTTTAGTGGGGTTAGGTGGGAAGTGTCCCATAGGTTTTTCAAAGTTTTCTGATATTAACCCAGTTTTCTTTACAATTTTTTTTTGGGGAAGAAAAGGGGGGATTTCACTTCGTTCAAAGTTTTAATTTAGCTTAATTCTCAAGTGCGATTTTTTTTTAAATCGTTGCGGGACTTAATTATTTTTTCTATAATACAGTGAACAATTTTTGATATTTTTCGTTATGTGACCCCACATTATTAAAAATTCAAAAAGCCCTAAGTAAATTTTTCTTCCTGTCAATTTTTTTTTCAGGAGTTTGTTTTCTTTTTTAATTACAAAGCTCAGCTCAGTTTTTTCTTTCCTTTTAAAATTAAAAAGCCCCGTCACTTTCTTTTTATAATTATTTTCTTTGTCTTTTCAAGTCAAAAAGTCCCAAGTTGTTGTTTTTCAAAAATATTTTGTTCCTTCCTTTTCAATTAAAAAAAACCCCGTCATTTTTTTTTTTGTAAAATTCAACCCCAGGTCATTTTTCTTCTCTCAACGTTTTAAAATTTATTATTGATTCCATAAAACCCTTAAGTCATTTTTTTTGTTTTATTTTTTCTTGTTATTAAACAAAACCCCTAAGTCATTTTTCTTAAATTTTTTATTATTCAACAAAACCCCAGGTCATTTTTTTTATATTTTTTTCTTTTCTTCAATAAACCCCCAGGTCATTAAAATTTTTTTTTTCTTCTTCAATAAACCCCCAGGTCATTTTCTTATTATTTTTTTTTTCTTCAATAAACCCCCAGGTCATTTTCTTCAATTTTTTTTCAAATATTTTTTTTGTCTTCAATAAACCCCCAGGTCATTATTTTTTTACATATTTTTTTTCCAATAAACCCCCAGGTCATTTTTTTTAAATTCAACAAAACCCCAGGTCATTTTTTGGTCTAGAGAGAGGAAGAATCCTGGTTACTTTTCCCAATTTTCAATGTTTTTTTCTCTTTTTCTTCAAGTCAAGAACTTTTGTTTTAAACAAAAGCCCCGCGTCACGCTTTCTTAAGATATTCCCTTGACGGGAAAAGCATGAAGTAGCTGAAAAGTTTTGTTTTGAGTACTAACCCTGTGATACATTAAAGTTTTTTGGCACTGGCCGATCCGTTTCGAGTCTTACCCCTCAAATTTATTTTACAGTGTAGTTGTGTTGTTTGTTTAAGTGTAGTGTTTCTAGCAATGAAGTGAAGTGCACCTACGTGCGTTATTTTTTTTTTGTTGTCCCTTATTACCTAATTGTGTCAAATTTGTAAGATGGAGGTCAACCGACTGTTGAGTGACGAGATTACCTACGAGTTGGAGAGTAGAGGACTTGAGATAAAGAGTCACGCGGCTCAGGATAAGCGAGCGCAATTAAGAGCAGTATTGGCGGAGGAACGTGCAGGACAGTCAAAAGCCAGAGTTTGTTTTGACCCTATCAAGGAGTTAGCGGTTTGCCGGGCTAAGTTGGATGAATTGGGTGAAAGTATCCAAGAGTTTGATAAAGCCAATCGCCATAATGAACATCAACGAATCCAATCCCGACTATTCCATATCAGAGGTAGAATCAATCTGATTAGACCCGATAGTGGTGATGAAGCCCGAAGGAAGGAAAGTCTGCATGAATTGTGCGAAGGCTTGTTGCGAGCGCTTGATGGTGTTTTTAATATTGCAACCTTAGGACTCCAAGGCAGTGCGAACGACTTTTTGGGAAATTTATTGAATAATCTCTCGGAACCACTTCCTAGCTTCGAAGCTCAGGAGTCTAACCCAGAGCAACCCTCAGTGCAGCCAACTCTCGATCCCGGGGATCACGTCTCACTCATCGATTTCGAGGAGCATGAGACCACCAATGTTGAGCCACAGACTGAAAGGTCTAGCCGAGAGCCCCCTGTGCAAAATTCTATTTCCTCTCAACCATTGCAGAGCGATGTTCCACAAGTGCGAGATGAGCACACAGGTCCCTTGAACCGATCTACCCCCTCCTTGCCCGTACTTCCGGTGCGATTTGGAGAGCCGCACGTTCCCCTGAATGATCGAAGGATAGCGATTTCCGATCTCAACCCTCGTGATTGCCCTAGAGTATTCGAGCTGCCCCAGCCTGCTGAAATTTCTCAGAGGCTGCCAACGAACCCTCCCCCCTTGAGTTGACTCAGTACTCAGGACTTCAGAACCTACCACAAGCATCAACTGGTGTTCGAGGTGAACCAATGGTGGAAAGAAGAGTGAGTTTTAACTTACATTCACACTACCAGTTTGGATCGACTCCATATAGCCCTGTGGGTCCCGCAGCTTCAACGATGCATCCTGAACAGCTCACTCGCCCTCATGTCCCTCAATTTTCTACAATTCGAGATGACCTGCAATCTACCTTTCGGGAGGCTACCTAGCTCATCAACAGTTCCCAGGGGGAAATCATGTTAACTATCCCTATCAGATGCCAGGACAGGCGTGTGGATTTGAAAAATGAAACATCCCAAAATACGATGGTCATATCAGTTAAGCTCCTTTATAGATAATCTAGAGGCCAAGTGTAGGTCTAGAAACCTGTCCAGAGAACAGTTGCTTGGAGCTATGGTATGATTTTTTGACTGGTAATGCCCAGGACTGGTATAGAGAGAGATGGGATACCTTCAAAGACTGGAAAGATTTTGAGTATCGGCTGAGAAAAACCTTTTTACCATATGATCATGAAACGAAACTCAAAGAGGAGAATCCTAAAAGGACTCAAGGAACTGCTGAACGGGTTGACCTGTACGTCACCCGCATGCAGAATTAATTCCGAAAATTGAGAGATCCACCTCCAATGCAGGAACAACTTGCGGTCATTCGTCGAAACCTCTTGCCAAAGTTGCAGAAGGCCTTGGTGTTTCATCAAGTAGACTCGATTGATCATCTGATTGAGGTGGGAAGTCAAGTGGAGGAAACGATTCAAAGAGCCGAATCTTTTGTTCCCCCTCCCACCAGTTCTTGTCTAACGGAACCAAATCTGGTAAACAAGCGTTCCACCGGTTGCTCGACAGGAACAAACAAATAAGGAACAGCCCACTTGCTGGCACTGTAGAAGGGTTGGTCATCGTAGATTCCAATGCCCTGAAAGAAGGAAGTTATTGAAGTGCTTTCGCTGCTCCAGAGAGGGATTTACGATCCGCGATTGCCCTAACTGTTCGGGAAACGCCGAGCAGGGTCGCTAGAATATATTCCCCCTCTAGCGAACCCTTGTCCCTCCCCTATTCATGGTGACGAGCTTCGGCCGGAACAGGCTTTTCTTGCCTATGCTTTGGTTCATGCAGCAGGCGACAAACGACCTTCTTCAGAGGTTACCATACTGGGTCACCCAATCTTAGCATTGTTGGACTCAGGCGCTAGCTCGATTATTGCTGGTGGTCCAGGTTGGGAGGTTCTTCGTAAACTAGGCCTAAAGCTGAACAGAGGTCGTAGATCTAGATGTGTGGTAGCGAATAAACAAGCTGCTGAGATCGAAGGAGTGGTGGATGTACCGATTTGTCATATGGGTCGTGTTCGTGTCTTACCGGTTATGGTCGTCCCTGACTTTCCGCATGCGTTGATTCTGGGCGTGGATTTCTTCGTTTGTATGGACATTTTACCTAATTTAAAAAAGAATCAGTAGTATTTCGGAGATGGCGAGGAGTCACTCGACCTGGTCGGTCATGATAGACGTCAGATTTTTCAGAATTTTTTAAAACAAGTTAAATGTGCTACTGCTTCTGGTGGTACTGGCAGCAAGGTTCAAGATCTCGAAGTTCTTACATCGGAGGAACGAGAACACCTTAATAGTCGTCTGCGGGAGAAATTCTTAAAAATGAAGGACGGTTTGGGGTTTACCACAGTTTATGAACATGAGATCATTCTGCAGGAAGGCACCAAGCCCCTGAAACAGAGATACTACCCAATATCTCCTTTAAGCAAAAGATAATTGACGAGGAGCTAGACAAAATGTTACAGTTAGGTGTGGTGGAGCCCTCCAAGAGTGCGTGGTCCTCACCGGTCCTACTGGTGCCTAAGCCGGACGGTAAGCACAGGTTCTGTATAGATTTTCGCCTTTTGAACTAATTTGCTGAGAAAGACGCCTATACGATACCATACATTTCCTCGATTCTAGACCGTCTGAAGGACGCAAAGTACATAAGTTCCATGGATATACGATCAGCCTATTGGCAGGTGAGTGTAAAAGAGTCATGCAGGGAACTTACTGCTTTTACAGTACCCGGGCGCGGCTTATTTCAATTTAAAAGAATGCCTTTTGGCCTAACTAACGCTCCTGCATGTTGGCAACGTCTTATTGATGAAGTCGTTGGAGTGGACTTGCAGCCCTATGTCTTTGTGT
Source organism: Aspidapion aeneum (assembly GCA_963576565.1). Classification (NCBI taxonomy): domain Eukaryota; kingdom Metazoa; phylum Arthropoda; class Insecta; order Coleoptera; family Brentidae; genus Aspidapion; species Aspidapion aeneum. The sequence goes on from OY755043.1 coordinate 67,171,086, forward strand.
ACCTTGACGACGTGATTTGCATTGCACCAGATTTTCAGACTCATATTCGAGTCCTAGGACTTGTCCTCGACCGATTGACGGCCGCAGGGTTGACTATTTCAGAGGAGAAATGTAACTTTTGTATTGGTTCTCTTCGTTTTCTAGGATTTATAGTGTCCGGGGAAGGACTCCAGTGTGACATTTCCAAGGTCGACGCCATCTTGAATGTTCCAGCGCCGAAAACGGTCAAACAAGTCCGTAGTTTTCTTGATATGGCCAGTTGGTACCGTCGTTTCGTGCCAAACTTCTCCTCTATCGTCGCTCCGTTGACTCGACTCACTCAGAAGAATGTTTCTTTTCGTTGGTCTTCCGAGTGTGACGTCGCTTTTAACCAGCCCAAGTCTGCTCTGGTATTTGCGCCAATTCTGACGTGCCCAGACTTTTACACACCGTTTACGCTTCAAACTGATGCATCTGCCTTTGGAATAGGCGCGGTTTTGACGCAACAGTTCGATGAGGGTGAGAAAGTCATTTGCTATATCTCCAGGTCTTTGACTAAACAGGAGAAAGCGTTTTCTATCACGGAACGTGAGTGTTTAGCCGTAATATGGGCCACCGATAAATTAAAGCAATATCTCGAGCTGACTGAGTTTACTGTAATCACCGACCACAGCTCATTAGTCTGGTTGAACAACTTAAAAGACCCGACTGGAAGATTAGCTCGATGGGCTCTCCGTCTTCAAGGTTACAACTACCGAATTGTGCACAGGAAAGGCCGTGATCATGTCATGCCCGATTTCTTGTCTCGAACTGTACCAAATGTAGATACTCTGATAGTCGAGGAGGCAAAATATGATTTTTCCAATACCTCAGATGCATGGTACCGAAAGCTTAAAGATTCTATCCAAGCTGATTCGCTGAAATACCCTCAGTGGCGGGTTGAAAATGACTTAATTTACAAGTATGTCAAATGTGTTATACCTGAGTTAGCTCAAGGTTCCGATTATTGGAAGATTGTTCTTCCGAAGGACGCTCGTCGAAAAGTCATGCATAAGGCGCATGATGATGTTCCTTCTGGTCACTTGGGCATAATCAAGACGTACAACAGACTTAAAACCCGTTACTATTGGCCAAAGATGCGCTCCGATATAACCATATATGTAAATCGGTGTAAGACTTGTGCAAAATATAAAGTCGACCAGAAGGCCCCAGCAAGTCACATGGGAAAGACTCCCGAACCTACCCAGCCATGGCAAGTTATTAGACTCGATTTTGTGGGATCACTACCATGTGCGTCCAAAACTGGTAACACTCATATGCTGGTCGTAAGTGATTATTTCAGCAAGTATGTGGCTTTCTTTCCAGTTCGTTCTGCAAAAGCCCAGTATATTTGTAAACATTTAGAGAAGGACATTATTCTTACCTTTGGTGTGCCCCAATATGTCATCTGCGACAATGGACCTCAGATGAAAAGCAAGGAATTTTAGGCCCTGGCTGACAAGTATCACTTTAAAATTTCGTATACGGCCGTATATAATCCCCAGGCAGACCCTTGTGAAAGAGCGAGCAGAGTCGTTAAAACGATGGTATCCATGTACGTCGGAGAGAATCAGAGACGCTGGGATGATAATTTGCCTGCACTCGCATGTGTAATCAGAACGTCAAAGAGCGAAGCCACAGGTTTTACACCGTATTTCATCAATTTTGGTAGATAATACATTTCTGATGGTCGAGAATATGCATATCATATTGATAGAGGACCTCGACCAGCAATTGAGAAAAGACTTGAAGGTTTCAAGAATTTTTATCAAGCCGTTAAAACCAATATGAAGAGGTCGGCAGATAAGAACCGTGTCCGATACAATCTGAGACACAGGGATGTATCTTATTTCCCTGGGGATCTGGTGTGGAGACGAAACAAAATTCAGTCAGATGCCTTAAATTATATAAACGACAAATTTTGTCTTAAGTACATCGGTCCGTTCCGCGTTAAGAAAAAGCTAGGAACTGTGACTTATCAGCTGATAGAAAAGTTTGCATCGGCAATTGGCACATGCAGGACTTGAAGCCAGTCATCGTTGCTGATGACGATGATAACTCGGATTAAGAGTATAAGAAGACAAGATTGTCGTTGATCGGTGTTTACCTCTTGCGGATGACGACGAGGAAATTGACCAAGATTAGTAGAGTGAGTGTACACATTGCCCTCAACGTAGATCCACTTTGGCGGTAGTTGCGCTGGACTTAACATCCTTTCCAGGCAATTACTAAACCGGGTTAGTGGTGGGCGCCTATTTTGTTAGCACTGAAGTTTAGGTGATTTCCGGATCTATACTTTTCAGGTGCCATATCCGGCTGATCATCAAGGCCTGGATACTTTTTTTTCTTTTTCTCAGGGTGGATTTCACTGGAGTGGGGGTGGCGTGTAAAAGTTAATTCCCGATATCGACAAATTCTCTGTATGATGGGGCGACTTCCACTTATGATTCGGTGGAGGGTGCTTTTTGGTTCTCGGACGGGCCGCGGAGTGAACTAGTACCAGGACTAGTACACGAGGCTTGACGCTGCTTTGCGTCCTGCGCAATGCTAGTCTGCTGGATCGTCCTTCCATCCCACTGTATGTAGTTTTCGCACTGTTGATCCAGTACCCGGTTTTGGTTTGCAACGTTGCCGGTCTGCGTTCTGGGGAGTCCCTTTCCAGATGTTTGTGGGTGTCGCTCGGACATATTGAACACGGGGTGGGGGTAAATTTTTTATTTGGAATCTTTTTACGGCTCCGTGATTTGATGGGTGTCACTTTGTTGCATCGCTGCGTCTCCTGCAAGCAAATGAGTGTGCCCTGGTGGTAAGCCAGTTATAAAGGCAGGATGTAGGCTTTCGGGATTGCGCTTGGTATGGGGGGGTCGTGGGTTCATCGATGGCAGCCTCGGCGAGCCATCAACATAGGGGTCCCGGCTACTGGTATTCGGGTAGGTTGCCGGAAAGTGTAGGGATGCTGGTGACAGTGGCAAATTACGGATTAACCTGTCAAAATTTAAGTCTTGATTATTTATTAGTGGTAGGGCTTGCTCCACTAGGTAGTGTTGCTGATGGGACTTGTTTGCCGCATGGACCTGTACTTGGTTGTGGCGTAGATTAGGTTGTGTGCGTCCTGTTTTCACTTTCAAAAGGGTGATGCTCAAGTTTACGAGATGTCCAAGTTCGGCATGTTTATTTTGTCAAACTAGTGCCACTAGTCGATTGATGTCAGTTTTTAGTCGGTGTTCACCTCTGACGGAGGAAGGGGGGAGTGTAACGGTCCAGAATTCCCGTACAAATAAATTATAAATTAACTCTTGTTTTACTCAAATCACCCCGTTCGACTACTTTCACCTTTCTGTATCTAGGAGAGAGATAACCAGATTGATAAAATAAATGTGTGACACCTATTTTTACTTTTCTACTTTATCTTTACTGCTGGTAAATAAAATCTGCGGGGTAAAGAAACAACTGTTATATATTAAAAATTAAAACTTACAGTAAGGCATATGTATCCAAATCAAAATTACTACCAATAGTCTTATAGATAGCTAATACTGGGATTGTACCTTGTTGGATGTTGAAGAAGTGCTGATGAAGATACCGCGAGGCCTGGTTTAATTAATTCGTACCCTGTTACTCCTTTGTAACTAAAAGACAAAAGGGAATATGTTACTTTCTACTTTCTGGCTTTACAGGTATTGTGTGACACACTGTAATTGTCCTGGGACAGGGTGAGCTTATATTTGGCTCAATTATTTAGGTACACTACGATGAGTCATAATATTCAAAATATTGTTACAAATTTAAGTTATTTAAATTTTATAGTTAGAATTTATTTAGGTTTAGTGTAGTATTAGGTTGACGTATTTTATGGTTGTATTCTTAATCTAGGTTTTAGTTGCGTTATCTGTGACAAACTGGTATGCAAACGGTCCGTGTTCTAGAAAAGGGTGGACAAATTCCGAATCGAACAAGGATGGAAAATTATCGAATAGTAGGCAGACCCTTTTATATAGGGCCGGACGTCGTGCATCGGGGGAGTCAGAGATAACCAATGGTAGTGATCGCTATATGTTAACGTGAAGTTAATAGGCGTATTAAAGTAGTGAATTATTAGCAAGTTATTAGTAAGTTTAAGTGCGTGTTTTTGTACATAATTTGTCGAAATAAATTGACGTATCGTTTTCAACAATTGCGAGTTTTAATTGTTGTGGAGAACCCGTAACAATTGGTGTCAGAAGTGGGATTAAAAGAAATAAATAGTGCAAAGACTATCCTTACATAGTACCACCGGCTAGGACAATTGAAAAGAAGAACAGTAAGTGATTTTGCCAGAATATTCAGAACTGAATAGTGCAAAGACTACCCTTACATAGTACCACCGGCTAGAACAATTGGACAGAAAAACAGTAAGTGATTTTTCCAGAATATTCGAAGAAGTTCGATATTGATTTATTCAAAAACCAAAAGAGATATTTAAGAATCGACTTCGACATTACCTTAATTAGTTAAAAAGTAAGAATTGGAAAGAATTTCTAGAATATTCCATCACTTTCTACGGCACTCTATTCGAAAACCAGAAGAAATATCGAAAAAAACGACTTCGACATTAGCTTAGTAATTTCAAAAGTAAGAACTAAAAAAAGAATTTCTAGAAGATTTCATAACATTCTACGACGTTCTATTCAAAAACTAGAAGAGTTATACAAATACTGACTTCGACAGTAGCTTAGTTATTTTAAAAGTAAGAGTTAGAAATTATTTCTAGAATATTCCATAACATTCAACGAGGGTCTATTTGAGAACCCAAAGAGATAATCAAAAAGTAACTTCTACATTTGCCTAGTAGCAGAAAGAGTAGCATTTACCAGTATATTCCAGAACATTCCATTAGGTTCTATTTAAGAATTGGACGAGATATTGAAAAACCGACTTCGACATTCGCTTTGTAGCCCTAAAATACACGTTTTAAGTGATTTATCACGAAGTTGATGCTTACTAGACAAAGATCGGCCAAGATGGAAGATTTAACTAAAATGATGCAGGCTCTAGCAGCTCAAATGGCTCAAAACGAGGGCGATATGAAACACACCATGGACGACATGAAACACACTATTGAACAAAATCAGAACGATATGAGACAGACATTAGAAGGCATGCAAGAAAACTTCGATCAGATAAAGAGCAACTCCGAACAGCTGAGAGAAGAGTTCAAAGCAGCAACTGAAGATCTTAAGGAAGAAATAACTCAAAGAATGAGGAATGTATAAGAAAAGGTACAAAACCAATTGCAGAATGTAGAAGAAACCGTATAAGATAAATTGCAGAGTGTTAAAGAAAAAGTGGAGATCAAGCTACAGAATGTGAAAGAACAAGTTTTTCAAACAGTGGAAGAAAAATTCCAGGACGTAGCAAAGCAGCTTATACAGCTTCAGAAAGAACACAACAAAATAAAAGCTCAGGGCTATGTTGTGAATTCCAACCAAACCATTAAGCCTCCAAATTACGATGGTACGTCTTCCTGGTCCACCTACAAACAACAGCTTGAAGCTGCCGCTGCTGCAAATTGCTGGGACGATGACGAGAAAGCTAGAGCTTTGTTAGTAGCTCTACGAGAACCTGCTCTGGGACTTTTACGGTCTATTCCAGCCGAACAAAAATAAAATTACAATGCTTTAGTGGCCGCCTTGGAGAGAAGGTATGGAGATGAACATTTACGAAATTTACATTGGTCAGAATTAAATGTTCGTCAACAAAGAGCAGGGGAGTCATTACAAGAGTATGAAGCGGATATCAGGAGGCTGATGTACTTGGCGTACCCAGAAATGCCAGAAAATTACAGAGATCCCTTCACGGTAGATCGCTTTATTAACGGCTTGCGAGACACGGACTTAGCAAAATTACTTCGTCGAAAACGCTTCTATAACAGCAGCGAAGTGTTGATTCGAGCCCTTGAAATTGAGTCATCAAATAATATGTCCAGGCCAAAAGTAAGGGCTGTCTCAATTCAGGAGGGTGAAGAAATGAGCAATGAACAAGAGGTTCCCTCAAAGACGTTAAGTCAAATTCTTCAATCACTGATAGAGAAGATTGACTCTTTAAAAGAAAACAGGCGTCCCTCTCCAAATCGAAAGTGTTTTAGATGCGGACGTACAGGGCATATTCAACGCGATTGTCGTGTCCAAATGAGGTCTCGCTCACCATCTAGCGGGACAGAGTACCGAAGAAGAAATCAGGAAAACTAAAACTAGTCAACGCAGCGGGGCGGGTGTTGGCTAAAGGGAATGTAGCCCCCAAAATTTATTCAATTAAGAGCTTAAAACATACTGCTGATAGTCTTAACATCGACAGACATATAAATGGAAGACAAGTTAACATAACAGTAGACACTGGTGCTGCCATATCATTGCTTAAGTTCAAAATTGCAACGAGATATAAAATTCGACCAACAGAAAAGAAAATAACACTTAAGACTGTGACTGGAGAATCCGCCGACGTGTTGGGGCAGACAGACATAGACCTACAGCTGGGGAGGTTGAAGATTCGCCACTCGGTATTAGTTGCAGACATAGAAGACGAATTTATTTTGGGAATGGACCTGATAAGTAAACATGGATTTGCGTTTAATAATAAACTTAATACCCTAAGATTTGGGAACGAAGAGTACATTTTGTCAAATGGTCACATCAATAAAAAACCAATAAAGGTTGTGGCAGTATGCACAACAAGACTGGTCGGTAACAGTGAGACCATAATTTTTGGAAGGCTAGAAAGTAAAATATCAAGCTGCGTTGGACTCATAAGCCAACAGAACACACCCAACTCCTACCTCGTTGCAAAGTCACTAGTTAAAACCGATAAAGACATCCCGATTAGAGTCGCCAATATTTTCCCAAATAGTGTCAAAATTAATAAGGGGGAGGTGGTAGCATTATTTGAACCAGTCCAGAAAGTAACAAGATGTGAAGAGCCAACTTCGGAGGATAAAAGTAAGTTAGCAACGGAGGTACTTCAGCAATTTCAGTCAACTTGGCAACATCTCACTCAAGAAGAATTTCGTAAAGCGAGAGAGTTGATAGAAGAACAAACTAATATCTTCGAAACTAAGAGTAGTTCGGGACGCACAAACCTTATTCAACATGCGATCAACACTGGCGATGCCCAACCAATAAGACAGCCCCCAAGAAGACTACCAATGGCCAAACAAGAAGAAGTTCACAATCTCATTAATAAAATGCTCAGTGACGGGGTTATTAAAGAGTCGTCAAGTCCTTGGTCATCTCCTGTGGTGTTGGTCACTAAAAAGGATGGAAGTACTAGATTTTGCGTCGACTACAGAAAACTTAACGATGTGACCAAGAAAGATAGTTACCCACTGCCAAGAATAGACGACACATTAACAACGTTGGCAGGATCATATTGGTTTTCTACTCTTGACCTGAAAACCTGACCTTGACCTGGCTATTGGCAAGTAGGAATCTTTGAAAAAGATAAAGAGAAGACTGCATTCTCTGCTGGAAGTGGACTTTATCAGTTTAATGTGATGCCATTTGGCCTATGCAATGCCCCACCTACATTTGAAAGACTAATAAAAGTCGTTCTACGAGGCCTTAATTGAAAAACCTGCCTAGTCTATTTGGATGATGTCATAGTAATGGGGAAATCATTACAAGATCATCTAGACAATTTACGAGAAGTATTTTCAAGATTCAGAAATGCGAATCTTAAATTAAACTCAAAGAAATGTTTTCTATTCCAAGAAAAAGTTGAGTTCCTGGGTCACGTCGTTTCCCGAGAAGGTATCCATACTGACGAAAAGAAGTTACAATCAATAAAAGAATGACCTCAACCTCGTGACAAACATGAATTGAGAAGCTTTTTGGGTCTGAGTACATACTACAGACGATTTGTAGAAGGATTCGCCAAAATAGCGTCACCATTACATAGACTTACAGAAGATAAAGCTTCTTACAAATGGAATACCGAATGTGACCAAGCATTTAGAAGACTCAAAGCAGCATTATGTTCTAGTCCGATTCTTGCATATCCCATTCCCAAAGGTAAATTCATATTAGATACTGATGCGAGCAACGATGGCATAGGAGCAGTACTCTCCCAAGTACAAGATGGAGAAGAACGGGTCATCGAATTTTTCAGCAAAAAGCTATCCAAACCAGAGAGAAATTATTGTGTTACCAGAAAGGAGCTCCTAGCCATCATTAAATCCGTAGGTCACTTTCACAAATATCTCTATGGACAAGAGTTTCTGATTAGAATGGATCATGCTGCGTTACAGTGGCTCATGAAAATGAAATAACCTGAGGGGCAAGTCGCGAGATGGATAGAAAAGCTACAACAATACCATTATCAAATTAAGCACCGAACGGGAAGGGTGCATAATAATGCGGATTCATTATCCAGAAGACCTTGCCCTGAGGATTGTAAACATTGCAGGAAAATTAATCAGAAAGAAGGAATTACCTACGTGCGCCAGATAAAGTTAGAACCAGATGAAGAATGGATGTCGGTTTTGATTAGAACCACGCAACTTAACGAAAAAGATGTAGGACCATCTTGCGATTGAAAGAAGCCACGACCGTCATGGCAAGATATCGCAAACCAAGGGGTGATATTCAAATCACTGTGGGCACAATGGGATTCACTGATAGTAGAAGAAAACATCCTTAAACATGCCTGGGAAAGTGCCGATGGCCTTACTGTGATTAATCAAGTAGTGGTTCCTAGGAGCATGGTAGACAATATAATGGCTGAATGCCATGGTGGAAAATCAGGCGCGCACCTAGGCATAAATAAAACCATGGACAAAATTCGAAACCGATTTTATTGGGTCAATTACTTTCAAGATGTAAAAAACTGGTGCCGCCGATGTTCAACTTGTGCAGCCAGCCAATGTCCCAAAACAAGGTCCAGAGGTCAAATGAAATAATATAACGTAGGTCTGCCATTCTAACGCATTGCTATTGATGTGGCCGGACCATTTCCAGAAATTAAAAAGGGCAACAAATACATCCTTGTTGTCATGGATTACTTTAGCAAATGGCCAGAAGTTTTTGCTTTGCCTAACCAAGAGGGCGCTACAGTTGCAGAAGTTCTGGTAAATGATGTTTTCAGCCGATTTGGCATTCCTTAGGAACTACATTTAGATCAAGGAAGAAACTTTGAATCAAAGCTCTTCCAGAATCTCTGTGACCTTTTAGGAATACATAAAACACGGACTACTGCTTTACATCCGCAGTCAGATGGCATGGTTGAAAGATTTAATAAAACAATAGAAGAACATCTTTGCAAAGTTGTTGATGAGCATTGTTTTTGATGGCCTATAGAACCGCCATTCACAATACGACAGGAACTACTCCATCTAGTATCCTGTTTGGTAGAGAACTGCGTTTACCATGTGATATCATGTTTGGTTCACCTGATGAAAAACACTTAGAGGTTAATGACTATGTCGAACGTTTAAGGCAAAAGCTGCACGATATCCATGAAGTGGTTAGAGAGCGAATAGAAATAGCCAATGACCGCATGAAAGCGAGATATGACCTGAAAGCAAACTCTTCAGGGTTCAAAGAGAATGATCAAGTCTGGCTATACAATCCTTAACGCAAGAAAGGAAGATCACCTAAGTTGACACCACCATGGGAAGGGCCTTATAAAGTTGTTAAGAGAATTAGTGATGTAGTCTACCGAATCCAGAAAAGCCCGAAGTCCAAGATGAAAGTTGTTCATCTAGACAGACTAAACCCTTACCTGGGAAATGTTGATCGAGACGATCAAACCTGAAGAGGAGGATAGTGTTACAAATTTAAGTTATTTAAATTTTATAGTTAGAATTTATTTAGGTTTAGTGTAGTATTAGGTTGACGTACTTTATGGTTGTATCCTTAATCTAGGTTTTAGTTGCGTTATCTGTGACAAACTGGTATGCGAACGGTCCGTGTTCTAGAAAAGGGTGGAATAATTCCGAATTGAACAAGGATGGAAAATTCTCGAATAGTAGGCAGACCCTTATATATAGGGCCGGACGTCGTGCATCGGGGGAGTCAGAGATAACCAATGGTAGTGATCGCTAGATGTTAACGCGAAGTTAATAGGCGTATTAAAGTAGTGAATTATTAGCAAGTTATTAGTAAGTTTAAGTGCGTGTTTTTGTACATAATTTGTCGAAATAAATTGACGTATCGTTTTCAACAATTGCGAGTTTTAATTGTTGTGGAGAACCCGTAACAATATCATAGAGCCTTTTGGGAATAAATCCTTGCTAAATTTAAGATCAGTTTATGGTACTTTCCTACCTTTAGAGTTGGGTCTCCTGTCTTCTCTCATATTCCTGTCGGGCCGTGTGGTTCATCTCAGACCCTAGTGTCGTTGTTTCACAGCTTGGGCCTTGCCCTTTGTGCCTTCTGATTTATGAGTGAAGCGATGAGGTGTGGTAAGAAACGTCTCTGAGACACTGCACACTGAAAACATCTTCACTAGAACGTTACACGACCGCTTGATTGGACTACTAGCCTTTTTTGAGTCGCACTGTTTACCGAGTTATCACTATTTTGGTAAAAGCGGGCCTAGGCCTATGCCCCAAAAATATTTATTTTGACATTTATTTGACATCGACCATGACACAGAACAGGTGACAGATTAACCCCCGTATTCACCTGCTTAATCGCTAGGTTAAGTCCTTGTCCAACGAAAAATAAATGGCCATTCTTTTGCTTTATCCTTCCTTAGTGAAAGCTGCGTCTCGCCATAGAGAGAGAGGCCGATTGGACTGGCATGAGACTGAGAAGAGGGAACATAGGTTGTTTGTTGTAGTTGGGAACACTGGCGCGTCTCTGTCAATTTCCCTGTCAATTTTTGGAGCGGAACGTCTTTTTTTTTCCTCTCTGTCAAAAATTTTTGGAAGGGACGTGACGCCTGTTCTGGGGTGAGCTTTTGAGGGCTTATTTCGTGTCCGTAGAGGCGCCGTTGGCGGTTTTTACATGAAAGAGCCTTTAGTTTGGCTATAGTTTGGTCTGGAGCCGTGTTTGGTTGACAAAATCTATAGACGAGCCCCGCTTCGCGGAATTAATTTGAAGTCGCCCCAAGCCATGCTGTCTACGTAAGACTTGAACGTTACTCGTACATTGGATTACCCCATTTTGGAAGCATAGGCCCTCATGACCTTTGAGGGTCTTCTTCTTTGGTCTTCTTCTTGGCCTGCGTCTTTCGGTCTTCTTCTGGTTGTTGCCTGTAGCGAGTTCCTGTTACTGTGGAGCTGTTGGCCAGTACCAGAGTAGAGCGACCAAGGTTGGGTAGCGGTGGAATCCTCCAGTGCCTATGGATTGCCATTTCAGCATTGGCTTAATAGAAGCAGCTAAGTGGGATAAATAAAGAAAACATAAAGAAACATAAAAACAATACTTAGTACTCCCTCACTTCGCCTTTTTTTTGTTAGGGTGAATGTTTTTCACTGGCGCCCAAACGTGTTCCTTTTAGTTGGTATTGAAACTCTTTCACTGGCGCACCAACGTGGTCTTAACATTCTAAAAAGTGGTATTATACTTTTTTTTTCTGTGATATAACCTCTTGATGAAAGCTTTACAATAGTCTAGTTTTCTTCCTTTTTTTTAATGGAAACAGAATAACTAAACTCTAAATTAACTTAAAAATGGAATAAACTATCGGGAGAAACATAAAGGGATAATCCTAACCTAACCTAAAACATAAGGAAATAACTCGGATATCAGTATTTTAAAGGAAAACTTTGGACAATTCTGATTCTATTTTAAATACCTACCTCGTATGTAACAACATAAAAAAGTTAACTTAACTTAGGTCATAAGTAACTAACCCCTTACTAACTAAGTAAAATTAGGTTAAGATCCATAAGATCCAACGGATGTAAATTTAGAAGAACATGATTAATTAAACTTTTTTGTACTCTAATGTTGGTGTTTCACTACGCATCCCCACATTGAAAACCAAGTCATAAAGGCAGTCTCGTAAGAGAATTGAACCCGAACATCCACTGATCCTGTTTTGAGGGGCAGTGAGATTGTTGTTTTATAAATAATTAGTACACATGGTTGAAAGTACTAGTGTTTCACTGGCGCCCAACATGGGGCTTAACATTCTAAAAAGTGGTATTATACTTTTTTTTATGTGATATAAACTCTTGTAACACTAGTACTTTCAACCATGTGAGGGAGTACTAAGTATTTATAAAACAACAATCTCACTGCCCCTCAAGTCGTCCCATCATACCGAGAATTTGTCGATATCGGGAATTAACTTTTACACGTCACCCCCACTCCAGTGAAATCCACCCTGAGAAAAAGAAAAAAAAGTATCCAGGCCTTGATGATCAGCCGGATATGGCACCTGAAAAGTATAGATCCGGAAATCACCTAAACTTCAGTGTTAACAAAATAAGCGCCCACCACTAACCCGGTTTAGTAATTGCCTGGAAAGGATGTTAAGTCCAGCGCAACTACCGCCAAAGTGGATCTACGTTGAGGGCAATGTCACTCTACTAATCTTGGTCAATTTCCTCGTCGTCATCCGCCAGAGGTAAACACCGATCAACGACAATCTTGTCTTCTTATACTCTTAATCCGAGTTATCATCGTCATCAGCAACGATGACTGGCTTCAAGTCCTGCACGTGCCAATTGCCGATGCAAACTTTTCTATCCAGCTCCTCCAGCTGATTAGTCACAGTTCCTAGCTTTTTTTTAACGCGGAACGGACCGATGTACTTAGGACAAAGTTTGGCGTTTACAGTTTTAGGCATCTGACTGAACTTTGTTTCGTCTCCACACCAGATCCCCAGGGAAATAAGATACATCCCTGTGTCTCAGATTGTATCGGACACGGTTCTTATCTGCCGACCTCTTCATATTGGTTTTAACGGCTTGATATAAATTCTTGAAACCTTCAAGTCTTTTCTCAATTGCTGGTCGAGGTCCTCTATCAATATGATATGCATATTCTCGACCATCAGAAATGTATTCTCTACCAAAATTGATGAAATACGGTGTAAAACCTGTGGCTTCGCTCTTTGACGTTCTGATTGCACATGCGAGTGCAGGCAAATTATCATCCCAGCGTCTCTGATTCTCTCCGACGTACATGAATACCATCGTTTTAACGACTCTGCTCGCTCTTTCACAAGGGTGTGCCTGGGGATTATATACGGCCGTATACGAAATTTTAAAGTGATACTTGTCAGCCAGGGCCTGAAATTCCTTGCTTTTCATCTGAGTTCCATTGTCGCAGATGACATATTGGGGCACACCAAAGGTAAGAATAATGTCCTTCTCTAAATGTTTACAAATGTACTGGGCTTTTGCAGAACGAACTGGAAAGACAGCCACATACTTGCTGAAATAATCACTTACGACCAGCATATGAGTGTTACCAGTTTTGGACGCACGTGGTAGTGGTCCCACAAAATCGAGACTAATAACTTGCCATGGCTGGGTAGGTTCGGGAGTCTTTCCCATGTGACCTGCTGGGACCTTCTGGTCGACTTTATATTTTGCACAAGTTTCACACCGATTTACATATCGGGTTATATCGGAGCGCATCTTTGGCCAATAGTAACGGGTTTTAAGTCTGTTATACGTCTTGATTATGCCCAAGTGACCAGAATGAACATCATCATGCGCCTCATGCATGACTTTTCGACAAGCGTCCTTCGGAAGAACAATCTTCCAATAATCGGAACCTTGAGCTAACTTAGGTATAACACATTTGACATACTTGTAAATTAGGTCATTTTCAACCCGCCACTGAGGGTATTTCAGCGAATCAGCTTGGATAGAATCTTTAAGCTTTCGGTACCATGCATCTGAGGTATTGGAAAAATCATATTTTGCCTCCTCGACTATCAGAGTATCTACATTTGGTACAGTTCGAGACAAGAAATCGGGCATGACATAATCACGGCCTTTCCTGTGCGCATTTCGGTAGTTCTAACCTTGAAGACAGAGAGCCCATCGAGCTAATCTTCCAGTCGGGTCTTTTAAGTTGTTCAACCAGACTAATGAGCTGTGGTCGGTGATTACAGTGAACTCAGTCAGCTCGAGATATTGCTTTAATTTATCGGTGGCCCATACTACGGCTAAACACTCACGTTCCGTGATAGAAAACGCTTTCTTCTGTTTAGTCAAAGACCTGGAGATATAGCAAATGACTTTCTCGCCTTCATCGAACAGTTGCGTCAAAACCGCGCCTATTCCAAAGGCAGATGCATCAGTTTGAAGCGTAAACGGTGTGTAAAAGTCTGGGCACGTCAGAATTGGCGCAAATACCAGAGCAGACTTGGACTGGTTAAAAGCGACGTCACACTCGGAAGACCAACGAAAAGAAACATTCTTCTGAGTGAGTCGAGTCAACGGAGCGACGATAGAGGAGAAGTTTGGCACGAAACGACGGTACCAACTGGCCATATCAAGAAAACTACGGACTTGTTTGACCGTTTTCGGCGCTGGAACATTCAAGATGGCGTCGACCTTGGAAATGTCACACTGGAGTCCTTCCCCGGACACTATAAATCCTAGAAAACGAAGAGAACCAATACAAAAGTTACATTTCTCCTCTGAAATAGTCAACCCTGCGGCCGTCAATCGGTCGAGGACAAGTCCTAGGACTCGAATATGAGTCTGAAAATCTGGTGCAATGCAAATCACGTCATCAAGGTACACAAAGCTGCAAGTCCAAGCCGCGCCCGGGTACTGTAAAAGCAGTGAGTTCCCTGCATGACTCTTTTACACTCACCTGCCAATAGGCTGATCGTATATCCATGGAACTTATGTACTTTGCGTCCTTCAGACAGTCTAGAATCGAGGAAATGTATGGTATCGGATAGGCGTCTTTCTCAGTAAATTTATTCAAAAGGCGAAAATCTATACAGAACCTGTGCTTACCGTCCGGCTTAGGCACCAGTAGGACCGGTGAGTACCACGCACTCTTAAAGGTTCATTCCACCACACCTAACTGTAACATTTTGTCTAGCTATTCGTCAATTATCTTTTGCTTTAAAGGAGATATTGGGTAGTATCTCTGTTTCAGATGCTTGGTGCCTTCCTGTAGAATGATCTCATGTTCATAAACTGTGGTAAACCCAAACCGTCCTTCATTTTTAAGAATTTCTCCCGCAGAAGACTATTAATGTGTCCTCGTTCCTCCGATGTAAGAACTTCGAGATCTTGAACCTTGCTGCCAGTACCACCAGAAGCAGTAGCACATTCAACTTGTTTTAAAAAATTCTGAAAAATCTGACGTCTATCATGACCGACCAGGTCGAGGGGCTTCTCGAAATCTACGAAATACCACTAATTCCTTTTTAAATCAGGTAAAATGTCCATACAAACAAAGAAATCCACGCCCAGAATCAACGCATGCGGAAAGTCAGGGACGACCATAACCGGTAAGACACGAACACGACCCATAAGACAAATCGGTACATCCACCACTCCTTCGATCTCAGCAGCGTGTCCATTTGCTACCACACATCTAGTTCTACGACCTCTGTCCAGCTTTAGGCCTAGTTTACGAAGAACCTCCCAACCTGGACCACCAGCAATGGTCGAGCTAGCGCCTGAGTCCAACAATGCTAAGATTGGGTGACCCAGTATGGTAACCTCTAAAGAAGGTCGTTTGTCGCCTGCTGCATGAGCCAAAGCATAGGCAAGAAAAGCCTGTTCCGGCCGAAGCTCGTCACCATGAATAGGGGAGGGACAAGGGTTCGCTAGAGGAGGACTATATTCTAGCGACCCTGCTCGGCGTTTTCCGAACAGTTAGGGCAATCGCGGATCGTAAATCCCTCTCTGGAGCAGCGAAAGCACTTCAATGACTTCCTTCTTTCAGGGCATTGGAATCTACGATGACCGACCTTTTTACAGTGCCAGCAAGTGGGCTGTTCCTTATTTGTTTGTTCCTGTCGAGCAAGCGAATTTTTCATCAAATTAATTGCGTGTATAGCGTTTTTATTGGTGGAACGCTTGTTTACCAGATTTGGTTCCGTTAGACAAGAACTGGTGGGAGGGGGAACAAAAGATTCGGCTCTTTGAATCGTTTCCTCCATTTGAATTCCCAACTCAATCAGATGATCAATCAAGTCTACTTGATGAAACACCAAAGCCTTCTGCAACTTTGGCAAGAGGTTTCGACGAATGACCGCAAGTTGTTCCCGCATTGGAGGTGGATCTCTCAATTTTCGGAATTAATTCTGCATGCGGGTGACGTACAGGCCAACCCGTTCACCAGTTCCTTGAGTCCTTTTAGGAATCTCCTCTTTGAGTTTCGTTTCATGATCATATGGTAAAAAGGTTTTTCTCAGCCGATACTCAAAATCTTTCCAGTCTTTGAAGGTATCCCATCTCTCTCTATACCAGTCCTGGGCATCACCAGTCAAAACATCATACCATAGCTCCAAGCAACTGTTCTCTGGACATGCTTCTAGACCTACACTTGGCCTCTAGATTATCTATAAAGGAGCTTAAACTGATATGACCATCGTATTTTGGGATGTTCCATTTTTCAAATCCACACGCCTGTACTGGCATCTGATAGGGATAGTTAACATGATTTCCCCCTGGGAACTGTTGATGAGCTCTAGGCATCTCTGGTTGAGCCTGATGTCTCTGTGTTCACGTATATGATTGAGACCAATCGGGTTGTCTCCTTGAGAGTTCGGGGTCAAAATGACTTTCGGCCATCCCTCTTGGCCAAGATATGTAGGGCTGTGCCTGATGAGGCATCTCAGGTCTACCAGGACTCCGTTCCGTAGGCAGGGTCTCAATAATTGGTCCATCATACAGTGAGGAAGTAGCCTCCCGAAAGGTAGATTGCAGGTCATCTCGAATTGTAGAAAATTGAGGGACATGAGGGCGAGTGAGCTGTTCAGGACGTATCGTGGAAGCTGCGGGACCCACAGGGCTATATGAAGTCGATCCAAACTGGTAGTGTGAAGGTAAGTTAAAACTCACTCTTCTTTCCACCATTGGTTCTCCTCGAACACCAGTTGATGCTTGTGGTAGGTTCTGAAGTCCTGAGTACTGAGTCAACTCAAGGGGAGGGTTTGTTGGCAGCCTCTGAGAAATTTCAGCAGGCTGGAGCAGCTCGAATACTCTAGGGCAATCACGAGGGTTGAGATCGGAAATCGCTATCCTTCGATCGTTCAGGGGAACATGCGTCTCTCCAAATCGCACCGGAAGTACGGGCAAGGAGGGGGTAGATGGGTTCAAGGGACCTTGTGCTCATCTCGCACTTGTGGAACATCGCTCTGCAATGGTTGAGAGGAAATAGAATTTTGCACAGGGGGCTCTCGGCTAGACCTTTCAGTCTGTGGCTCAACATTGGTGGTCTCGTGCTCCTCGAAATCGATGAGTGAGACGTGATCCCCGGGATCGAGAGTTGGCTGCACTGAGGGTTGCTCTGGGTTAGACTCCTGAGCTTCGAAGCTAGGAAGTGGTTCCGAGAGATTATTCAAAAAATTTCCTAAAAAGTCGTGCGCACTGCCTTGGAGTCCTAAGGTTGCAATATTAAAAACACCATCAAGCGCTCGCAACAAGCCTTCGCACAATTCATGCAGACTTTCCTTCCTTCGGGCTTCATCACCACTATCGGGTCTAATCAGATTGATTCTACCTCTGAGATGGAATAGTCGGGATTGGATTCGTTGATGTTCATTATGGCGATTGGCTTTATCAAACTCTTGGATACTTTCACCCAATTCATCCAACTCAGCCCGGCAAACCGCTAACTCCTTGATAGGGTCAAAATAAACTCTGGCCTTTGACTGTCCTGCACGTTCCTCCGCCAATACTGCTCTTAATTGCGCTCGCTTATCCTGAGCCGCGTGACTCTTTATCTCAACTCCTCTACTCTCCAACTCGTAGGTAATCTCGTCACTCAATAGTCGGTTGACCTCCATCTTACAAATTTGACACAATTAGGTAATAAGGGACAACAAAAAAAAATATCGCACGTAGGTGCACTTCACTTCCCTGCTAGAAACACTACACTTAAACAAACAATACAACTACACTGTAAAATAAATTTGAGGGGTAAGACTCGAAACGGATCGGCCACTGCCAAGAGACTTCAATGTATCACAGGGTTAGTATTCAAAACAAAACTTTTCAGTTACTTCCTGCTTTTCCCGTCAAGGGAATATCTTAAGAAAGCGGGACGCGAGGCTTTTGTTTAAAAGGAGGAGAAAAAAAAAGAAACAAAAGTTCTTGACTTGAAGAAAAAGAAAAAAAAATTGAAAATTACGAAAAGTAACCAGGATTCTTCCTCTCTCTAGACCAAAAAAAAAATGACCTGGGGTTTTGTTGAATTTAAAAAAAATGACCTGGGGGTTTATTGAAGAAAAAAAATATTAAAAAAAAAATGACCTGGGGGTTTATTGGAAAGAAAAAAAAAATTAATGACCTGGGGGTTTATTGAAGAAAAAAATATTTAAAAAAATGACCTGGGGGTTTATTGAAAAAAAAAATATTTAAAAAAAATGACTTGGGGGTTTATTGGAAAGAACAAAAAAAAATTTAATAACCTGGGGGTTTATTGAAGAGAAAAAAAAATATTGGAAAAAAAAATTACCTGGGGGTTTATAAAAGAAAACAATATTTGAAAAAAATGACCTGGGGGTTTATTGAAGCGAAAAAAAATATTTGAAAGAAAATGACCTGGGGGTTTATTGGAAAGAAAAAAAAAATTAATGACCTGGGGGTTTATTGGAGAAAAAAATATTAAAAAAAAAATAACCTCCTGACTATCAGGAGGTGTTCCAGTCGAGGATCACTCGTATCCCTGTGATCGACGTTGGAGATAGTGAAAACCAAACAGTTTTAACAAGTTCCCGACGAAAGCATTAAGCCAGCAGCATAATTCAATGCCGGTAGGGGTATTTTCCCTCGGAGTAGTTGTTTCTGTTGGTTTCACAAAACCTAGGGTTTGTTTTTGAATTAAGGAAGGAACAAAATATTTTTGAAAAACAACAACTTGGGACTTTTTGACTTGAAAAGACAAAAAAAAAATTGTAAAAAGAAAGTGACCCGGGGCTTTTTAATTTTAAAAGGAAAGATAAAAACTGAGCTGAGCTTTGTAATTAAAAAAGAAAACAAAAATTTTTGTTTGAGAAAAAAAATGACATGGGCTTTTTATTTAAAAAAAACCCCTTTTAAAAAATTAAACAACCTGGGACTTTTTGAACTAAAAAAGACAACACCTGAAAAAAAATAAAAGAGAACACCTGAAAAAAAATTGACAGGAAAAAAAAATTACTTAGGATTTTTTGAATTTTTAATAATGTGGGGTTACGGAAAATATCAAAAATTGTTTCACTGTACTATAAAAAAATAATTAAGTCCCGCAACGATTTAAAAAAAAATCGAACTTGAGAATTAAGCTAAATTAAAACTTTGAACGAAGTGAAATCCCCCCTTTTCTTCCTCAAAAAAAATTGTAAAGAAAACTGGGTCAATATCAGAAAACCTGGAAAAACCTACGGGACAGTTCCCACCTAAAGCCACTAATAATTCCAAAATTGATGTTCCACACCGAGCAACACCACAAAACCAAGCCACAATTTAAGTGTTACTCAAAAAAAAAACCAAAATCCACGTTGGGTCGCCAGTGACACACTAGCACTTTCAACCATGTGAGGGAGTACTAAGTATTTATAAAACAACAATTTCACTGCCCCTCAAAACACTTAAACAAACAATACAACTACACTGTAAAATAAATTTGAGGGGTAAGACTCGAAACGGATCGGCCACTGCCAAGAGACTTCAATGTATCACAGGGTTAGTATTCAAAACAAAACTTTTCAGTTACTTCCTGCTTTTCCCGTCAAGGGAATATCTTAAGAAAGCGGGACGCGAGGCTTTTGTTTAAAAGGAGGAGAAAAAAAAAGAAACAAAAGTTCTTGACTTGAAGAAAAAGAAAAAAAAATTGAAAATTACGAAAAGTAACCAGGATTCTTCCTCTCTCTAGACCAAAAAAAAAATGACCTGGGGTTTTGTTGAATTTAAAAAAAATGACCTGGGGGTTTATTGAAGAAAAAAAATATAAAAAAAAAAATGACCTGGGGGTTTATTGGAAAGAAAAAAAAAATTAATGACCTGGGGGTTTATTGAAGAAAAAAATATTTAAAAAAATGACCTGGGGGTTTATTGAAAAAAAAAATATCTAAAAAAAATGACTTGGGGGTTTATTGGAAAGAACAAAAAAAAATTTAATAACCTGGGGGTTTATTGAAGAGAAAAAAAAATATTGGAAAAAAAAATTACCTGGGGGTTTATAAAAGAAAACAATATTTGAAAAAAATGACCTGGGGGTTTATTGAAGCGAAAAAAAATATTTGAAAGAAAATGACCTGGGGGTTTATTGGAAAGAAAAAAAAAATTAATGACCTGGGGGTTTATTGGAGAAAAAAATATTAAAAAAAAAATAACCTCCTGACTATCAGGAGGTGTTCCAGTCGAGGATCACTCGTATCCCTGTGATCGACGTTGGAGATAGTGAAAACCAAACAGTTTTAACAAGTTCCCGACGAAAGCATTAAGCCAGCAGCATAATTCAATGCCGGTAGGGGTATTTTCCCTCGGAGTAGTTGTTTCTGTTGGTTTCACAAAACCTAGGGTTTGTTTTTGAATTAAGGAAGGAACAAAATATTTTTGAAAAACAACAACTTGGGACTTTTTGACTTGAAAAGACAAAAAAAAAATTGTAAAAAGAAAGTGACCCGGGGCTTTTTAATTTTAAAAGGAAAGATAAAAACTGAGCTGAGCTTTGTAATTAAAAAAGAAAACAAAAATTTTTGTTTGAGAAAAAAAATGACATGGGCTTTTTATTTAAAAAAAACCCCTTTTAAAAAATTAAACAACCTGGGACTTTTTGAACTAAAAAAGACAACACCTGAAAAAAAATAAAAGAGAACACCTGAAAAAAAATTGACAGGAAAAAAAAATTACTTAGGATTTTTTGAATTTTTAATAATGTGGGGTTACGGAAAATATCAAAAATTGTTTCACTGTACTATAAAAAAATAATTAAGTCCCGCAACGATTTAAAAAAAAATCGAACTTGAGAATTAAGCTAAATTAAAACTTTGAACGAAGTGAAATCCTCCCTTTTCTTCCTCAAAAAAAATTGTAAAGAAAACTGGGTCAATATCAGAAAACCTGGAAAAACCTACGGGACAGTTCCCACCTAAAGCCACTAATAATTCCAAAATTGATGTTCCACACCGAGCAACACCACAAAACCAAGCCACAATTTAAGTGTTACTCAAAAAAAAAACCAAAATCCACGTTGGGTCGCCAGTGACACACTAGTACTTTCAACCATGTGAGGGAGTACTAAGTATTTATAAAACAACAATTTCACTGCCCCTCAAAACAGGATCAGTGGATGTTCGGGTTCAATTCTCTTACGAGACTGCCTTTATGACTTGGTTTTCTATGTGGGGATGCGTAGTGAAACACCAACATTAGAGTACAAAAAGTTTAATTAATCATGTTCTTGGCTAAATTTACATCCGTTGGATCTTATGGATCTTAACCTAATTTTACTTAGTTAGTTAAGGGTTAGTTACTTATGACCTAAGTTAAGTTAAGTTTTTTATGTTGTTACATACGAGGTCGGTATTTAAAATAGAATCAGCATTGTCCCAAGTTTTCCTTTAAAATACTGATATCCGAGTTATTTCCTTATGTTTTTAGGTTAGGTTAGGATTATCCCTCTATATAGTTTATTCCATTTTTAAGTTAATTTAGAATTTAGTTATTCTGTTTCCATTAAAAAAAAGGAAGAAAACTAAACTATTGTAAAGCTTTCATCAAGAGGTTATATCACAGAAAAAAAAAGTATAATACCACTTTTTAGAATGTTAAGACCACGTTGGTGCGCCAGTGAAAGAGTTTCAGTACCAACTAAAAGGAACACGTTTGGGCGCCAGTGAAAAACATTCACCCCAACAAAAAAAAAGGCCATGTGAGGGAGTACTAAGTATTGTTTTTATGTTTCTTTATGTTTTCTTTATTTTTGCCACTTAGCTGCTTCTATTAAGCCAATGCTGAAATGGCAATCCACAGGCACTGGGGGATTCCACCGCTACCCAACCTTGGTCGCTCTACTCTGGTACTCGCCAACAGCTTCACAGTAACAGGAACTCGCTACAGGCAACAACCAGAAGAAGACCGAAAGACGCAGGCCAAGAAGAAGACCAAAGAAGAAGACCCTCAAAGGTCATGAGGGCCTATGCTTCCAAAATGGGGTAATCCAAAGTACGGGTAACGTTCAAGTCTTACGTAGACAGCATGGCTTGGGGCGACTTCAAATTGATTCCGCGAAGCGGGGCTCGTCTATAGTCTTTGTCAACCAAACACGGCTCCAGAACCGAACTATAGCCAAACTAAAGGCTTTCTCATGTAAAAACCGCCAACGGCGTCTCTACGGACGCGAAATAAGCCCTCAAAAGCTCACCGCAGAACAGGCGTCTGGTCCCTTCCAAAATTTTTTGACAGAGAGGAAAAAAAAAGACGTTCCGCTCCAAAAATTGACAGGGAAATTGAGAGAGACGCGCCAGTGTTCCCAACTACAACGAACAACCTATGTTCCCTCTTCTCAGTCTCATGCCAGTCCAATCGGCCTCTCTCTCTATGGCGAGACGCAGCTTTCACTCAGGAATGATAACGCAAAAGAATGGCCATTTATTTTTCGTTGGACAAGGACTTAACCTAGCGATTAAGCAGGTGCATACGGGGGTTAATCTGTCACATGTGCTGTGTCATGGTCGATGTCAAATAAATGTCAAAACAAATATTTTTGGGGCATAGGCCTAGGCCCCCTTTTACCAAAATAGTGATAACTCGGTAAACAGTGCGACTCAAAAAAGGCTAGTAGTCCAATCAAGCGGTCGTGTAACGTTCTAGTGAAGATGTTTTCAGTGTGCAGTGTCTCAGAGACGTTTCTTACCACACCTCATCGCTTCACTCATAAATCAGAAGGCACAAAGGGCAAGGCCCTATCAATACGACAATGAAAGGTGTGAAAAAACGACACTAGGGTCTGAGATGAACCACACGGCCCGACAGGAATATGAGAGAAGACAGGAGACACAACTCTAAAGGTAGGAAAGTACCATAAACTGATCTTAAATTTAGCAAGGATTTATTCCCAAAAGGCTCTATGATATTTTGAATATTATGACTCATCAGTAGTGTACCTACATAACTGAGCCAAATATAAGCTCACCCTGTCCCAGGACAATAACAGTGTGTCACACAATACCTGTAAAGCCAGAAAGTAGAAAGTAACATATTCCCTTTTGTCTTTTAGTTACAAAGGAGTAACAGGGTACGAATTAATTAAACCAGGCCTCGCAGTATCTTCATCAGCACTTCTTCAACATCCAACAAGGTACAATCCCAGTATTAGCTATCTATAAGACTATTGGTAGTAATTTTGATTTGGATACATATGCCTTACTGTAAGTTTTAATTTTTAATATATAACAATTGTTTCTTTACCCCGCAGATTTTATTTACCAGCAGTAAAGATAAAGTAGAAAAGTAAAAATAGATGTCACACATTTATTTTATCAATCTGGTTATATCTCTCCTAGATACAGAAAGGTGAAAGTAGTCGAACGGGGTGATTTGAGTAAAACAACAGTTACTTTATAATTTATTTGTACGGGAATTCTGGACCTTTACAATTGGCAGAAGTATTTAGTGAAACGAAATTAGTATTGCTGGCTCGAAAAATATCATCATAAATGCCACGACATTCATAAAAAAGTAAATCGAATCTTTTTCTTATGTTGTCCTGTTCATCAAAATCGAGTCCCAACTCCTCGAGGGATCCGATGATTTGGTTATGAGACGCGTAAAACTTTTGATGACATTCATCATTATCCTCGTACCTAGATTCGAAGAGGAACTGGAACGGAGAGTCTGCCTTCGCCTGTTTCGCGACCTCATTCGATTCGGTTATTTGATTAACACAGATAGCACGCTTGTCTAGCAATAATGTCTTTTTTGGTTTTGACATTTTGATTTTGAAAATTACCTTTTTTTAAAAACCAAAGATTTGTTAAAACTTCTAAAACGCTTTAAAAATCCAATTTTAGTTCATAAAATGAAAGAAAATAATTCATAAAATTTCATTAAATTAAAGAATTTTTAATTTATTTTAATTATTTATTAATTAGTAATTAGTAAATTTTAATCAAGGTTGTTTGTACTAACTATCCTGTGATATTACCAATTAACAAACTAGTAAAGAAAAAAAAAATGTGTTGAATGAGTCTCGATCCCATGCCCTGCGGATCACGAGTCATTCATTTCATTTTAAAAACGTATATTTCGTTATGTAATATAATCATACATTTCGGTATTTACTTAGTAAATTATAAATCTTAAAGCTACTATATACAACTAATGCTATATATACAAAGGCATGGTGGAAGGAACTACACCCTCGGTGAACCGGGGTGCGTTTATCTTCCACCACGGGCGTTGGAATGCCCACTTAAATTACTAAGATAAATATATATATACAATTTTTGCGACCTCCGCTTAGCATGTCGCTGTCAGGTATTTGTAAGATAAAGAATTTTACTAATTTACATGAATTTATTGAATATTTGTCTTGGTCAATCGTTCGTGTGTTCGTCAGTTTGTGTGTCATTTGTACAGAAAATCAAAGAAAAACTGTTTGGTGAAAAGGGGTTGCCTGAAGGGCTGTAGTTGTCGGGCTGTCGCAGCTCACTGCGTCTGACCCGCCAGAATTTTGCGTGATTTGTATATTCATAGACTCCAACCTTAGTCGAAGTCTATGAATAAAATACTATATGGAATTGCGATTTTATTGACATCAGGAATCCACATCCCAGGTCCCTACCCATCTCCCAAATAGGCTTCTAGCCTATGGTATATGGGTTTGAACCTGAAGTCCGAATTCGCTGCTGTGAAACGACACAAGTCATGTGTCCCTGGGCAGTTCGGTACGTGGTAGTTGTAGAAGTCATTTGCAGTCTTGTCCATAAATTCGTGTATTGTAGGTATGTTATTGTCCTGGTGTATTTGTAAGTTGGTCATTCCCCTGGGCGCGTTAGTGATAATCCTGAGCAACTTATTCTGCCTTATCTGTAGCCTATTCCTTTGTGTAAAGGATGCCCCTGAAAAAATGGGAGCACCGTAGGTTAGTACCGGTCGTATTGCCGATTTATAAAGCAGAAGCTTGTTAATGAGAGAGAGGTGGGACCTGCGGCAAATAAGGGGGTATAATGCAGTAGTAGCTGCTGATGTTTTATTTAGCAGGTGGTCTATGTGTTTATTAAAACATAACAATTTATCAAAGACAATGCCTACGTATTTCCCATGTATTTGGGGTTCTACCCGGACATTGTCTATTGATAGTTGTTGGATAACTCTTAGCCTGATCACGAGTCGAGCGCTATATACCCTATGCTATACGGGCTGTTTACAAAATTTTCGGAGTCCGCGGTCAAGTATGTCGACCTATGCCGGCAGTGTAACCGAAGTCAAGTAATTCAAATAACACGCGCGTGGCTTCCAATACTGTATTGGTCGACTATACCTTTTAATTCCATAGGTATATTCGATATTCGATATATAACTCACCCGAGTTGATATTTTTAACACACGTGACTTAAGAAAATACGAAAAATCTCGCCGAAAACGGAAAATTTTGGAAATTTGTAAGTTTGGAACGTTACAGGATAACATAACATCCAGTGAGGGTGCAAACGTAAGTTGGGTTGAGTTTAGGTTGGCTGGTTCACCACTTACACCAGTCATTCGAGAAATACCCAATATTTTGAGATAAGAAATTGAAAAACGTAATTGTAAAGTTTATTGAAAGGAAATCAGTAAAAACGATGCATATAAAATATCTAAAGTGCACCTACCTTAGTTTTCATCTAGTTGCAGTCGTTTTGGTCGCTTGGAAGATAGGAAAAACGGGAAAATTGTAGCACTCACGGCGTTTCTTGTGCTTCTTCTCGGTTTCCCGATTGCGACTCCTCGCGCAGACTCGCGCGTGTCTCGGTGCGGGGATAAGTCATATGCATATACCCCGCGATATTTGAAATGAAAAATAATATTAAAATATAAATGTAGCCAAAAGCTGGCAAATAATTCTTGCAGCAACAGCTACTGTCATGCGAGTCGCTGCCCATGAGTGTGTTTATAATGTCAATTCAACAGTACTCTACTAATTTGATTCTGTCAAAATTTTTCTTGTGATTATGACATTAGTGGTGACTTCAAAATTTTGTAATTTGAATCCCACTAGGCAATATTATTGTAAATGGAAGTACCAATGTCCTTACAAAATAATGCTGTATTACTTAGTTTTAAGTTTTGCACATAGGTTTATAAGTATGTGCTGGCGCCTATATATTTTTTTTTATTATTTAAGTAAAATTGTATATCACTTAATGTTCCTGACCAAGCATATTTCTTTTATAATTTTTGGAATTTGATAGTTTTTTTTTGAAAATACTGACAGAAATTTTTTTTTTATAAATTTAATTTTTTTTAACCGACTATAGGGAGTGTGTTACGAATAAAATTACATTTTTTTCCGTCACGCGTTTTTGCTAAATTAATTAATATTTGCTTTAAAAGAATAACCTCTAGCGACACCTTACGTGAGAGAGTTTAATTAGAATATTTTGAAAATTCATCCGGCGATTTGCACGCTACCTCTCTGTATTCAGGTTAAGCTCAAGATTATTGATTTTATGCAGAGAACTAACTGCTGGGGAAGAGGTTCATTTTGAATTAGTTTCAGTTTCAGAATAGGATCGAGTGAGTTGTCTGTCCTTTTTTTGTCATTCGGGTGAAACAGGGATAGAAAGAATTTTCTGGTTGTTCAACTTACGTACGACCGTGATTGCATAAGAGGCCGTGTTGTATTTTAACCTAAAAAGCTTTGTTTTGCAAAGACTCTGAGATTGTTTACTAATTTATTTACCTATATAACAATAAACATAAGTTTTTTGTAATTTAAATAAAGTGACTCAAAATTATTCAGTCAGTTTTAGTCTTATTAATGAACACGGATTTGTGTTATTGATTTTCTGGATAATGAAAATTTTTGGGTTTTGAGGAATCTGATTGGTCAGTGATTGCTATGCAGTTTGGGAGATTGAGAGAAATTTTACAAAAATCGGCTTTTTCTGTTCGAGATCTTTGTCGAGAGACAAGGTATTTTAATTATGTTATAACATAACCTTAAATTTTTTTTTGTTCATCAAGCATGGCTTGAAATTTTCTTTATAGGATAAATACAACTTTGCTCTAATTTTAACCAATGATAATATGAAATTCAATTGCATATACCAGATTTTTATTTTTAATTAGGTCAATATGTTATAACATAAATATATATATATGTATTTTTATAAAAAATTTTCATTGCCGAGGAAATGTTAAAATTTTTCTTTATGTCTTTAACAGACAATTATCTCTCTATTTAGACTACATGATTTTTTTATAAAAGTTTTGATTAGTTTTATATTTTTTTGTTTTATGGTTCGAACTATGTTCGACAAAATATTTATATATTGGCTATATAGTATTTTGGTTATAGTTTATTTATAATGGGTTCACAATGTTGTGCCTACATGGGATTTTTAGAATCCAGATTATGATTTTAAGCTAGTAATTAATCCTGGATCTCGCTCTCATTTCTTTTTTTTGGATAGCTTGATACCAATTAACAATAGTCACTACGACATGACCATATGGTTTAATTTGAAGTTATAGGTATCATAAGCACCTTTGGTTGAAATAGAGTTAGACAGGTTAATACAGCTAAAATTTTATATAGCTATTGCCGATAGCTGGTTTGTTTTTTCATATAGCTTTTTTTTATAACCAAAATACACATTTTTGTTTTTTTTTTATAAACTTAGGTGATGATTTGTGTCCCGAAAAGATAAATAATTTGGTGTGAATAGACTAAAGTTTTATTTGGTAATTCAACAGAATTACTGTACAGTATGTACAAATTTTGATGAAACTTTAGAATATTTATATAGGGTGTTTTGACGGACCTGATCAGAAAATATTTTTTTTTTGTTTTTATCGGTGGAAAATGATTGAAACCATAGTTGTATTTTAAAGAATACTTCAAGCATACGGAGTCTAAGATTTCCTGGGTTAAGATTGTTTTGTTTTTATGTTATTTTTTTTAACCTCAATTCTCGACAAAACTATTACAATATATGTAAATATTTTTTTTTACTATTGTACATCAAAAGAAACAAGGTTCTAAAAAGGAAGTATGTCTCTTTTAAGTTATATTTGAACAGTAAAATCTATAATTTTATAAATTTTATTTTTTTACTACCTTTTTAAGAAACTGAGTTTCAACAAAAAATTAATATTTTTTTTCTTGTTTATATTTGATCATTTGATTTTTATTTGTTCTTCTTTCTGAAACAAAATAAATGGTGAGGTTTGTAAACAAAAAGTAATCCAGATCGTGAGGTTCTTTTACGAAAATATTGTCAATTTTCTATTTTTGAAATGATATTAGACCTCTATTTACTTTGACACAATTAACAACAATGGTGACAGATTTTCCTTACTTTCACCATGTTACCAATGTATCAATGCAAGAACGAAATAAAAGTATTTCGACTGATTTTCCTTACTATCACCATGTTACCAATGTATCAATGCAGGAACGAAATACTTTTATTTTATACATTGGTAACATGGTGATAGTAAGGAAAATCTGTCACCATTGTTGTTAATTGTGTCAAAGTAAATAACCTCTATTTACTTTGACACAATTAACAACAATGGTGACAGATTTTCCTTACTATCACCATGTTACCAATGTATCAATGCAGGAACGAAATAAAAGTATTTCGACAGATTTTCCTTACTATCACCATGTTACCAATGTATCAATGTAGGAACGAAATAAAAGAATTTCGTTCCTGCATTGATACATTGGTAACATGGTGATAGTAAGGAAAATCTGTCACCATTGTTGTCAATTGTGTCAAAGTAAATAGAGGTCTATTATCATTTCAAAAATAGAAAATTGACAATATTTTTCGTAAAAGAACCTCATGACCCTAAATAGCTCTACCTAGCCGAGGTAAATTTGGGGAATATTAAAACAACATCAATAATATACAAAAAGTTATATTATATAAAAAACAATAATATAACAAAGTGGCCCCACCTCTATTTTAATTATGATAAAATCCAGTGGCGTAGAAAGTAGTAAGGGGGCTTAGAGCCCCTTTCTTCCTGACACCCGCTCTCTTCCTCGAGCCATTGAATATTGACCGCTTAAAAAGGGTCCGGTAGTTCTAAATGTCAGTAGGGTAGTTAAAAATCTGGGTTTTCGTCATTCCCCTCCCACTGAGCGCCATCACCCATCTTAAAAAACCCACCAAAAATTAGCACCCAAAAAAGTTGAATACAGTTTTGTAGGGGATAATTCATCCATTCTAAGGTAAAAGTTATTAAAATATATCTTGTAGATAATTTAATTGCCTACGAAATCCACTATTTAGATTGTTTTTACAATTATTATTTTGGGAGTAAATTTTAATAAAAACAAAAATGAACATTCGGTATAAAAGGTATCCATTCTATCCCATTCCATCCCATCCCATCCCATCCCATCCCATCCCATCCCATCCCATCCCATCCCATCCCATCCCATCCCATCCCATCCCATCCCATCCCATCCCATCCCATCCCATCCCATCCCATCCCATCCCATCCCATCCCATCCCATCCCATCCCATCCCATCCCATCCCATCCCATCCCATCCCATCCCATCCCATCCCATCCCATCCCATCCCATCCCATCCCATCCCATCCCATCCCATCCCATCCCATCCCATCCCATCCCATCCCATCCCATCCCATCCCATCCCATCCCATCCCATCCCATCCCATCCCATCCCATCCCATCCCATCCCATCCCATCCCATCCCATCCCATCCCATCCCATCCCATCCCATCCCATCCCATCCCATCCCATCCCATCCCATCCCATCCCATCCCATCCCATCCCATCCCATCCCATCCCATCCCATCCCATCCCATCCCATCCCATCCCATCCCATCCCATCCCATCCCATCCCATCCCATCCCATCCCATCCCATCCCATCCCATCCCATCCCATCCCATCCCATCCCATCCCATCCCATCCCATCCCATCCCATCCCATCCCATCCCATCCCATCCCATCCCATCCCATCCCATCCCATCCCATCCCATCCCATCCCATCCCATCCCATCCCATCCCATCCCATCCCATCCCATCCCATCCCATCCCATCCCATCCCATCCCATCCCATCCCATCCCATCCCATCCCATCCCATCCCATCCCATCCCATCCCATCCCATCCCATCCCATCCCATCCCATCCCATCCCATCCCATCCCATCCCATCCCATCCCATCCCATCCCATCCCATCCCATCCCATCCCATCCCATCCCATCCCATCCCATCCCATCCCATCCCATCCCATCCCATCCCATCCCATCCCATCCCATCCCATCCCATCCCATCCCATCCCATCCCATCCCATCCCATCCCATCCCATCCCATCCCATCCCATCCCATCCCATCCCATCCCATCCCATCCCATCCCATCCCATCCCATCCCATCCCATCCCATCCCATCCCATCCCATCCCATCCCATCCCATCCCATCCCATCCCATCCCATCCCATCCCATCCCATCCCATCCCATCCCATCCCATCCCATCCCATCCCATCCCATCCCATCCCATCCCATCCCATCCCATCCCATCCCATCCCATCCCATCCCATCCCATCCCATCCCATCCCATCCCATCCCATCCCATCCCATCCCATCCTCCATCCCATCCCATCCCATCCCATCCCATCCCATCCCATCCCATCCCATCCCATCCCATCCCATCCCATCCCATCCCATCCCATCCCATCCCATCCCATCCCATCCCATCCCATCCCATCCCATCCCATCCCATCCCATCCCATCCCATCCCATCCCATCCCATCCCATCCCATCCCATCCCATCCCATCCCATCCCATCCCATCCCATCCCATCCCATCCCATCCCATCCCATCCCATCCCATCCCATCCCATCCCATCCCATCCCATCCCATCCCATCCCATCCCATCCCATCCCATCCCATCCCATCCCATCCCATCCCATCCCATCCCATCCCATCCCATCCCATCCCATCCCATCCCATCCCATCCCATCCCATCCCATCCCATCCCATCCCATCCCATCCCATCCCATCCCATCCCATCCCATCCCATCCCATCCCATCCCATCCCATCCCATCCCATCCCATCCCATCCCATCCCATCCCATCCCATCCCATCCCATCCCATCCCATCCCATCCCATCCCATCCCATCCCATCCCATCCCATCCCATCCCATCCCATCCCATCCCATCCCATCCCATCCCATCCCATCCCATCCCATCCCATCCCATCCCATCCCATCCCATCCCATCCCATCCCATCCCATCCCATCCCATCCCATCCCATCCCATCCCATCCCATCCCATCCCATCCCATCCCATCCCATCCCATCCCATCCCATCCCATCCCATCCCATCCCATCCCATCCCATCCCATCCCATCCCATCCCATCCCATCCCATCCCATCCCATCCCATCCCATCCCATCCCATCCCATCCCATCCCATCCCATCCCATCCCATCCCATCCCATCCCATCCCATCCCATCCCATCCCATCCCATCCCATCCCATCCCATCCCATCCCATCCCATCCCATCCCATCCCATCCCATCCCATCCCATCCCATCCCATCCCATCCCATCCCATCCCATCCCATCCCATCCCATCCCATCCCATCCCATCCCATCCCATCCCATCCCATCCCATCCCATCCCATCCCATCCCATCCCATCCCATCCCATCCCATCCCATCCCATCCCATCCCATCCCATCCCATCCCATCCCATCCCATCCCATCCCATCCCATCCCATCCCATCCCATCCCATCCCATCCCATCCCATCCCATCCCATCCCATCCCATCCCATCCCATCCCATCCCATCCCATCCCATCCCATCCAATCCCATCCCATCCCATCCCATCCCATCCCATCCCATCCCATCCCATCCCATCCCATCCCATCCCATCCCATCCATCCCATCCCATCCCATCCCATCCCATCCCATCCCATCCCATCCCATCCCATCCCATCCCATCCCATCCCATCCCATCCCATCCCATCCCATCCCATCCCATCCCATCCCATCCCATCCCATCCCATCCCATCCCATCCCATCCCATCCCATCCCATCCCATCCCATCCCATCCCATCCCATCCATCCCATCCCATCCCATCCCATCCCATCCCATCCCATCCCATCCCATCCCATCCCATCCCATCCCATCCCATCCCATCCATCCCATCCCATCCCATCCCATCCCATCCCATCCCATCCCATCCCATCCCATCCCATCCCATCCCATCCCATCCCATCCCATCCCATCCCATCCCATCCCATCCCATCCCATCCATCCCATCCCATCCCATCCCATCCCATCCCATCCCATCCCATCCCATCCCATCCCATCCCATCCCATCCCATCCCATCCCATCCCATCCCATCCCATCCCATCCCATCCCATCCCATCCCATCCCATCCCATCCCATCCCATCCCATCCCATCCCATCCCATCCCATCCCATCCCATCCCATCCCATCCCATCCCATCCCATCCCATCCCATCCCATCCCATCCCATCCCATCCCATCCCATCCCATCCCATCCCATCCCATCCCATCCCATCCCATCCCATCCCATCCCATCCCATCCCATCCCATCCCATCCCATCCCATCCCATCCCATCCCATCCATCCCATCCCATCCCATCCCATCCCATCCCATCCCATCCCATCCCATCCCATCCCATCCATCCCATCCCATCCCATCCCATCCCATCCCATCCCATCCCATCCCATCCCATCCCATCCCATCCCATCCCATCCCATCCCATCCCATCCCATCCCATCCCATCCCATCCCATCCCATCCCATCCCATCCCATCCCATCCCATCCCATCCCATCCCATCCCATCCCATCCCATCCCATCCCATCCATCCCATCCATCCCATCCCATCCCATCCCATCCCATCCCATCCCATCCCATCCCATCCCATCCCATCCCATCCCATCCCATCCCATCCCATCCCATCCCATCCCATCCCATCCCATCCCATCCCATCCCATCCCATCCCATCCCATCCCATCCCATCCCATCCCATCCCATCCCATCCCATCCCATCCCATCCCATCCCATCCCATCCCATCCCATCCCATCCCATCCCATCCATCCCATCCCATCCCATCCCATCCCATCCCATCCCATCCCATCCCATCCCATCCCATCCCATCCATCCCATCCCATCCCATCCCATCCCATCCCATCCCATCCCATCCCATCCCATCCCATCCCATCCCATCCCATCCCATCCCATCCCATCCCATCCCATCCCATCCCATCCCATCCCATCCCATCCCATCCCATCCCATCCCATCCCATCCCATCCCATCCCATCCCATCCCATCCCATCCCATCCATCCCATCCCATCCCATCCCATCCCATCCCATCCCATCCCATCCCATCCCATCCCATCCCATCCCATCCCATCCCATCCCATCCCATCCCATCCCATCCCATCCCATCCCATCCCATCCCATCCCATCCCATCCCATCCCATCCCATCCCATCCCATCCCATCCCATCCCATCCCATCCCATCCCATCCCATCCCATCCCATCCCATCCCATCCCATCCCATCCCATCCCATCCCATCCCATCCCATCCCATCCCATCCCATCCCATCCCATCCCATCCCATCCCATCCCATCCCATCCCATCCCATCCCATCCCATCCCATCCATCCCATCCCATCCCATCCCATCCCATCCCATCCCATCCCATCCCATCCCATCCCATCCCATCCCATCCCATCCCATCCCATCCCATCCCATCCCATCCCATCCCATCCCATCCCATCCCATCCCATCCCATCCCATCCCATCCCATCCCATCCCATCCCATCCCATCCCATCCCATCCCATCCCATCCCATCCCATCCCATCCCATCCCATCCCATCCCATCCCATCCCATCCCATCCCATCCCATCCATCCCATCCCATCCCATCCCATCCCATCCCATCCCATCCCATCCCATCCCATCCCATCCCATCCCATCCCATCCCATCCCATCCCATCCCATCCCATCCCATCCCATCCCATCCCATCCCATCCCATCCCATCCCATCCCATCCCATCCCATCCCATCCCATCCCATCCCATCCCATCCCATCCCATCCCATCCCATCCCATCCCATCCCATCCCATCCCATCCCATCCCATCCCATCCCATCCCATCCCATCCCATCCCATCCCATCCCATCCCATCCCATCCCATCCCATCCCATCCCATCCCATCCCATCCCATCCCATCCCATCCCATCCCATCCCATCCCATCCCATCCCATCCCATCCCATCCCATCCCATCCCATCCCATCCCATCCCATCCCATCCCATCCCATCCCATCCATCCCATCCCATCCCATCCCATCCCATCCCATCCCATCCCATCCCATCCCATCCCATCCCATCCCATCCATCCCATCCCATCCCATCCCATCCCATCCCATCCCATCCCATCCCATCCCATCCCATCCCATCCCATCCCATCCCATCCCATCCCATCCCATCCCATCCCATCCCATCCCATCCCATCCCATCCCATCCCATCCCATCCCATCCCATCCCATCCCATCCCATCCCATCCATCCCATCCCATCCCATCCCATCCCATCCCATCCCATCCCATCCCATCCCATCCCATCCCATCCCATCCCATCCCATCCCATCCCATCCCATCCCATCCCATCCCATCCCATCCCATCCCATCCCATCCCATCCCATCCCATCCCATCCCATCCCATCCCATCCCATCCCATCCCATCCCATCCCATCCCATCCCATCCCATCCCATCCCATCCCATCCCATCCCATCCCATCCCATCCCATCCCATCCCATCCCATCCCATCCCATCCCATCCCATCCCATCCCATCCCATCCCATCCCATCCCATCCCATCCCATCCGATCCGATTTGATCCGATTTGATCCGATTTGATCCGATTTGATCCGATTTGATCCGATTTGATCCGATTTGATCCGATTTGATCCGATTTGATCCGATCCGATCCGATCCGATCCGATCCGATCCGATCCGATCCGATCCGATCCGATCCGATCCGATCCGATCCGATCCGATCCGATCCGATCCGATCCGATCCGATCCGATCCGATCCGATCCGATCCGATCCGATCCGATCCGATCCGATCCGATCCGATCCGATCCGATCCGATCCGATCCGATCCGATCCGATCCGATCCGATCCGATCCGATCCGATCCGATCCGATCCGATCCGATCCGATCCGATCCGATCCGATCCGATCCGATCCGATCCGATCCTATCCTATCCTATCCTATCCTATCCTATCCTATCCTATCCTATCCTATCCTATCCTATCCTATCCTATCCTATCCTATCCTATCCTATCCTATCCTATCCTATCCTATCCTATCCTATCCTATCCTATCCTATCCAATCCTATCCAATCCTATCCAATCCTATCCAATCCTATCCAATCCTATCCAATCCTATCCAATCCTATCCAATCCTATCCAATCCTATCCAATCCTATCCAATCCTATCCAATCCTATCCAATCCTATCCAATCCTATCCAATCCTATCCAATCCTATCCAATCCTATCCAATCCTATCCAATCCTATCCAATCCTATCCAATCCTATCCAATCCTATCCAATCCTATCCAATCCTATCCAATCCTATCCAATCCTATCCAATCCTATCCAATCCTATCCAATCCTATCCAATCCTATCCAATCCTATCCAATCCTATCCAATCCTATCCAATCCTATCCAATCCTATCCAATCCTATCCAATCCTATCCAATCCTATCCAATCCTATCCAATCCTATCCAATCCTATCCAATCCTATCCAATCCTATCCAATCCTATCCAATCCTATCCAATCCTATCCAATCCTATCCAATCCTATCCAATCCTATCCAATCCTATCCAATCCTATCCAATCCTATCCAATCCTATCCAATCCTATCCAATCCTATCCAATCCTATCCAATCCTATCCAATCCTATCCAATCCTATCCAATCCTATCCAATCCTATCCAATCCTATCCAATCCTATCCAATCCTATCCAATCCTATCCAATCCTATCCAATCCTATCCAATCCTATCCAATCCTATCCAATCCTATCCAATCCTATCCAATCCTATCCAATCCTATCCAATCCTATCCAATCCTATCCAATCCTATCCAATCCTATCCAATCCTATCCAATCCTATCCAATCCTATCCAATCCTATCCAATCCTATCCAATCCTATCCAATCCTATCCAATCCTATCCAATCCTATCCAATCCTATCCAATCCTATCCAATCCTATCCAATCCTATCCAATCCTATCCAATCCTATCCAATCCTATCCAATCCTATCCAATCCTATCCAATCCAATCCAATCCAATCCAATCCAATCCAATCCAATCCAATCCAATCCAATCCAATCCTATCCTATCCTATCCTATCCTATCCTATCCTATCCTATCCTATCCTATCCTATCCTATCCTATCCTATCCTATCCTATCCTATCCTATCCTATCCTATCCTATCCTATCCTATCCTATCCTATCCTATCCTATCCTATCCTATCCTATCCTATCCTATCCTATCCTATCCTATCCTATCCTATCCTATCCTATCCTATCCTATCCTATCCTATCCTATCCTATCCTATCCTATCCTATCCTATCCTATATACCTAGCTCCGTTACTGCTAACCGTAGAACAACAATGGTACCACCCGATTGTAGATAATTATGTCCTTTAAAAAACTTCATTTAACTCTTTTGGCGATTTAGTATACTGGAACGAAATTAAAGGCAAAAAACTAAAAAATCTGCCAATTTTTGAAGGTTTTTTTAAGATGGCCGAGGGAGCACAGGGGTGGGGGTGACGAAAAGTCAGATTTTTAACTACCCTCCTGAGCTTAACAACATATCCAAAATTCAGAACTACCGGACCTTTTCTAGTGTAACCCCCCTATTTTGGCCTCTATTCATTGAACTATTTACGTTACCACGAATAAAAGTGTTACGGAGTTATTACCGTCTAAAGTAGAAAAAAAATGAAATTTTACACAAGCACGTGATTTTAGTCATTTTTAAAAATTACCTAGCTACGTTACTACTAACCGTAGAGCAACAATGGTACCACCCGATTGTAGATAATTATGTCCTCTAGAAAGCTTCATATAACTCTTTTTGCGATTTAGTGTACTGGAACGAAATTAAAGGCAAAAACTAAAAAAAGTGCCAAATTTTGATGGTTTTTTCAAGATGGCGGAGGGAGCACAGGGGTGGGGGTGATGAAAACTCAGATTTTTAACTACCATC
Organism: Aspidapion aeneum; assembly: GCA_963576565.1. Classification (NCBI taxonomy): domain Eukaryota; kingdom Metazoa; phylum Arthropoda; class Insecta; order Coleoptera; family Brentidae; genus Aspidapion; species Aspidapion aeneum. The sequence continues at coordinate 67,208,688 of OY755043.1, forward strand.
CTCAGCTTAACAACATATCCAAAATTCAGAACTACCGGACCTTTTGTAGGGTAACCCCCCTATTTTGGCCTCTATTCATTGAACATATGGGAACTTTTTTATCAGGCATGTATATACATGAATCTCAATGTTTATGGGGGTGATTTTTGGGCCCATTTTAAGAAAAAAACTTCATATGAACATATGTCCTAAACGTCTTACCTTTTGAGATACAGGGTGCATGATGATATTATCATATTAACGATATATTGGTATGATCATGCAGAGAAACGATTTTTATTTTTTTATGCGAAAATCATGCATCGGATTGAATAAAATCAGGTGATGATTATTTAGCTTGACTTCATATAATATATTTTTTTATTTGTTTGGTTATAACTTTTTTATGGCGGATCCAAAATGGCGGACTTTTCCATTTATAAACCAATATGCACCAAATTCCGAACTTTGGGTTTGGATTATAATTTTTAACTTAGCTTTAAAAATATCAAAATGGCGGTTCCACAATTGCGCACTTTCTTATTTATAAATCGATTTGCCTCAAACTTACTTGAAACATCGCCGCGCTAAAGGTAACATAATACAATTTTTGACTCAAATTTAATAACCTGAAAATGGCGGGTTCACAATGCGAATTTTCTTATTTATAAATCAATTTTTAATAACATGAAAATGGCGTTTGCGTTTACCGTTTGCCAGCAGTCGAAGTACAAAATTACTACAATTCCGTCAAGTTTATGTTTGTTGGGTAGCTACTAAATTAAATTAAAAAATTCCCCAATTTTATTTTAAATCATAAGATGAAATAAAATCTTTTAAATAATAAAGAATTAAACCGGATTTTGAATAATTGTGTCATTATTTTAATTTTTTAATGTGCCATGCAGATGGTTTTAAGTTTGAGTCAAAATATGTATCGATTGACCTTAAGCACCGCATAGTTTCAAGATTAACTTTTTAATTTTTGAACCGATATGCCCCATATCCGTTCAAAAATAAAAAATTCCGCTATTTTGGATCGGTAATTTTTTAAAATTTAAGTTAGAAACCATAATCAGCGACCTAAACACCCACTGTTCGGAGTTTTATGCATATTGGTTCATAAATGGGGAAATCCGCCATTTTGGATCCGCCATCTTCAGGTTTTTAAATTTGAGTCAAATATTATATGGAGTTACCTTAAGCGCCGCGATGTTTTAAGTTTGAGACAGATCGATTATTAGATGGAAAAATCGCGATTTTGGAATCGCCATTTTGATTTTTTTAAAGTTTAAGTTAGAAATCATAATCAGCGACCTGAAAGATCTAAAAGTTCCGAATTTGATGCATATTGGTTTATAAATGGGAAATCCGCCATTTTGAATCCGCCACTTTCAGGTTTTCAAATTTGAGTAAAAAATTGTATGGTGTTACCTTAGGCACCGCGATGTTTTAAGTTTGAGGCAAATCGGTTTATAAATAAGAAAGTGCGCCATTGTGGAATGGTTTGATTTTTTTAAAGTTTAAGTTAGAAATCATAATTAGCGACCTGAAACACCCCAAAGTTCCGATTTTGATGCATATTGGTTTATAAATGGGAAAGTTCGCCGTTTTGGATCCGCCATTTTGATTTGTATAAATTTAAGTTAAAAATAATAATCAGCGATCTGAAAGATCTTAAAGTTCCGAGTTTGATGCAAATCGGTTCATAAATGGGAATATCCGCCATTTTGGATCCACCATTTTATTTACTTTTTTAATAAAAAACAAGTTGAATTGTATACTAACCACCGAATATCTAGTTGGAAAAGTTTGAAAAAAGTTATAACAAAACCAATAAACAAATATATGATATGAAGTCAAGCTAAATAAAAATGTTTAAACAATTGCCAATGGTAATATCATATAACAAAAAAATCTCGCGGCGAATTGTCCCCGCCGCAAATTGGCCGGCGGCTAATTGTCCCGCGGCGAATTGGCCTCGGCAAATCGGCTGCGGCAAATCGGCCGCGGCGAATTGTCCCATCCCCTTTCTTAAAATGAGCCCAAATATCACCCCCATAAATATTGACATTCAATTAGGAAACACCCTGTATATAGAGAACATTGATGTAGAATTGTTTTAAATTATTGACACAGTCACTTTGATTGTCAGAAATGTAAACAACAAGCTGGATTTAAAACAACACACACTAAAACTACTCACTTCAATTTCTTGTGTATGGAATTTTTAGGAGGACGAGTGTATATACATTTTCTTAGACTTTCAATGATATTCTACTTAATCCCTCAGATCGATTGATGCCTTTTCTATGAGTGCTTTTATCTATTCAGCGTGTTCGGAATTACAAATAAATAGCTGTAATTTTTCACGTCCTCCGTGGGCCTTTGACTCTATTTGTTGTGATCCTTTACCTCAGAAGATGTGGCTCTTCTGTGCCTTTACCTATTTTCAAATTTTCACCTTACCTATATTAATTACCTTAATTATTGTAATGCAATTATTGACATTTCCTTGGCATTTAGGCGTTATATAGTCCGGGGCCATAAAGTCATTCGTGGGTTTTTTGATAACACTTGTTTTAAGCGATTACTAATAATCCCACCAACAATGTCTGACCTGTTAACAGACACAAAATTGTCTTAGTCAAAAAGTAAGGTTAATATGTTTTCAATTCTGTACTGTTAAAGCTAGATTAATGAAACTTGGTGTTCTATAGCTTCTAAACTATTGGACCAGTACAACTATTTCTTATTAACAGGTTAGCATGAGCATGAAGTTAGCGAAGCACCCATCGCAGATCGAATCGGGACTAGGTGGATAATTTGCCGTTAATTAGTCGTGAATTAGTTGTGGAAAAATTAATTTTGTCGCTCTTATTTTTGACCGTTTTTGAGGGTGCTTCGCTAACTTCATATGAAGTTAGCGAAGCACCCTCGTAAAAATGGCTTTTATCAAAATCGAATTTGGTGGATAATTTGCCGTTAATTGGTCGTGAATTAGTTGTGGAAAAATTAATTTTGTCTCTCTTATTTTTGATCGTTTTTGAGGGTGCTTTCGCTAACTTCATATGAAGTTAGCGAAGCACCCTCAAAGACCCTCGTAGCGGCAAATTATCCACCTAGTGCGATTCGATTTGCGATGGGTGCCAAAATATGAAGTTAGCGAAGCACCAAAAAAAAGGGTCAAAAATAAGAGCGACAAAATTAATTTTTCCACAACTAATTCACGACTAATTATCCACCATATTCGATTTTGATAAAAAGCCATTTTTACGAGGGTGCTTCGCTAACTTCATATGAAGTTAGCGAAGCACCCAAAAAAAGGGTCAAAAATAAGAGCGACAAAATTAATTTTTCAACGACTAATTAGCGGCAAATTATCCACCATATTCGATTTTTATAAAAGCCATTTTTACGAGGGTGCTTCGTTAACTTCATATGAAGTTAGCGAAGCACCCTCAAAAACGGTCAAAAATAAGAGCGACAAAATTAATTTTTCCACAACTAATTCACGACTAATTAACGGCAAATTATCCACCTAGTAGCGATTCGATTTGCGATGGGTGCCAAAATATGAAGTTAGCGAAGCATCCAAAAAAAGGGTCAAAAATAAGAGCGACAAAATTAATTTTTCCACAACTAATTAACGACTAATTAGCGGCAAATTATCCACCAAATTCGATTTTGATAAAAGCCATTTTTACGAGGGTGCTTCGCTAACTTCATATGAAGTTAGCGAAGCACCCTCAAAAACGGTCAAAAATAAGAGCGACAAAATTAATTTTTCCACAACTAATTCACGACTAATTAACGGCAAATTATCCACCTAGTCACGATTCGATCTGCGGTGGGTGCTTCGCTAACTTCATGCTCATCAGGTTAGCTCATACAATTTCCCACAAGTCTGCTGTATAAAAAAAATGAAGCTGGTAACAAGGCCCCCTAGGTGGGGGCAATTTTTTTTAGGGCCAACACCGTATTTTGACCGTACCGCAAAATCTGAAAATCACTCATTCAATATATTTTATTAAAAAATACAACAATTTTTATCACATTTACGGGTAGCCGACCCCTACAATTTTATCAAATGAAATCGTTGCACATTTGCAACGATAATAAATATAATTATAGCCCCTATATAGAGGCCGCCCCTAAATATGAAAATTTTTGTATTTCGTGATATACCACCGACCATTAAAATATCTTGAATGAGTGATTTTGCAGTGCAATCAAAATAGGATGTTGGCACCTTAAAGCCCCTAGAAGCCAGAGTATATAAAATTCAGAAGTGGTCAACAGCAACTGTTGGTGCAAATTTGCTGACATAGGGCAGAGTATAAGTCAACTAAGTTTTTTTATTTTAAATTTTTAATTTTTTAAATTTTGCCCCCACCCACGGGGCCTTGTTAACAGCTTTGAATTTTTTTATAATACAGGCCGGTGGGTAATTGTATGGGCTACCAATTTGCTAAGACATAGTTGTGCAGGTGCAATAGTTTAGAAGATATAAGGCATAATCTAAAAACACATTTTGCCCACTTGCGCCCCCTAGGGGCAAAATATATATGTTTTTTTGACAGCCGAAATATTAGTACATAAACGCCGATGTGCGTGCCCAGTTTCATTACTGTAGCTTATACAGTTCAGAATTAAAAAAATATTATGGACCCGCACTACTAAATAAAAGAGGAGATATTTCTTAATTTTTATGGCGTCTGGTGTTTATTAGTCGATTGGGAATGTATTAGAATATTTGTTCAAAAGAAACGTAATAATAATAAAAAAGTTTAAAATTTAAGATTTTCTACTACCTCATTCTCTACAGCTTTAAATTTTTATATCAATCAAACAAGTTTCGTGGCTAATCGGGCCAAAAGGAGTTTTTGTTTCTCTCATATATCTTTCCGTGGGTAGCTAAGCTTAACCTCACGGGGGTCCATGATCTAATGGAAAACCTAATAAGTGTTGACAGTTAACTGTTTCGTCCTTATGGGACTCCTCAGAACACTGCTTGGTCAGTTTGACAATTCTTGCGAAGTTAAGTAGACGGCTTTGTCTCTAATCATAAGTAAATAGTGAGAAAACTATCGCAAGAAGCGCCATCTACCGAGAGAAACAAAAAGTAAAAGCAGGCGAAAAACTGCTATTACATATCGATCAATGAAAAGATCGAATACAAATAAAAGAAAACAAGCTATAGTCCGTGACCTACGACAGCTCTTCTGTCTTTCAGGCCGGATCAACGCATATTGAATTTTTCCCCGTCATCAAGACACGTGAGCGTCAATCAACGGAATTTTTAAGCCAAATAATACTAACAAACGTGGAATTTCGTACCCGTGAATTTAAAAATCAAACAAGTTTCGTGGCTAATCGGGCAAAAAGGAGTTTTTGTTTCTCTCATATATCTTTCCGTGGGTAGCTAAGCTTAACCTCACGGGGTCCAAGATCTAATGGACACCTAAATAAGTGTTGACAGTTAACTGTTTCGTCCTTATGGGACTCCTCAGAACACTGCTTGGTCAGTTTGACAATTCTTGCGAAGTTAATTAGACGGTTTTGTCTCTAGTCATAAGTAAATAGTGAGAAAACTATCGCAAGAAGCGCCATCTACCGAGATACGAGAGAAACCAAAAACAAAAGGAGGCGAAAAACTGCTATTACATATCAATCAATGAAAATATCGAATACAATCAAAAGAAAACAAACTATAGTCCGAGACCTACGACAGCTCTTCTGTCTTTTAGGCCGGATCAACGCATATTGCATTTTTACCCGTCATCAAGACACCTGAGCGTCAATCAACGGAATTTTTAAGCCAAATAATACTAACAAACGTGGAATTTCGTACCCGTGAATTTAAAATTGTTTGATTTTTAAATTCACGGGTACGAAATTCCACGTTTGCTAGTATTTTTATAAAATTGTTTGATTTTTAAATTCACGGTTATGAAATTCCACGTTTGCTAGTATTATTTGGCATAAAAATTCCGTTGATTGACGCTCACGTGTCTTAATGACGGGTAAAAAAGCAATATGCGTTGATCCGGCCTGAAAGACAGAAGAGCTGTCGTAGGTTACGGACTATAGTTTGTTTTCTTTTGTTTGTATTCGATCTTTTCATTGATGGATAATGTAATAGCAGTTTTTCTCCTGCTTTTGTTTTTTGTTTCTCTCGTATCTCGGTAGATGGCGCTTCTTGCGATAGTTTTCTCACTATTTACTTATGATTAGAGACAAAACCGTCTAATTAACTTCGCAAGAATTGTCAAGCTGACCAAGCAGTGTTCTGAGGAGTCCCATAAGGACGAAACAGTTAACTGTCAACACTTATTTAGGTGTCCATTAGATCTTGGACCCCCGTGAGGTTAAGCTTAGCTACCCACGGAAAAATATATGAGAGAAACAAAAACTCCTTTTTGCCCGATTAGCCACGAAACTTGTTTAATTTTTAAATTCACGGGTACGAAATTCCACGTTTGTTTAAATTTTTATGTAGGCTACCAGTTTTAGAAGCCAAACCATGTCCATGTGTTGAGCCTCCTACGATGACAACTCCATCACTTGCTCGTCTTAATCTAAAGGTTCCAGATCCTAAAAGGGTTTGCCCCGTACCACCGCCTTGCGACTGCAATGATCGAGCTGATAAATGTTATATACCCAAAAAAAAGGTAGTAATATAAACTATTATATAGGTTCTTATTTATTTAGTTAGGCTATATTAGTTACAAAAGCATTTTAAATCTAACGTTTCATGAGTAACATTAAAGAGGGGTGCCTACACAAGGCAGTTGCCTGTCGCCCCACTTGTGGTGCCTGATTTTTGACACGCACCACAAGCGCTTATCCAAGGACGATGGTGTGATGGAACGGATTGGACGCTTCCTTAACGTAGTCTGCAATAAAATGCAATGGGCTCTTCGAATCCTTTAAAATTGATGCTAGGAAGGTACTGTACTAATACTGTTCACCAGAAAAGGAAAAATTTACGGTTTTAGTAGTAGTGTCTATAGAACATATAATAGAGTAAATTTGCAGGGTATTTCAATAAAAATCTTCAAAAAAGGTATATTTTTTTATATTTGGCATGGTAGGAGCTAACATCAAAAGCTAAATTTTTAATCGAGGATCCCCTATTTTCCGGCATTAGAATCCAAGATGGCGGCTGCCAAATTTAAGAAAAAAAATAAATTCCCTGTTTTCAAAAAAATTACATTAATTTTGATAAATTTACTTTAAGCGGAACCTACTGAATTCAAAAATTTAAAAAAAAATTACACCTGTCACTTTTAAACAAAATGGCGCCTATATTTAAAAAAAATCGTTTTTCTTCGATATTTTCTTTGATTGTTGCGCGATATTTACTTTTAATACGTTAGTCACTAACCAGCTCTTTAAACCCACGGTGGATAGAATAGACCGGTGTTCGGATCTTATATATATATGTCGAATTTGTCACGTCACTGGTGGTCCAGCTGATTTTTGTAAACAAAAGTTAGATATGATATGAACAACGGAACAACTAATATTTTTTCAATTTTTTGAAAACTAAGGCAATTTTCCTACTGTTTTTTAATACATCCTTATAAAATATAATTTTCTAGACATAGCCCGCTTTATTTTTTATTGCACAAAACTTAAACTAAAAGTCAAACTGAATGTGATCGTTTAGTATCAAAGGTGAACCGAGGACTTGGGAAGTAAAAAAAGATGTACGTCAGCGGATTATTTTTGAGGCTGAAACCAACACATTATTTTCTTCGAATTTTCATTTTTGTGTAAAGAGAAATGAAGCGGGCTAAAACAAAATAACGGCTGGTATGTCTGAAATTTATTATTTTATAAGAATATACTAAAAAATAGTAAGAAAATTGCCTTGGTTTTCAAAATATTTAAAAAATATTAGTTGTTCATATCATATCCAACTTTTTTTTACAAAATCAGCTGGACCACCAGTGATGTGAAAATTCGACAGCCGACACAAAGATGGCGCTTAATATGTCAAAAATAAAAGAGACCTTAATAACCTGTAGACCAATTGAAATTTTGACAAAAAATTTTTTGGATTTTATCACTAGTAAGCCAAGTTTTTTAAAAATTTATAAAAGGTTACAATTTGACATTTAACATTTTAAGATGGCGGCAAAGTTCAGATAAAAAAGTTATTATTTTGTTCTTGTTTGACACAACTACTATTGCCGTGTTGTGGCCTATTAAAATGCGTTGTGTGACATTTGTGGCAGCTTGAAGACGTTGCCGCCATTTTGTGACACAACAAACCCATTGAATAATTAAACAAATATCTGGAAGCAGAACTGTATTTTCCAGCTAGGTAAAACATTGATATGCCCGGTAACTTTTATACAGTGGAGAAGGGGGGGGTTCAGAAATAAGAAAATTTTAAGTGCGCCACATTATTTAATACCAATGTTTTACAAAGAAGATCTTAAATAAAATACAGTTCAACCCAAACGTTGTAGCCAAACAATGAAATTCTATACTTCCGAGGCTTCCAGAATATTTGTGTAATTAAAAAGCCAAAAAAAAATAAACAGAATAAAATTCTATTAGATCGAATTCAGATGACAAAACAGAAATACTTTACAGGTAGATGGACTCCTTTAACAGGTCATAGTGTACCTACACCTGAGTCAGTAGTGTGAGACTCGGTTACATAAATGATTGAAAAAAAAATAAATATACTTCCAAAGTTATTCTGTCATAGGGGAGATCTGGACCAAATATCCGCTGTCATCATTCTACGCTAGGTCGAATGAGACAGACAGCAACCCAGTCCGAGATCTACCCCATGAGGTAAAACAGTGTAAAGAAACCGCTAAAACATATAATCTCATCTCTCTTTTGTCTCCGCAAAGTTGGTCATTGGGTTGCACAAATAACACAAAAATTTAGTTCATCTTGTTTATTTTCACAGGAGGATGAAAATGAAATTGATTAAAGTACAAAAAAAAAGTATTGAAATCTGAGGAAAATACTTGAAACATGAAATATAAACCAATGAAATTGGTGGGAACGAGTCAGCGCCAAAATAACCGCAATAGTAATTTCACAATAAAATTTAGCTTAATAGTACCGCAAAATTGGGGTTATGACGTCATACCTTTACCTTGCGTTTACAAGAATTTCAAAAGTTATACTTTAAAAAAAAATTATATGGAAATTATAGCAAAAAAAATTATATAAAAAGATTATATATGGAAAAAAATTATAGTTATGGCTTGCTCCTACCTTGGTCCTGCAACTATTTAATTGTTGGTGTTTTGTTTAGTAAACCTGGAGTTGTCCAGACATCCTCTCACTGCTCTCGCTGCTCCTGCCTTGCCCGCGCCTCCCCTAATGCCCGCTTAGCACATCACGCTAGGGCAGCACATGGTGGTCAAAATGTTGGTTCTTGCCCGAGCGTAGAACCCTGTGGAAAATGAAATGTTTCAGTTTCCTGGAATTCGTCAATTTTGCACGAAGTTCCCCTACACAGTAACTTAAATCGAGGACCCCATGTCGACTCAATAAAACAAAGTAGATTTAAACAGATGAACTAAAATAATCCTAACGTACCTTTCTCAGGGTTATAACTGGCCCGTCCGGCTTCCCACCAGCGTCCAGCCCAACTGTCCTGTCGCTGGAATTGACAGGGCTGTAGACAAAGGAGAAAAACAATATATAGTTTTTATCCAACACGTGGTTAAAAGAAAAATATAAAAACGCCAACAAATCCCCACGTCCTTTGTCAAAAAAAAGTACATTTCCCACGAAAAATAATTACAATTTGGGAGGCAAATATTATCTTGAAGAGTACTCAAATAATAAAAAAAATGAAAAAAAAATAAAATCGAACTTACCGATGCTCTTTCCGTACAAATGGCGTAGGCCGACTTAATTTCCCCTCAAAAGGGTGCGAGCGTCACTTCCGATTACGCCGAAAACACGACGGCTCACTCCTCACAGTCTCTGGGATATCTCCTACAATTCGCTGCAGTGCCAAACCAAAAACAATGGCGATCCCAGAGCCTGTTGCCGACCCAGCCAAAATTTGTTAGCAAAGAGAGACCAGGCAGAACACAAAAAAACGAAGTGGCCGGAAACCGTTTTGTAAATTTGGTGGGGAGTGGGGACAGTAAAATGCAATACTAACCAACCAGAAAAACCCGCGATTTTCAAACTAACCAATAAAATACAGCAATAGTTTTATACAGGTATATAGGGGGCAGCACCGACCAAGGGGATAGGAAGTACGTAAAACAAACCTTGAGGTGTTGTCGGATCTATTTCCACGGTTTAAATTTTTATAACAAGGACGTCGAGACACCCTCCATACATTTGACCGAACATTTGCCTACCGGACCCCCACCAACATATCAAGTAGAAGAAGAATAACCCGACGGACTAGAAGAAGCTCAGCATTGAAACCATCAACTGTAAAATCAATTACTGGAGATCAGGGCATGCAGCAAACCCAGGAATATTCGAACACTCAACCAATTCCCATATGAGTAAAGCTATACTAAGTGTAGAATTTAGTTGTATTTTAGCTACAGTTTCAGTCACAAGTTTCCTTTGCTCTTTATATATGTTTTCTCTAAGATTCATATGGTTTGACGCCATTCTTGTAAAACATTTCTACTGTAATAAAGCTGTTTCTGAACCTGAACCCAAAAATACACACTGAACTACTGCTAAGAAGCTCGGCACAAGAGTGTTCAGATGTTAACTCACACGATTTCGTTTATTCTTTTAGTCTTGGTTTTTATCCCTCGTTTATCTCCCATTTACAAAAGTGCATAACTCGTATTTATTTTATCCTTTCCCTATCAAATTAATAAAGATACCAAAGTGGCGGAGTCTCGGTTGTTCCTGGTCGACCCAAATATGTTTTTGTACTATCAAAACTAGTTAATCCGTGAAGGATATGAGGTTCGGATTGTCCCAATATCCTCGAAATAAACGTAAGGGAATGAAATGTTCATCTAAATGTTTCCTTCCTGTTACTGAATCCATTTGTGATGCGGCAACGCCGCCATTCCCCAGCATAACAGCTGTTTAACTTTATGAACGTCAAGTGAATCACAAAATTCCACGGATAAAAACAAAACAATCAAAATTTTTATGTGATTTTTCCCGAAGCCTGTGATCTTAAATTCCAATTACGATGTCCAGATAATGCGATGTGCGTAGTGTCCACAGTAATTCGATGGGATGCCTCCTTTTAAGGTAACTTCGTAGACACTATATAACCTCCAAACCTAGCTCTATAAAATACCCTTGCTTTGTGTACAGAAAGACGAATCAAAGAGCCTTGATTATTTACCTAAATAAACAAATATGTAACGTTGTCTTAAACGTAAAAATGACACGTTACATAATCCCCCCCCAACTTCAAGACGATTAACCTAAAAAGGTTAATCGGAGAGGTCCGCTGCCGACTTAAGGTCTTTGGCATGCCAACTCCCTGGTAGTACTTTACCCGATGGTTCCTGAAGCTCAAATATCCATGGAGAAATTTTATTCCTAATCACATAAGGACCAACGAATTTCGGTGCTAACTTCTTCGAGAAAAACTTCGCAGCATCTGACAACACATAATTTTTCTTCCAAACACGCTGACCCACAACAAAGTTGGGTACCCTTGTACGCAAATTATACTGAACTACGTTTTTCTCTCCAGCCACCTCTAACCTTCTCTTAACATCAGCATAGAGCTTCCGGAAACCTTCGTTCTTACTTTCAGCTGCGGATTGTACACCATTCTCTTCAGATAACAAAACTGGGTTGGAGTAATCTTTACCTGATAAACACATATTCCTACCAAAATTAACAAAGAAAGGAGACATCCTGGTTGTCTCATGGGTTGCAGTACGAATCGCGCAGGCAAGTTTATGTATTTGTTCGTCCCACTTCCTGTGGTTGTCTTTCACATAACAACATAACATGGTTTTTAACGTGCGATTCGTCCTTTCTGTTGGATTTGCTCTGGGGTGATAATACGGATTATACTGAATTTTAACCTGATAACTCTCAGCAAAACGCTTAAACTCATTACTTTTGTACTGAGGGCCATTATCACAAAGTATCAAACGGGGCACTCCGAAGACCATAAATACTTGCTCCTCAAGATGCTTAACAACAGCTTGAGTAGGGGCTGTTCGCATTGGAAAAACTAAGGAAAACTTACTCAAATAGTCCGTAACGACGAGAATCCAGCAATTACCCTTTGTTGAACGAGGTAGAGGTCCACATAAATCAGTCGAAATAATTTCCCAAGGACGAGTTGGTTTTGGGTGAGATATCATCTGATCAGATACACCTTGTGTATCACCTTTATGAGCTGCACAGACAAAGCATTTCTTTACAAAAGTTGCCACGTCCTGGCGCATTTTTGGCCAATAATATTTTTCTGCCAGTCTGTGGAAGGTTTTATACACACCCATGTGTCCTGCGGTAGGAGGATCGTGAGCTTCTCCAATAATTCTACGCCTATGATCTTTGGGGACTACCTCTTTCCAATATTCGTTAGATGGTGAAAGTTGAGGGTATTCTTGTTTGACATATTTATACAACTTATTATCAGTGTATCTCCAGTTCATAAATTTTAACGGTGATTCTACGACCCTCTTTACCATCTTTTGGTACCATCGATCTTTAATTGCTGTTGAAACATCTCTGGGCTGCGAAATTGTATCAATCAAAGGTACTGCACGAGACAACATGTCCGGGACAACTAAATCTTTCCCTTTCCGATGGATTACTTCAAAGTCATATTGCTGCAGTTTTACAGACCAACGAGCAAGTCTTCCACTGGGCTCTTTTAAGCTATGAAGCCATTTTAAGCTAAAATGATCTGTTATGACCTTAAATGAGATCCCCTCAATATAAGGCCGGAGCTTCTCTATCGCCCAAACCAATGCCAAACATTCTCGCTCGGTGGTCGTGTAAACACGTTCTTGCTTAGTCAAAGATCGACTCAAATAGCATATGACTTTGTCTCCTTCAGGATAAGGTTGCGTTAAACATGCTCCTATTCCATATCCTGATGCGTCTGTTTGAATGACAAATTCTTTGGTATAATCTGGACATGTAAGAATCGGTGCAGTCACTAAAAGTTCCTTAATCTTAATAAATGCTTTTTCGCAGTCTGGAGTCCAATCGAACTTTTGATTTTTCTTAGTTAGAGCTGTAATTGGAGCTATTATCGCTGAAAAATTCTCTATGAAACGTCTATACCAGGATATTGTACCTACAACTCTACGAACTTCTCTGACAGTTCTTGGCCTCTGGAGCTCTAACATGGCTCTAATTTTATTAGGGTCAACTCGGATGCCTCGACGGTCCACTACTAAACCTAAGTAAGTCATTTCTGGCCTACACAGTTGGCATTTTTCCCAACTTACCGTTATCTTTGCATTCTGCAATCTTCGTAGGACTTCCTCAAGAATTCTAAGATGTTCAGAAAAGCTCTGTGTGACAATTACGAGGTCATCGAGATATACGTACACGTAGGGGTCTAAATCGTTTCCTATGATGCTATCTATGAGTCTCTGCCAAGTTGCAGGTGCATTATGAAGACCAAATGGTAACCGCTTAAATTGGAAGAGACCTCGTCGACAGATGAATGCTGTTAGTGGCTTCGATGATTCTTCCATTGGTACTTGCCAATAAGCACTCTTAATATCTAAAGTTGACAAGTACTTAGCATCTTTCAATTTGTCAAGAGTCTCGGATACGAGTGGCAAAGGATAACTATCACGCGCCGTCACTGAGTTCAATTTGCGGTAGTCTACACAGAAACGATATTTCTTTGTGTTTTTCTTTTGTACCATTACCACTGGTGAAGCCCATGAACTACTACTACGTTCTATCACATCCATTTTCAGCATTTCGTCGATTTCGTCATCAATAAGTTTCTGAATGACCGGTGAGACCTTATATGAACGTTGTCTTATCGGTGCTGCATCTGTTGTAATCTTATGCTCTACCCTATCTGTACATCCTAGTGAGTCACCCATAATAGTCTTATATTTATCGACCAATTCCTCTAGTCGTTCTGATTCATAAGGCGAAAGAGTAGTTTGTTGGTCTGGTGTTTCTAAAGAACAAATCACATCTTTATTATCGGCAAAGTGCCACTCATTAGTACTTAAGTTCGGTACTATCCCCATCGAAATCCAAAAATCTAATCCCAAAATCAAAGTGTGCGGCAATTCAGGAACGACGACGACCTCTATTAACCTAAATTTACTCGCATAGGAAGCTGCACTGTCCCAATACTACTCGTGCTTTGACCATTTGCCACAATACAACTCGTCTTCTTTGTCGTATCAAGTGAAAAACCAAACCTCTCGATGATTGACCAACCATGATTCCCTAAAAAGGTACGTGAAGCCCCGGAATCCAACAAACCTAATAACTTATTTCCGAGCACATCCACCTCTAAATAAGGCCTCTCATCTTTACGAGCATGACTTATCACATAATCTAAAACGTACGTTAGCCTATCGGTCGATGCTTGTTCAGGCTGACTCGAAGGTCGACCACCTACGAGCGCCTGGGTCCGTTTCCCTGACGATTACAATTACGACATTCTCTTACTGTAACCCCTGCCTGACCACACGAATAGCACTGTTTGCCTCTAGGTAATGCGCACCCGATTGCCATGTGCCCTGTTTGGTTGCATCTGTAACAAACAACGTCCCTGTTCGCCCTACCAGATCCAACACCCTGTGGTTGTACAGCCCTGTCATTTACACTAGACTGACCACTAGCTGGTTGCTGTCTATCTCTATCAGCCCTAGCAGCAAAATTGCTTGCTGGCTGCTGCCTATTTCTGTCGAATCTATTAGCAGGATGATTTAAATTCTGTTGGTTCGATGTCCCAGCACCTGATATTTGAATTGCATCAACCCCTGTTGAAAAATCGTCACTGTCGCTCTCTACGTCAACGTAGGCCAAGTCAGGTTCAATTGATTGGTTTTTCCTAGGAGTAAAATTCTCCTCTTCTAACCCATATCTCTGGTCTATTCTACGACACAGATCCTTTAAATGTGATAGGCTATTGACCTCAGTAGCAATTAACCCATTTTTATAGATGTCCGCGATATTTCTGAAGACGATAGCTAATTTTGCTTCTTCGGAAACAGGACAGCCAAGTCTTTGGAAGTATGTGTTCATGACAGCAATATAGGTCCCTATAGACTCTCCAGGGCCTTGTTTACGTTTTTGAATCTCCTTCAATAGCTTCTCGCCATATGAAGAAGGAAGATATTCTGCCATGAACCTCTGTTCCAGCTGTTCCCACGTATGGACTTCTCTTCGAACATCTTTGTAAAAAGTATAAGCTGACTTTTCAAAAAGATCAATGCCCGAATTCAGTAAAACCTTTTTGCTGACTCCTCTCGCCTGACTTAACTCGTCCACTCTCTCAAAAAATGCGGTGACGGAGATTGTACCCCTCTCACCTGTAAACTTTAAGTTCCACTTATGCGGAGGTACAGGTGCAACGTGATATGAAGTACCAGGATCACTTGACATTGGTACTGGCGACGAACATGAAAATTGTCGTGACTGAGCAATTGGTGCTATGCTACTTTGGAGGGCAGCTAAACTCAAAGGAACGGTAGACGGTTGTTGATACTGAAAAGCTGTTGTACCGTAATTCTCAATCGGCATAGGGAGTGGTGCTTGTACTGATGTTTGAGTTGGGTTCGTTAGCACTTGCATTTGCAATGGAGCAATGACCGACGGTTGGTTTGTGGGCTGTTGAGCTGTTCTTTGTGTGCTCGAGAGCTGTGGTTGCGGGAAATGAGACTGGTTAGGTGTGTTGCCAGCATTTGTTGAGTGGTCTGAGCTTCGACTCGTTGATTGAGTTTCAGATGCTTCATCATCATCTGAGGTCACGCCAACTCTTAATAAATCTGTTGCTTGGCTCTGCAACCTCCCAATCAAACTCAAGGTTTCCGCAACCATTATGCCTTTGGTTTGACTTTCTTCAAAGTTAGACGGATTCATGTTATTTATCCTGGCCAACACGTGTTCCAACCTCACAGCGATTTTTCTAAACTCTCCCCCTTTACTCGTACCAGAGAACTTCTCTACCAGCGGTACCAGACTATCAAGCTTCTTCATGCAGCTAAAAGCATCTTGGCCAAATTTAAAGGGATACGCAGGGTATCTCATACTTGCATCAGTCTTTTCTCTTTGTTTGATCAACATAAGCCGTTGTTTCATCTCTTCCACCGATCCAATGGCTATGCCTCTCCATGTCAACTCATAGATCAACTCGTCCTTGACCAAGTACCTTATGTCAGACAACCGACTCACAGAAACAGCCATAGTGCCTTTTATCTTCAAACTTTAAACTTTAATTAAAACTGTTAATTATACCTCCCAATTATAAAAACTAAACCACGCAATAACAAACACAAAGTTCACTTTAAATTCACCAGTGAAAATCACTATAAATTTTCTCACAAATGTAGAAAATATAAAACTTAAATACGGGCAGACGCGAACAAAACCGAAAAACACCGGAGCAGTAAGAAAATAAAATTTATTTGCATTTAAAAATGTAATCATAATTCATGTTAAGTATTTGTACAACCAACTATGACGTCCAACCTTGCAGAGAGAAATAACTACTTAAATCCTAAATTAGAATTAACAAGTAGCCATAAAAAAGTTAAAAAAATAAAAGAGAGACAAGAGTTTTGGCAGTGTTTAGGTCTTATGTTCCACTCCTGTGGAAATTAAAAGTTAAGTGATGTTTGTTTACCTCAGCAACCGAATAGGTAAATTTATTCCTAAATGGAACGTACAACAGACTACCTATAACAAAAATCTCAAAGCTGTTGTACACAGTTAACGCTAGGGTATACTCCTGCTATTGCAGAACGGCTCCACAAATAAACTCCTCAAAAAAACCTAAATCGCCGTATACAATGATTTTTCTAAAAAGAAAAAATCAAAACCCACTTTAACCTGCTTACCTATTCTGAGTCTACATGAAACATGCATTGCTTAAGGTCACATCATCCCTTAATATATAAGTGAACGCAATAAACATCGGAACAGATGTTCATGTTATAGAAATCGTAAAATATGCTCAATTAAAAAAAAATCCGCTCGCTGAAATTGCGTCGAATTAGACTAGTAAGGATGTTGTGTGTAATTAAAAAAAATTAAAAAAAAATACCGATGTTATTAAAAAATTTACAGAAATAACGTCTTGGTAGGACTGCAACTCTCTAATCTTCATTAAAATGAAATTTTTTTTTTTTTTTTTTTTTTTTTTGGTGTCGACCACAGTAGTCCCATAGTCAAAAAAATTAATTAGTGACGCACTAAAATTTTCAAAAATTACTCCACTCTGATAGGTGGTTTGGAGTAGGGAGAAGAAAAAAAAATTTAAAACAAATGATGATAGGTTGTTAAAACGTGAGGGTTCGAAATAAAATTATATTTTAATTCAGAAAAAAAAATATTTAAATAAACTGGTAGAACCATTGTAGGGACAAGGTACTACTATGCACCAAGGAAAAATTCCAACAAGAAAATCAAGTTTCCTTCCTTAAAAAAAATATTTAAAGAAAAATATTTAAAAAAATATTTAAAAAAATATTTTCAAAAAAAAATTAAAAATGTTTAAGTGGGGTTGCAGCTCCTATTAGTGAACCTTAAAAAAAAATTAAATAAAATCAACACCAGAAAAATCTTATTCGAGTTGTCATGCAACAGTTTTTGTTCTTTTCCTTTAAAAAAACAGTTGTCAATTCCCTTTCCTCTCCCAAAACTGTGTGAATGTGAAAAGTAAATGAGCTAGAAAAATTAATTTACTATACAAAAAAAAATGTTGAAAATTAAATTTACTTAAGAATCATAAGGTATAAAAATCGTAATTGCAAAAAAAAACCAATCAGTTTAGGAAAAGTAAAAAAAAATATTTATGTTCAAAAAAAACAAACGATGTTAGTATATTTGTTCAAAATTATCACTAAAGGAAATAAACAACGTGAGTACCTATTTACTGTACCACTATAATGTGAAGAACCTTTGCACTCAACTCCGTAAAGAATTATCCTGTGTGTACTTTCAAAAAACAAATATGAAAACAATTTCAAGGTTCACCTATAAGAACGTTGTAAAACTAAATCTACTACTACTAGTGTCGGCTCGGGAAGTTAGGAAACACAAGGCTAAAACCCTAGAGCGACATATTGGCTGAAGATCAATGCCAAAAGTCCAGTTGACATTTTTTTTTTGGGGTATTTTTTTTTGAAAGACAGTTTTTAGGTCTTTGGTTTAGTTGTCTAGTTGTGTTTTCATGACTGGTCAAATTTTTTTTTTGGTAGAAAATACAGCTTTGGGCTTTGGAGTGCATTTTTTTTTAAAAATGACCTACGGGTATTTCTATCAATTAAAGTTTTCTGGTTCACAATTACTTTTTTTCTGTTTTTTTTTCTGCGTTCAGGTCATAGCTTGGTCATGGCCAATGGAGAGCAAACATTTATGTTTGAGCCTTGAGAAGTTGGGCGCCAATTTGTGGCCTATTAAAATGCGTTGTGTGACATTTGTGGCAGCTTGAAGACGTTGCCGCCATTTTGTGACACAACAAACCCATTGAATAATTAAACAAATATCTGGAAGCAGAACTGTATTTTCCAGCTAGGTAAAACATTGATATGCTCGGTAACTTTTATACAGTGGAAAAGGGGGGGTTCAGAAATAAGAAAGTTTTAAGTGCGCCACATTATTTAATACCAATGTTTTACAAAGAAGATCTTAAATAAAATACAGTTCAACCCAAACGTTGTAGCCAAACAATGAAATTCTATACTTCCGAAGCTTCCAGAATATTTGTGTAATTAAAAAGCCAAAAAAAAAAATAAAGAGAATAAAATTCTATTAGATCGAATTCAGATGACAAAACAGAAATACTTTACAGGTAGATGGACTCCTTTAACAGGTCATAGTGTACCTACACCTGAGTCAGTAGTGTGAGACTCGGTTACATAAATGATTGAAAAAAAAATAAATATACTTCCAAAGTTATTCTGTCATAGGGGAGATCTGGACCAAATATCCGCTGTCATCATTCTACGCTAGGTCGAATGAGACAGACAGCAACCCAGTCCGAGATCTACCCCATGAGGTAAAACAGTGTAAAGAAACCGCTAAAACATATAATCTCATCTCTCTTTTGTCTCCGCAAAGTTGGTCATTGGGTTGCACAAATAACACAAAAATTTAGTTCATCTTGTTTATTTTCACAGGAGGATGAAAATGAAATTGATTAAAGTACAAAAAAAAAGTATTGAAATCTGAGGAAAATACTTGAAACATGAAATATAAACCAATGAAATTGGTGGGAACGAGTCAGCGCCAAAATAACCGCAATAGTAATTTCACAATAAAATTTAGCTTAATAGTACCGCAAAATTGGGGTTATGACGTCATACCTTTACATTGCGTTTACAAGAATTTCAAAAGTTATACTTTAAAAAAAAATTATATGGAAATTATAGCAAAAAAAATTATATAAAAAGATTATATATGGAAAAAAATTATAGTTATGGCTTGCTCCTACCTTGGTCCTGCAATTATTTAATTGTTGGTGTTTTGTTTAGTAAACCTGGAGTTGTCCAGACATCCTCTCACTGCTCTCGCTGCTCCTGGCTTGCCCGCGCCTCCCCTAATGCCCGCTTAGCACATCACGCTAGGGCAGCACATGGTGGTCAAAATGTTGGTTCTTGCCCGAGCGTAGAACCCTGTGGAAAATGAAATGTTTCAGTTTCCTGGAATTCGTCAATTTTGCACGAAGTTCCCCTACACAGTAACTTAAATCGAGGACCCCATGTCGACTCAATAAAACAAAGTAGATTTAAACAGATGAACTAAAATAATCCTAACGTACCTTTCTCAGGGTTATAACTGGCCCGTCCGGCTTCCCACCAGCGTCCAGCCCAACTGTCCCGTCGCTGGAATTGACAGGGCTGTAGACAAAGGAGAAAAACAATATATAGTTTTTATCCAACACGTGGTTAAAAAAAAATATAAAAACGCCAACAAATCCCCACGTTCTTTGTCAAAAAAAAGTACATTTCCCACGAAAAATAATTACAATTTGGGAGGCAAATATTATCTTGAAGAGTACTCAAATAATAAAAAAAATGAAAAAAAAATAAAATCGAACTTACTGATGCTCTTTCCGTACAAATGGCGTAGGCCGACTTAATTTCCCCTCAAAAGGGTGCGAGCGTCACTTCCGATTACGCCGAAAACACGACGGCTCACTCCTCACAGTCTCTGGGATATCTCCTACAATTCGCTGCAGTGCCAAACCAAAAACAATGGCGATCCCAGAGCCTGTTGCCGACCCATCCAAAATTTGTTAGCAAAGAGAGACCAGGCAGAACACAAAAAAACGAAGTGGCCGGAAACCGTTTTGTAAATTTGGTGGGGAGTGGGGACAGTAAAATGCAATACCAACCAACCAGAAAAACCCGCGATTTTCAAACTAACCAATAAAATACAGCAATAGTTTTATACAGGTATATAGGGGGCAGCACCGACCAAGGGGATAGGAAGTACGTAAAACAAACCTTGAGGTGTTGTCGGATCTATTTCCACGGTTGAAATTTTTATAACAAGGACGTCGAGACACCCTCCATACATTTGACCGAACATTTGCCTACCGGACCCCCACCAACATATCAAGTAGAAGAAGAATAACCCGACGGACTAGAAGAAGCTCAGCATTGAAACCACCAACTGTAAAATCAATTACTGGAGATCAGGGCATGCAGCAAACCCAGGAATATTCGAACACTCAACCAATTCCCATATGAGTAAAGCTATACTAAGTGTAGAATTTAGTTGTATTTTAGCTACAGTTTCAGTCACAAGTTTCCTTTGCTCTTTATATATGTTTTCTCTAAGATTCATATGGTTTGACGCCATTCTTGTAAAACATTTCTACTGTAATAAAGCTGTTTCTGAACCTGAACCCAAAAATACACACTGAACTACTGCTAAGAAGCTCGGCACAAGAGTGTTCAGATGTTAACTCACACGATTTCGTTTATTCTTTTAGTCTTGGTTTTTATCCCTCGTTTATCTCCCATTTACAAAAGTGCATAACTCGTATTTATTTTATCCTTTCCCTATCAAATTAATAAAGATACCAAAGTGGCGGAGTCTCGGTTGTTCCTGGTCGACCCAAATATGTTTTTGTACTATCAAAACTAGTTAATCCGTGAAGGATATGAGGTTCGGATTGTCCCAATATCCTCGAAATAAACGTAAGGGAATGAAATGTTCATCTAAATGTTTCCTTCCTGTTACTGAATCCATTTGTGATGCGGCAACGCCGCCATTCCCCAGCATAACAGCTGTTTAACTTTATGAACGTCAAGTGAATCACAAAATTCCACGGATAAAAACAAAACAATCAAAATTTTTATGTGATTTTTCCCGAAGCCTGTGATCTTAAATTCCAATTACGATGTCCAGATAATGCGATGTGCGTAGTGTCCACAGTAATTCGATGGGATGCCTCCTTTTAAGGTAACTTCGTAGACACTATATAACCTCCAAACCTAGCTCTATAAAATACCCTTACTTTGTGTACAGAAAGACGAATCAAAGAGCCTTGATTATTTACCTAAATAAACAAATATGTAACGTTGTCTTAAACGTAAAAATGACACGTTACAGTGTAATATATCGATTTATACTAAATAGGGGTCGCCGATTTTAAATATTTCATAATAAATGACATATGTCTATTTTTATCCCAGATGGCGACGTTCAAATTATAAATACAACAGTATCTTTTTGGTTTGGAATTTTTTTTACCAACATATGTAGTTTTGAATTACTCTTAATTTGTTTTAAATTATAATGTACAAAAAAAATATAATTTATTTATTTTTTAAAGATGGCGGCCGAAAATGTTTAAAAAAAAAACATTTTTGTTTATTTTTTTGAAATTAAACAAAAAAAACTGAAAAAATAAGACATCTCGTTAAACAATACACAGATATTTTAAAAATATAAAAAAAGTTGACATATGTCACGTATCGGGTGATGAACGATATAGGGTGATGGAAACAGTTTTGCACCTGGCACAAAAGGGTCAATTTAACAAAAAATAACGGG
Organism: Aspidapion aeneum; assembly: GCA_963576565.1. Classification (NCBI taxonomy): domain Eukaryota; kingdom Metazoa; phylum Arthropoda; class Insecta; order Coleoptera; family Brentidae; genus Aspidapion; species Aspidapion aeneum. Next base: position 67,230,837 of record OY755043.1, read on the forward strand.
CCCAGTATTACGTAATGCACTTACAGATTCCGGTGAAGCTCCTGGTTTCACCTGGCCAGGATCTCGTCGAAATCGAGCGTAATATGGGAAGCAAAGGACCGCCACAAACGATCTCACAAAATTTTGTTGTTGTCTTTTTTCATCCCCAGTATTCGTTCGATCGCAGTTCAGTACGGTTATATTGCATCGTACCTGCATGATAGTACTAACGAGGTCAAAGTCGAAGTTTGTTTTGTTTACAATAAACCTCGCGCGCGAAATACCTGTGTTAAAAATAATAATAATAATAATAATAATAATGCTTTTATTGTCAACAACAAAAAATTAACAAAATACACTTCTAATAACTTAAACTAAAAGTGAAGTTGACAAAAGGCAGAGTTTGCACTTTCGAGCTCATAAAGCTGAAAGCAGCGCTCTTCCACTCAACCTAAGGAAGAAAAAAAATAATTCTATAAAAGTTCCCATCGAATGCCCTAAGGGCTACTAATTAGCTTATAATAATATTTGTTGCAGTTGCAAAGTTGTGCAGCACAGAGAATCAATGTACAACGGGTTCCACTAAACTTTTGACAAAACGGACACAGGCCATAATGCTATTATTTTTCTTATTTATTTTTATTTTTTAGTTTTAGCTGCCTTGAAAAAGCAATTTTTTAACAGTAGCGCGAAACATCCTTCCTTTTAATTTTTTGTGATCAGCAGAGACTTCGTTATAGACCGTTCGTATTTAGGCGCTACAACGCTTAACGAGTTTTCCAATTGCAGCAGAAATTGTTCCGCAGGAAAATTGGGTGGCTTATAAAGAATACCTATTTGTTTATTTTTAGCGAGAGCCAAAGTTGTTCCGTGTTTTGAAAATCCAAGTCAGATATAACGCGCGCATCGATTGTGTTTCTCACATAGGCTGCGACCCCACCACCCCTGCGTGCGACTCGATCATTCCGATAAAATCTATAGCCGTCCAATTCCACGCTTTCGTTAAGAATTTCATCGTTTAACCAGGTCTCCGACACCGTAAATACATCAAAACTCTGTACTGCATTTTTAAATTCTAAAAATTTTGACAAGATAGATCTGGTATTAATCTGACAAAATGTAAAATTCATGTTTTGCTCTTATCCTCTGTTTCTTAAAGATCTGAAGTCCTAAAAAAATTAATATAACTACGTGATCTAAATTTAATTATTAAAAAATAAGTTTAAAAAAAATATATAAAATGTTTATTTTGCTAGCTTTTGTTTAGGTACTGTACTCTTTTGAGGTGGAACCACTTGTTTGGTTTTTCCGACGGCTGGGTCTGCGACTTTACTGTTACTTCTCAGAGTTTTTACTGGTACTGTCGCCGATATCTGTGCGACTGATTCCTGCGATCCAGAAAAGGGAAGTTTTTGGTTTTGTAGATCAGCAACGGTGTATAGTTTGTCTTCTATTTGCAACTTATCGATTCCTTTGATCTTACAGACAATATTATTGGCCTTGCAATCTTTATAATGTTTTATCAAAATTTTATAATTTTTTCTGTCCTCTGGGTTTAGGTCATGCGAAATTGAGATGTTAGTACCTTTTTTACCTCTGATTTTTTTAAAAAAGATAAAAACTCGGCACAGATTGGCGCTTCTTTAGTTTTGCCCAGTTTAAAGATATTATTAAAATCGTTGATACTAAATGAGGTACCAAGATGGTCGTTTAACGATAAAACTGTCTTCTCGGGAATGTTTGCTTCTAGCTTTAAACCCCAGATAAGAATATTGTTGCGCCTTAATCTTCTATCGTGTTCCAAAGTTATATGCTCTAGCTTTTGAAAATCTTCCTGAAACGTTCCAAATTGCGATTCCAGACGTTCTGCCGAATCATCAATACGTTGCGTTAATAGTTGCGTCTGTTGCTCGTTCGCAGCCATTAACTTAGAATAAAGTATATTTTATCCTTTCCCTATCAAATTAATAAAGATACCAAAGTGGCGGAGTCTCGGTTGTTCCTGGTCGACCCAAATATGTTTTTGTACTATCAAAACTAGTTAATCCGTGAAGGATATGAGGTTCGGATTGTCCCAATATCCTCGAAATAAACGTAAGGGAATGAAATGTTCATCTAAATGTTTCCTTCCTGTTACTGAATCCATTTGTGATGCGGCAACGCCGCCATTCCCCAGCATAACAGCTGTTTAACTTTATGAACGTCAAGTGAATCACAAAATTCCACGGATAAAAACAAAACAATCAAAATTTTTATGTGATTTTTCCCGAAGCCTGTGATCTTAAATTCCAATTACGATGTCCAGATAATGCGATGTGCGTAGTGTCCACAGTAATTCGATGGGATGCCTCCTTTTAAGGTAACTTCGTAGACACTATATAACCTCCAAACCTAGCTCTATAAAATACCCTTACTTTGTGTACAGAAAGACGAATCAAAGAGCCTTGATTATTTACCTAAATAAACAAATATGTAACGTTGTCTTAAACGTAAAAATGACACGTTACAGTGTAATATATCGATTTATACTAAATAGGGGTCGCCGATTTTAAATATTTCATAATAAATGACATATGTCTATTTTTATCCCAGATGGCGACGTTCAAATTATAAATACAACAGTATCTTTTTGGTTTGGAATTTTTTTTACCAACATATGTAGTTTTGAATTACTCTTAATTTGTTTTAAATTATAATGTACAAAAAAAATATAATTTATTTATTTTTTAAAGATGGCGGCCGAAAATGTTTAAAAAAAAAACATTTTTGTTTATTTTTTTGAAATTAAACAAAAAAAACTGAAAAAATAAGACATCTCGTTAAACAATACACAGATATTTTAAAAATATAAAAAAAGTTGACATATGTCACGTATCGGGTGATGAACGATATAGGGTGATGGAAACAGTTTTGCACCTGGCACAAAAGGGTCAATTTAACAAAAAATAACGGGCCCAGTATTACGTAATGCACTTACAGATTCCGGTGAAGCTCCTGGTTTCACCTGGCCAGGATCTCGTCGAAATCGAGCGTAATATGGGAAGCAAAGGACCGCCACAAACGATCTCACAAAATTTTGTTGTTGTCTTTTTTCATCCCCAGTATTCGTTCGATCGCAGTTCAGTACGGTTATATTGCATCGTACCTGCATGATAGTACTAACGAGGTCAAAGTCGAAGTTTGTTTTGTTTACAATAAACCTCGCGCGCGAAATACCTGTGTTAAAAATAATAATAATAATAATAATAATAATGCTTTTATTGTCAACAACAAAAAATTAACAAAATACACTTCTAATAACTTAAACTAAAAGTGAAGTTGACAAAAGGCAGAGTTTGCACTTTCGAGCTCATAAAGCTGAAAGCAGCGCTCTTCCACTCAACCTAAGGAAGAAAAAAAATAATTCTATAAAAGTTCCCATCGAATGCCCTAAGGGCTACTAATTAGCTTATAATAATATTTGTTGCAGTTGCAAAGTTGTGCAGCACAGAGAATCAATGTACAACGGGTTCCACTAAACTTTTGACAAAACGGACACAGGCCATAATGCTATTATTTTTCTTATTTATTTTTATTTTTTAGTTTTAGCTGCCTTGAAAAAGCAATTTTTTAACAGTAGCGCGAAACATCCTTCCTTTTAATTTTTTGTGATCAGCAGATACTTCGTTATAGACCGTTCGTATTTAGGCGCTACAACGCTTAACGAGTTTTCCAATTGCAGCAGAAATTGTTCCGCAGGAAAATTGGGTGGCTTATAAAGAATACCTATTTGTTTATTTTTAGCGAGAGCCAAAGTTGTTCCGTGTTTTGAAAATCCAAGTCAGATATAACGCGCGCATCGATTGTGTTTCTCACATAGGCTGCGACCCCACCACCCCTGCGTGCGACTCGATCATTCCGATAAAATCTATAGCCGTCCAATTCCACGCTTTCGTTAAGAATTTCATCGTTTAACCAGGTCTCCGACACCGTAAATACATCAAAACTCTGTACTGCATTTTTAAATTCTAAAAATTTTGACAAGATAGATCTGGTATTAATCTGACAAAATGTAAAATTCATGTTTTGCTCTTATCCTCTGTTTCTTAAAGATCTGAAGTCCTAAAAAAATTAATATAACTACGTGATCTAAATTTAATTATTAAAAAATAAGTTTAAAAAAAATATATAAAATGTTTATTTTGCTAGCTTTTGTTTAGGTACTGTACTCTTTTGAGGTGGAACCACTTGTTTGGTTTTTCCGACGGCTGGGTCTGCGACTTTACTGTTACTTCTCAGAGTTTTTACTGGTACTGTCGCCGATATCTGTGCGACTGATTCCTGCGATCCAGAAAAGGGAAGTTTTTGGTTTTGTAGATCAGCAACGGTGTATAGTTTGTCTTCTATTTGCAACTTATCGATTCCTTTGATCTTACAGACAATATTATTGGCCTTGCAATCTTTATAATGTTTTATCAAAATTTTATAATTTTTTCTGTCCTCTGGGTTTAGGTCATGCGAAATTGAGATGTTAGTACCTTTGAGTTTAGAAACATTCTTATAGGCCTCTGATTTTTTTAAAAAAGATAAAAACTCGGCACAGATTGGCGCTTCTTTAGTTTTGCCCAGTTTAAAGATATTATTAAAATCGTTGATACTAAATGAGGTACCAAGATGGTCGTTTAACGATAAAACTGTCTTCTCGGGAATGTTTGCTTCTAGCTTTAAACCCCAGATAAGAATATTGTTGCGCCTTAATCTTCTATCGTGTTCCAAAGTTATATGCTCTAGCTTTTGAAAATCTTCCTGAAACGTTCCAAATTGCGATTCCAGACGTTCTGCCGAATCATCAATACGTTGCGTTAATAGTTGCGTCTGTTGCTCGTTCGCAGCCATTAACTTAGAATAAAGTATATTTTATCCTTTCCCTATCAAATTAATAAAGATACCAAAGTGGCGGAGTCTCGGTTGTTCCTGGTCGACCCAAATATGTTTTTGTACTATCAAAACTAGTTAATCCGTGAAGGATATGAGGTTCGGATTGTCCCAATATCCTCGAAATAAACGTAAGGGAATGAAATGTTCATCTAAATGTTTCCTTCCTGTTACTGAATCCATTTGTGATGCGGCAACGCCGCCATTCCCCAGCATAACAGCTGTTTAACTTTATGAACGTCAAGTGAATCACAAAATTCCACGGATAAAAACAAAACAATCAAAATTTTTATGTGATTTTTCCCGAAGCCTGTGATCTTAAATTCCAATTACGATGTCCAGATAATGCGATGTGCGTAGTGTCCACAGTAATTCGATGGGATGCCTCCTTTTAAGGTAACTTCGTAGACACTATATAACCTCCAAACCTAGCTCTATAAAATACCCTTACTTTGTGTACAGAAAGACGAATCAAAGAGCCTTGATTATTTACCTAAATAAACAAATATGTAACGTTGTCTTAAACGTAAAAATGACACGTTACAGTGTAATATATCGATTTATACTAAATAGGGGTCGCCGATTTTAAATATTTCATAATAAATGACATATGTCTATTTTTATCCCAGATGGCGACGTTCAAATTATAAATACAACAGTATCTTTTTGGTTTGGAATTTTTTTTACCAACATATGTAGTTTTGAATTACTCTTAATTTGTTTTAAATTATAATGTACAAAAAAAATATAATTTATTTATTTTTTAAAGATGGCGGCCGAAAATGTTTAAAAAAAAAACATTTTTGTTTATTTTTTTGAAATTAAACAAAAAAAACTGAAAAAATAAGACATCTCGTTAAACAATACACAGATATTTTAAAAATATAAAAAAAGTTGACATATGTCACGTATCGGGTGATGAACGATATAGGGTGATGGAAACAGTTTTGCACCTGGCACAAAAGGGTCAATTTAACAAAAAATAACGGGCCCAGTATTACGTAATGCACTTACAGATTCCGGTGAAGCTCCTGGTTTCACCTGGCCAGGATCTCGTCGAAATCGAGCGTAATATGGGAAGCAAAGGACCGCCACAAACGATCTCACAAAATTTTGTTGTTGTCTTTTTTCATCCCCAGTATTCGTTCGATCGCAGTTCAGTACGGTTATATTGCATCGTACCTGCATGATAGTACTAACGAGGTCAAAGTCGAAGTTTGTTTTGTTTACAATAAACCTCGCGCGCGAAATACCTGTGTTAAAAATAATAATAATAATAATAATAATAATGCTTTTATTGTCAACAACAAAAAATTAACAAAATACACTTCTAATAACTTAAACTAAAAGTGAAGTTGACAAAAGGCAGAGTTTGCACTTTCGAGCTCATAAAGCTGAAAGCAGCGCTCTTCCACTCAACCTAAGGAAGAAAAAAAATAATTCTATAAAAGTTCCCATCGAATGCCCTAAGGGCTACTAATTAGCTTATAATAATATTTGTTGCAGTTGCAAAGTTGTGCAGCACAGAGAATCAATGTACAACGGGTTCCACTAAACTTTTGACAAAACGGACACAGGCCATAATGCTATTATTTTTCTTATTTATTTTTATTTTTTAGTTTTAGCTGCCTTGAAAAAGCAATTTTTTAACAGTAGCGCGAAACATCCTTCCTTTTAATTTTTTGTGATCAGCAGAGACTTCGTTATAGACTCGTATTTAGGCGCTACAACGCTTAACGAGTTTTCCAATTGCAGCAGAAATTGTTCCGCAGGAAAATTGGGTGGCTTATAAAGAATACCTATTTGTTTATTTTTAGCGAGAGCCAAAGTTGTTCCGTGTTTTGAAAATCCAAGTCAGATATAACGCGCGCATCGATTGTGTTTCTCACATAGGCTGCGACCCCACCACCCCTGCGTGCGACTCGATCATTCCGATAAAATCTATAGCCGTCCAATTCCACGCTTTCGTTAAGAATTTCATCGTTTAACCAGGTCTCCGACACCGTAAATACATCAAAACTCTGTACTGCATTTTTAAATTCTAAAAATTTTGACAAGATAGATCTGGTATTAATCTGACAAAATGTAAAATTCATGTTTTGCTCTTATCCTCTGTTTCTTAAAGATCTGAAGTCCTAAAAAAATTAATATAACTACGTGATCTAAATTTAATTATTAAAAAATAAGTTTAAAAAAAATATATAAAATGTTTATTTTGCTAGCTTTTGTTTAGGTACTGTACTCTTTTGAGGTGGAACCACTTGTTTGGTTTTTCCGACGGCTGGGTCTGCGACTTTACTGTTACTTCTCAGAGTTTTTACTGGTACTGTCGCCGATATCTGTGCGACTGATTCCTGCGATCCAGAAAAGGGAAGTTTTTGGTTTTGTAGATCAGCAACGGTGTATAGTTTGTCTTCTATTTGCAACTTATCGATTCCTTTGATCTTACAGACAATATTATTGGCCTTGCAATCTTTATAATGTTTTATCAAAATTTTATAATTTTTTCTGTCCTCTGGGTTTAGGTCATGCGAAATTGAGATGTTAGTACCTTTGAGTTTAGAAACATTCTTATAGGCCTCTGATTTTTTTAAAAAAGATAAAAACTCGGCACAGATTGGCGCTTCTTTAGTTTTGCCCAGTTTAAAGATATTATTAAAATCGTTGATACTAAATGAGGTACCAAGATGGTCGTTTAACGATAAAACTGTCTTCTCGGGAATGTTTGCTTCTAGCTTTAAACCCCAGATAAGAATATTGTTGCGCCTTAATCTTCTATCGTGTTCCAAAGTTATATGCTCTAGCTTTTGAAAATCTTCCTGAAACGTTCCAAATTGCGATTCCAGACGTTCTGCCGAATCATCAATACGTTGCGTTAATAGTTGCGTCTGTTGCTCGTTCGCAGCCATTAACTTAGAATAAAGTTCTTCAATTGTTCTTGGAATGCCCGCCATCACATTATATACAATGTGTATTATAAATAATATATCATGTTTAAAAGCAAAAAAAGTGTACCATCACCTGTGAAACTTGTTTTAAAAATTAGCGAAAAGCTCAAACAAAATCAAGAATAAATGGATAATGCCGAATTATTTCAGGATAGCCATGCTAGAACACAAAATGAAGAAGTTTTATATAGCGAATGGAAAAAATCCCAAAACGAAAAAAATTCACTTAGTGTACAAGTGGATTATCTCCGAAGTCAACTGGAAAGTATGCAAAAAAAATTTGCAGATTTAGAGACAAAAGTCACTAAAAAAGAAAAGTTTGACATGGACTACATTACTGATGAGGACGATCTGGCAAGAGAAACTGAGTGGATCAGACAAAAAGGAAAAGGTTGGAAAAAACGTCGAATGGATACTTCACTCTCACCACCACAACAAAGCTCGGGCACTTTAGAGCCCTCCAATAAAACACAAAATGAAGAACCCCCAACTAAGGTTAAAAAAGCTCCATTACCTCCACCGATTATGGTAAATAGCGTAAATAATTTTAATGATATTTATGAAAAGTTAAATATCATACAAGAAGTTAAAATAAAAGTTTTAAATAACGAAAATATTAAAATAAATGTACAAGACGCAGACAGCTATCGGCTGGTTACTAAAATGCTTAATGAAATAAAGCATCAATGGCACTCATACGAAAACAAACAAATAAGGCCAATTAGAGTAATAGCGAATAGGCTACACTTCTCATGTGACCCACAAAAAATTGTAGCTGATCTACAAAAAAAGGTTTTAAGGCTCTGGAGGCCAGCAACAAACTTAAATGGAGAACAAGACAACCTCTTAACATGTTTATGCTCACATTTAGCCACGATGAAGATATCAACAAAATTTTTGAAATTTCCAGTATCCTTGGGATTGAAGTGGAAATAAAAGTACTAAAAACCTCAAAGTTAGTCCCTCAATGCAAAAGATGCCAATCTTATGGACACACACAAAAATATTGCGCTAAAGAACCACGTTGCGTAAAATGCACGGGGAAACATCTTACTGTAGAATGCCCCAAACCAAAAGAATCTGAGCCAAAATGCATCCACTGTGGAGGCAAGCATCCTGCTAACTACAGAGGATGCCTTGTTGCTAAGGAAATACAAAAATTGAAAAATAAACCTAAGAAACCGAATCTCATACCAAACGTGAGTACAAATAGACAAAACCAACAGACAAGAAACACAGTCACACAAAACTCTGTGACAAGGACATACAGCCAAGTAGCAGCAACAGCTACTATACCTGATATTAATATCAGTAGTCAAAATACTATGGAACAAACACTACAATTAATTTTGGAGAAATTGAACAAACTTGATGAGCGATTAACTAAACTAGAAAGTAGCAATAACGGAGCTACCAATATGCCTCAAAATGGTCAGTAATCTTAGAATCCTAGCTTGGAATGCCAATGGTCTCTTGCAACATCAGCAAGACTTGCAAGTTATTCTAGACATAGAAAAAATTGACGTCTGTCTTGTGTCAGAAACGCATTTCACTAGCCAGTCTCACATTAAATTTAAAGGTTATAAAGTGTATCATACAACTCACCCTAGCAATACTGCACATGGGGGAAGTGCTGTAATAATTAAAGAAAATATATCACACTATGAGGAGATGGGATATAAAACCATAGAGATTCAAGCTACATTAATAAGTGTAAAAACCAAAACATATACATTAGTCATAAGTGCTGTCTATATACCACCAAGGCACTTACTAAAGAAAAATCTATATCCTTATTTTCTCAGAAAATTAGGAAACCGTTTTATAATTGGAGGTGACTTTAATGCAAAAAATACCTACTGGGGATCTAGACTGACGAATTCTAAAGGAAAAGAACTTTTGCAAGCTATTAGTGAATATCAATGTGAGCCGATATCAACTGGTAAGCCCACATACTATCCAACAGATCCAGGAAAAATTCCAGATCTAATTGATTTTTTTATAGTAAAAAATATATCTTTAAGTTTTGTAGATATAGAAGAAAGTTTTGATTTACACTCAGATCATTCACCTATTATTCTAACTCTTAGTAAAAACATAATAAAGAAAGAAGCAAATATCTCACTAGTTAATAAACTGACTGACTGGATTAGTTTTAAACAAAGTCTGTCAGAAAAAATAAACCTATCAGTACCATTGCAAACGCCAGAACAAATCGATAAAGAAGTTGATTAGTTTGTTACAAATATTCAACAAGCAGCTTGGGAAAACAGTCCAAAACCAAAGAGAATTTTTAAGGGAAAAAACTATCCAAAGGAAATTAGAGACCTTATATTGGAAAAAAGGAAACTAAGAAGAAAGTGGCAACAAAGCCGTGATCCTCGGGACAAAACAAATCTCAACAACATATTGCAGCGCATTAGGCGAGAAATTCTAGTAATAAAAAATTAATTTATTAACCATTTTCTTAATGAACTTACAGATGATAAAAATACCGACTATTCCCTTTGGAAAGCAACCAAAGATTTTAAAAGACCAATTCTCCAAATTCCACCCATACGAAAATCTAACAACCAGTGGGCAAGGAGTAACGAAGAAAAAGCAGATATTTTTGCAAGTCATTTAGAAAAAACATTTCAGCCCCACGAAGCACCAGATGAACACTTTCATTTAAATGAACCCCATCAAATCGAGGACCATATTAAGCTTACATCACCAAAAGAAATATTAACAGAAATCAAAAATATTAATTCGAAAAAAGCCCCATGGTATGATCTTATTAACGGGGTAGTCATAAAACAGCTCCCCAGAAAAGCTATCGTAAAACTATGCAACCTAATTAATGCGTCTTTTAGGCTTAGGTATGTACCTAAACTGTGGAAAGTTGCAGAAGTTATCATGATTCCAAAACCGGGAAAACCACTCCATGACGTGTCATCTTACAGGCCAATATCTTTGCTGCCAGTTATATCCAAGCTCTATGAAAAATTTTTGCTTAAAAGAATAAAACCCATCATAGAAAGACAAGAAATTATTCCATCTCATCAATTTGGTTTTCGAGACAAGCATTCCACGATAGATCAAGTACACAGAATTACTAATATAATAGAAAAAGCACTAGAAGAGGGAAAAGTTTATTATGTAGTTTTTCTAGATGTAGCACAAGCATTTGACAAAGTGTGGCATGAAGGCTTTAATTTTAAACTAAAAAGGTTTCTGCCAAAACAATATTCGGATATTTTGGAATCATACATATCTGATAGACATTTTAGAGTAAAACAGGAAGACTCATACTCTAATTTAAGAGAAATTCAAGCAGGCGTGCCCCAGGGTAGCGTACTAGGCCCTTATCTATACTTATTATTCACTTGTGATATCCCAAAGCCATTTGCCGATGATACTGGTTTATTGACGGTAGAAAAATCTATTGAAAAATGCATAGAAAAACTTCAGGATGCAGTCACCCAAATTCACAGTTGGACCACAAAGTGGCGAATAAAATTAAATGAAACCAAATCAATTCATGTTGATTTTACAAACAAAAATATAAATCACATGCAAATAACAATTAACAACATTCCAGTACCATATTCGAATCAGGCAAAATATCTAGGTATGACACTTGATGCCAAATTGCGCTGGAAAGCACATGTTAAGAAAAAAAAAAGAAGAACTTGAGATAAGGTATAGAAAAATGAACTGGCTAGGAAGGAAGTCCAATTTAACAATTCATAATAAGTTACTGCTTTATAGACAAATACTGAAACCAGCATGGACATATGGTATTCAACTATGGGGTTGTGCTAAAGAGAGTAACATTCTAGTTGTACAGAGATTTCAAAATAAAGTATTAAGAAACATTGTGAATGCACCTTGGTACGTTCGAAATAGTGACCTTCATCGAGATCTAAAAATCGAAACTGTAGCAGAGACTATAAAAAAGTACGCAAAAAGCCATGAAGATAGACTCCATCGGCATGGGAATGTGGAAGCAATTCAGCTTCTAGACAATACTATGCTAGTTCGACGACTAAAAAGAGTGAAGCCGTTTGAGCTAGTAAACTAAGTGAATTACACATAAAACAAAATAATGCTATAAACACAACACAATTGTGAGTTACAGACTAAACAAAGCGGGGAGAACTGTTGAGTGAACCCTAAGTTTAAATCTGACTTTTCTAGTAAATTAAGTTAAAACAAAATTGCTAATTAGTCTTACTGACTAGATTGTAATAAAAAAAACACAGTGTGTTTGACAAATAAAAAAAAATAAATAAAAATTTGTCGTCGCACGTGTTTTGCTTTCACGAATGTTGGGATGCAAATGTCGTCACTTGGACGATGGAGAAGGTCCACTTCTCGCTTGGCCATCTGGCCAATCCATTGAGGTGCATAGAAACGCAGTACTGGGCAATTCCACGCGAATTTTAATGAAACAATATTATTTAAACTCCCAATACTGAACATTCCGGCCTCCTCAAAATTACATTTAATTTTGACCGATAAAAGTAGGTATGTTCTTAATAGTAAATAACTCCATTGCTATCAAGAACAAACAAAATAAAACAAAAAATAGAAAGTCAAATTTCAAATTGAAAATCCCTATTAGATTTAACACAGCACAATATTTACACCTAGATGGCAACATTACCCCAGCTTTATTCCCTTGGTAGGGGACACAATTTGACCAGTGGTCGATCAAAGGTGCTTTTCGCGGTCTTGGCTTGAGCAATACGCGGATGTCCATCAGGACTAGAATAATTTTTTTGCACGCGCCCAAGCAACCATTTAAGCGGGGGTAGGTTGTCGTCACGGATTACGACAAGATCACCTACAGCTAACGGCACACCTGGAACACTAGATTTGTGACGCTGTTGCAGGGTATTTAGGTATTCTCTGTGCCACCGCGACCAAAACATCTGATGTAACTGCTGCACAAGCTGCCAACGATTGAGGCGATTAATATTGACCGTTGACAGGTCCTCATCAGGGTGAGCGGTAAGGGGAGCCCGAGTTAGGAAGTGACCTGGAGTCAGGCTATCAAAGTCGTTGGGGTCAGTACTGAGGCTACACAATGATCTGGAGTTCAGAACTGCTTCTACTTGACACAACACAGTACTCATTTCCTCAAATGTGAGAAACTGCTCACCAATTACACGAAGAAGATGAGTTTTAACCGACTTCACGATAGCCTTCCATAGGCCACCAAAATTCGGCGCTGAAGGCGGGTTAAAATGAAAAGATATGGCACAAGAATCAGCAGAATGCTGACAATAACGAGACAAAATAGTGTCACATCCCCGGAAATTCGTCCTTCCTCTTCCTCTTCTGGCGACAAACCTTCTCAAGGCACCGAAGAACGGAATGGGACAACTGGGCGCCACCAACTCGGCGCCGCCAACTGGGCGCTGATAACTCGGCGCCGCCAACTGGGCGCCGGGCCAACTCGGCGCCGCCAACTGGGCGCCGGCCAACTCGGCGCCGGACTAAAAATTTTTTTTTTGATAAAATGTGTGGATGAAAAATAAAATATATTATTTATATAATAACATCTTTAAAAAATCCTTTAAGCAATTTTTTACAAGCTTTTATATTTAGCTTCAGATGTTCTGTCTAACTAACTAACTATCTATCAAATCTTGTAAAGCGTTTTTGACACACTTCCCATTATCCGATTTGGATGAAATTTGGTACAAACGTAGTGGTCCCATGACAATATAACACTATGAAAAAAATATCCTCCGACCCCTACACCCACCTCCTTCCATAGAAAAATTTGTTTTTGACACACATTTCGTTATCCGATTTAGATGAAATGTGGTATACATATTGTGATCCGATGAAAATACAATATTAAGAAAAAAATATCCTCCCACCTCTATCCCCACTCCCTTTCATAGAAAAATGTTTTTGACACACTTTCCATTATCCGATTTGGATGAAATTTGGTATTCACATAGTGGTCCGATGACAATACAACATTAAAAAAAAATATCCTCCCACCTCTACCACCACCCCTTCCATAGAAAATGCGTTTTTGACACCCTTCCCATTATCCAATTTGGATGAAATTTGGTATTAACATAGTGGTCCGATGACAATACAACAATAAAAAAAAATCCTACCACTCCTACCCCCACCCTCATCTATAGAAAAATGCGTTTTTGACACACTTCCCATAATCCGATTTGGATGAAATTTGGTATACATATAGTGATCCGATGACAATACAATATTAATCAAAAAATATCTTCCCACCTCTACCCCCACCCCCTTTCATAGAAAAATGTTTTTGACACACTTCCCATTATCCGATTTGGAAGAAATTTGGTATTCACATAGTGGTCCGATGACAATACAACATTTAAAAAAAATATCCTCCCACCTCTACCACCACCCCTTCCATAGAAAATGCGTTTTTGACACCCTTCCCATTATCCGATTTGGATGAAATTTGGAGTGGTAGGATTTTTTTTTCAATGTTGTATTGTCATCGGACCACTATATGTATACCAAATTTCATCCAAATCGGATAAAGGGAAGGGTGTTAAAAACGCATTTTCTATGGAAGGGGGTGGGGGTAGGAGTGGGAAAATATTTTTTTTAAATGTTGTATTGTCATCGGACCACTATGTGAATACCAAATTTCATCCAAATCGGATAATGGGAAGTGTGTCAAAAACTCATTTTTCTATGAAAGGGGGTGGGGGTAGAGGTGGGAGGATAGTTTTTCTTATTATTGTATTGTCATCGGATCACTATATGTATACCAAATTTCATCCAAATCGGATAATGGAAAGGGTGTCAAAAATGCATTTTTCAATAGATGAGGGTGGGGGTAGGAGTGGTAGGATTTTTTTTTCAATATTGTATTGTGATCGGACCACTATATGTATACCAAATTTCATCCAAATCGGATAATGGGAAGGGTGTCAAAAACGCATTTTCTATGGAAGGGGTGGGGGTAGGGTGGGAGGTTATTTTTTTTAATGTTGTATTGTCATCGGACCACTATGTGAATACCAAATTTCATCCAAACCGGATAATGGGAAGTGTGTCAAAAACTCATTTTTCTATGAAAGGGGGTGCGGGTAGAGGTGGGAGGATATTTTTTCTTATTATTGTATTGTCATCGGATCACTATATGTATACCAAATTTCATCCAAATCGGATTACGGGATGTGTGTCAAAAATAAATTTTTCTATAGAAGGGGGTGGGGGTAGGGGTGGGAGGATATTTTTTTTTTGTTGTTGTATTATCATCGGACCACTATGTGTATACCAAATTTTATCCAAATCGGATAACGGGAAGTGTGTCAAAAACACATTTTTCTATAGAAGGGGTGGGGGTAGGGTGGTAGGATTTTCTTTTTAATGTTGTATTGTCATCGGACCACTATGTGAATACCAAATTTCATCCAAACCGGATAATGGGAAGTGTGTCAAAAACTTATTTTTCTATGAAAGGGGGTGCGGGTAGAGGTGGGAGGATATTTTTTCTTATTATTGTATTGTCATCGGATCACTATATGTATACC
Source organism: Aspidapion aeneum (assembly GCA_963576565.1). Taxonomy (NCBI): domain Eukaryota; kingdom Metazoa; phylum Arthropoda; class Insecta; order Coleoptera; family Brentidae; genus Aspidapion; species Aspidapion aeneum. Next base: position 67,246,216 of record OY755043.1, read on the forward strand.
AAATTTCATCCAAATCGGATAATGGGAAGGGTGTCAAAAACGCATTTTTCAATAGATGAGGGTGGGGGTAGGAGTTGTAGGATTTTTTTTCAATGTTGTATTGTCATCGGACCACTATACATATACCAAATTTCATCCAAATCGGATAATGGGAAGGGTGTCAAAAACGCATTTTCTATGGAAGAGGTGGGGGTAGGGTGGGAGGATATTTTGTTTAAATGTTCTATTGTTATCGGACCACTATGTGAATACCAAATTTTATCCAAATCGGATAACGGGAAGTGTGTCAAAATAGTTATTTTCCTAACAAGTATGGAAAGTGATACTTTCCCGCACGCGACTGCAGTTGACCCGAACGACGCGGAGCGGAGTTCGGGCAAGCAGTCGAGGGTGGGAAAGACACTTTCCGCATGAGTTAGGAACATTATTTTTTCTTCGACCGATGTTACAATACCACAAATTTACTTTTGAAAAAATATTTTATTTGAAGATAAATAAAATACTAATTATTATTATTGGTAATAGTGATATTGAAAACACAATTTGTTGCAGTTTGAAGATTATTTAGAATTGCCGGTGTAGTGAAGTTCGATGGTGGTAATTCTCGCATCTGGTGGCCGCTTGTAGAATCGAAAGTGCGCAAAGATGGCGTCTGGGTCTGCAGGACTCTTCCAGTGGACGTTGACGGCAGCAGTTGCAGGTCACTTACAGTTGACGATGACGGTGCTGGCAACGATTGCAGGTCATAGGTAGATGAAAGAATCTTACTCGAGATGTTCTCTTTCTGTTTCTCGGAATCTTCCAAATACCCCTCAGCGACAGCAGTGGACTTCCACCCACCAAGGCGTTTTATGTTTGTTATGCCTTCACCTGAATCTGCTAGGAATGTTGCTGAAGAACGTCTGAAGCTATGGCCGGTATAACGTTCTGGGTTAGGTAGGCGCAAATATGCAGCGATCTCTGATGGCATCTTTCCAAGAGTGTTCACTCCTATACACTGATTGGAACGTTTTCCTTTTTTATAATAAATGAAAAACCGGCGGTGCGGAGTAGTAGGAGGTCTCAAATTTGCGTACTTTCTATACAGCATCAACAAAGATCCATTATTTATTTCTTCGGATAAAACGAAGGATCTTGAGGAATGATTTTTAGTGTCGGAGATCTTAACAACGATCAGACTTCCTTTATCCTGTATGTCATCCAGAGTGATATTTAAAAGCTCCGCCCTGCGGAGAGCACCAGCCAAAGGAAAAATGGTACTCACTTTAATCATCAAATAAATCTCATCAGGAGCTAACATAAACCGCGATATATCATCTTTGGTGAAAACTTGCGCCTTCTGTGCTCGAAAACCAACATTTTTTTGTTTAAGAAACGATGTTAGCTTGTTTAATCTGCTTATGTCCAGATTTTGCTTAATTTTAACCAAGCTTTTCACCATGGAATAGCGTGACCATAAGGTATTCGATTTCAAGACCTTGCTCAGGTCTAGGAAGTATGCCAAGAAGACTTCTCCTTTGTAGATTCTCACCCCTATCTCCTTACACCATGTCACGAAATGATTGTACTGTTTTTCGTACCTTTGTCTCGATTTGGCAGGTAGCAGCTCACCATTCACATCTTCAGCAGCCTGCAAAATGCACTCCGGAAGTTCATCTTTGGAACAGTCCATTGAAAAATCCATTTTATTCAAAATAAAAGGCAGTTCTGTCACTTCAGAGACGCTCTTTGACTAGCTTTGACGTTTGAGTAACAATAACATAACTTGGTTGCCATAGCAAACTGGACCAAGCACCTGTCACAGCTTGGCTTGATAGTTGTTGTATGACATGACTATACGGGGGGTATGCAGAAATATTTAAAAAAATCCATTATTCTGTTTTTTTTTTAAATTGAATAAAAAACTTGAAATGAGCTATAATTCATCAGATTGCCTATCTGCTAAATTCCCTACACTGTACCAAGTCGATAGTTATGACTTTTGAGGTATAAACCTATAGAATAACTCCAAAATTGGCATAGTTTTACTTTCCCGCACTAGTGCGGGAAAGTGATTTTCCCGCACTAGGGCGGGAAAGTGATGCTTTCAAAACTTAAATGCGTGCGGGAAAGTGGGTATATATGCACGGTCGTAGAAAAACACATTTTTCTATAGAAGGGGTGGGGGTAGAGCTGGGAGGATATTTTTTTCTTAATATTGTATTGTCATCGGATCACTATATGTATACCAAATTTCATCCAAATCGGATTGCGAGATGTGTGTCAAAAACAAATTTTTCTATAGAAGGGGGTGGGGGTAGGGGTGGGAGGATATTTTTTTAAAATGTTGTATTGTTATCGGACCACTATATGTATACCAAATTTCATCCAAATCGGATTACGGGATGTGTGTCAAAAACAAATTTTTCTATAGAAGGGGGTGGGGGTAGGGGTGGGAGGATATTTTTTCTTATTGTTGTATTATCATCGAATCACTATGTGTATACCAAATTTTATCCAAATCGGATAACGGAAGTGTGTCAAAAACACATTTTTCTATAAAAGGGGTGGGGGTAGGGTAGGAGGATATTTTTGTGTGTCAAAAACGCTTCACAAGATTTGATAGATAGTTAGTTAGACAGAACATCTGAAGCTAAATAAAAGCTTGTAAAAAATATTGCGTAAAGGATTTTTTCTATAAGCGTGCGGAAAAGTCCACTTTTTCGCACGCATTTTAGTGTGGAAAGTGCCACTTTTCCGCACTAGTGCGGAAAAATATTTTTCCGCACTAGTGCGGAAAAGTAAATTTGTTACGATTTTGAGGTGTTCTATAACATTTAGACCGTTCAAAATACATTTGTATCTTTCCTAGCACACGAAATATCCTAAAAATATTCAAATTGACTAAAATTCTGCTATATTTTCAATATTTTCGATAAAATAAAGTATTCAGTAAAATAGGTTCAAATTATAAGTTTTAAACCTCCCCGGTATAAATATCGTCATTGTCAATGTCAAACAACAATGAACACTAGTGGTTTTAGATTTGGCATCTTAAATCACCATAGCAACAAAGTACAAACAAACTGTCAAAACAAAGCCAATTTTGCAGATACAAGCGTCTTTTGAATTTTTCAAACAAAAAAATCAGATTTTCAATGGATTCTTCGGACGAAGATCAACCCCAGTCAGTTCTAGAAGCCGCTAGAATGTGAATAATAATAATTGATTTGATTAAAACGTTTTGAATATAAATAATTTTCTGATTAATTTTTAATTTTTTCCTCACGCTTATAGAAAAAATAGTGTACCTAACTCGTGCGTAAAGTGTCTTTTACGCACTTGATTGCTGGCCAAACTCCGCTATCGCGTCGTTTGGCCATCTGCAATCGCGTGCGGAAAAGAGGCACTTTCCGCACTAGTTAGGTAAACTACTATTTTAAAGATGTTTTTTTATAAATAATATATTTTATTTTTCATCTACACATTTTATCAAAAAAAAAATTTAGTCCGGCGCTGAGTTGGCCGGCGCCCAGTTGGCCCGGCGCCCAGTTGGCGGCGCTGAGTTGGCGGCGCCCAGTTGGCAGCGCCGAGTTGGCGGCGCCCAGTTGTCCTAGACCGGCTAAGAACGCCTCCGAAGTAAGGTCAGACACAACCTCAAAGTGTAAAGCTTTAGTAGCCATGCACACAAAGACACAAATATATGCCTTTTGGCTTACTACACCTCTTCGTTTTCCCAGGGTGATAAAGACAGGACCCAAAAAATCAATGCCTGTGCGATGAAAAGGCTTGATTTGTGACACACGAACACGAGGGAGATCACCTTGAAATGGTTGAATAGGTTTGGGGTTCACTCTAAAACACCGGTCACACTGAGACAGAACTTGACGAATGGCACGCCTAGCAGATAATATCCAGAACTGCTGGGATATCAAAAAAGACAAAGTCTGGGGACCAGGATGACAATTGTTCAAATGCATCTGCTCAATCAACAAATAAGTAAATCGATGATCACGAGGCAATAAGATCGGATGTTTCGCATCATAATCTAACGCCGAATGTCTTACACTTCCACCAACTCTTATAACTCCAGATTGATCAAGAAACGGAGCTAGTTTCTGAATGGGTTTAGGAGAAATCCTGCCCTGCTCCAAATTCTTAATAATGTCACCAAAAACGACAGATTGCACAAATCTGACAATCACTATCAATGCATTGTAGAGATCTTTGTAAGAAATAGTCTTCTTTAAAACAGTTTTACTTCTCAAAAAACACAAATAGCGAATATAGTATACAACAAAACGCTGAATTTTCTTTAGAGAAGAAAACTTCCTCAAGTAAGGTTTCCACAAAATGTTTAGAAGTTTGACCAGTAATCATCACCACTTTTTTAGCCTCAGTTTCCACAGCAGAAAGTCGAGGGGTTGGTTCGGGAAATATCGGCCACTCAGCACGATCCGATTTAAGCCAGGATGGCCCGTTGAACCACATAGAATGAGTAAGAAATTGGTTGGGAAATAATCCCCGGGACAACCCATCCGCAGGATTGGAAATCCCTTCAATATGTAACCACGAGCTGGGAGGAACTTTAGACTGAATGTGAGCAACTCTGTTTGCTACAAAAGTCTTCCACTTATGAGGAGGAGACTTTATCCAAGATAGGGAGACGGTAGAAAACAATTTCTTAGATATTTGCTTGGATAGGCAAATATCTCAGAAATTGTCAGGTCACTGTAGGAATTCAACACAAATTCAACTAGATCAGCCAAAACGACAGCTGAACACAGTTCTAAACGAGGGATAGAGACAGTGTTCAAAGGGGCTACACGACTCTGGCTACAAAGGAGGCTCACAAAAACTTCCCCACTTGGGATAGTTGACCTCAAAGACACAACTGCTCCGTAACCAGCTTGCGAAGCATCACAAAAGGCATGAAGCTGAAGCTGAGCATGGATATCCATGACCACTTGTCGTGGAATCGAAAAAGAAGAGAGATTGACAACCTCACAGCACAAGCGCTGCCAATCTGAGACAATCTCAGGGGGAGGGGCATCATCCCATCCAACACCTTGAGCCCACAATTTTTGAATGAATATTTTCGCAATTAAAATTGTCGGAGACAAAAAACCAAGAGGATCATACACTTTAGCAAGCTCTGAGAGAATATGTCGCTTGGTACACGGGACATCAATGGACTGTATCTTATAGGAAAACAAATCTTGCGATGGACACCATTGAAGACCAAGAATTTTTAAACCTAAAGCCTCCTTTTCACTAAAGGAGAGTGGCTGCTGGTGTGTTTCAGGGATAGAATTGAGTAACTTGGGTTCATTACTTGCCCATTTTCAAAGTTCAAAACATCCCTTGGACAACAAAGTTTCAAGTTCAAATTTTAAGTGTGTAGGTCATTGACCTCAAAATCTGTGCAGCTTTAGGATACTGATCACAATAATCATTAGCTAACTAAAGCAATGTTCGAATACAAAGATAAGGACTACTACTATATGAACTCCGTAAGTCAAAGTATTTAACTGATATTCTTGAACAGGCTGTGAGGAGTCAAAACGCCACAAAATGCGTTGATAGTCCCGCTGATCTTTACTGATAAGGATCTGCCTGTAAGCCTGCCTAATATCACACGAAAAGACAACAGGATGGACTCTGAACTTAAGAAGGAGAGTCGCAATATTTGGTTGCAATTTGGGTCCAACTGTAACAGGCGGCCAGTGTGACAGTGGTACTGTCACCTCAAGTGGCCAAGCCTTAAATGTTGTGAGCTACCAACTTAGGCTACAACTTATATAAATTATAACAAGATTAAATGTTATTACTTATTTGTTCTCGAAAGGTAATTTGACGGTTCTTGGAGGAAATAAATGCTATAAACGTTTTTCTCAAATGTATAACCAATGTAGGATAACCATACATACCTTCTCAATTTTCTTCTTGCAGCTTCACACTTTTACTTCTTATATTTATTAATTGAATATCAACTTTTACTACTATTAAGCTTTTGTATTCAAATATTTACACTTCTTAAACTTTTAGGCTTTATAAACCTTTTGTATATTTGTTGTAAATATATATATTTATCCAAATTTTAAACGTTGATTGAATGAGTGAAACTATTCAACTGTTTAATTTACTTAATATTAATGTTTAGGTTTGGGATATATTGTTGATTAAAAATGCCGATTTTAGGGCAACGAATGGTTTGTATTTTGATGTTAAAAAACCATAAAACAGATTAAAACATTATTTCAAAACACTGAAAACAGCAATAATTAAAAGTTTTAAAATTAATAAACTTCAAAAGAAAAGACTAAAATAATTATGAATAGTAAAGTTAACAGTTTGATACAATGTTAAAATAATTGATAAATTTCCCCAGTTGAAATAAAAGCCCCCTTAAGAAGTGTGAATGAAAGCGTAACGAACCAAGCAAAGCGCAACTAAAGAGTGAGCTCCCTCCCGACTTTTGAAAGTTTCAGTACCCTGCTCTCTAGGCATTCTTAGCTTGCCGCTAGCTGATTGGTCTAAAATGTAAGCTTTCTTTAACGGTTTTCTTATCCAAGACAAGCCACGCTGCTCTACAGACATTCTTGGCTTGCCGTTGTCGTGCTCTGAAACTTAAGCTCTCTCGCATTGGCGAAAAAGACAAAGAGACACAATACCACCGCAATTCAAAGATGCGTGGACTCAGAAAATCGATAAAGTTAAAATCATACAGTGTGTTTTTTTTTAAGTTGAAAATAGTTTAGCTAATTTGTTTCCAGTTACAAAATATGAATTATTTTGATGTTAGTGGCTCAAAGGACATATTAGTCGAATACAACTTTTATTAAAATACAGCGTACCTAAAAATATGCCAAAAAACAAGTCGCCGGAGTTGCCATAAATTTTACTTATTCTTAACCTAGTCTTGCATATATAATTAATTCTTGTTGATGACAAAACAATATTTAATTAAAAATCTTTAAAAACTTATAAATGGCAAAAATACCATTTATATTCAAATCCCGTTTTGTTACATTACTCCCCCCTGATTAAGTATAAACAATTTTTTTTTAAACGCAAGTCGGAATAAAATGGTTTATAACAACAAGCATTAAGTAGTGCAGACAACACAAATCTAAACTAAAACTATAACGCTCTTCGTTTCCATTTTTCTTCTCTGGATATCTGATGGTCAACAAACATTCTGGCTGGAAAAAACTTGAAGTTCCATTCTGGAAGAAAACAGCAACACTGGATTAGGTACAACCTCTTAGATCAGCTAGTCAGCAACAAACATGGTGAACGATCAGTAGATTCCAAACAGTACTGAAAGAATCAGAATATCAGTGCAGCTTAATAACAACGATAACTTAAACTACATGAGGGCAAAATAAAATTGACAAATAAACCGAAAAATATATAGAAATATATAATTTTGACACACATTGTTCGAAAACTACTACATTAAGGTATATATTATATACACGCTTATGCAGAAATTTGTGGAGACAAAATAAAAGTGATTTAAGTTAACGTAAATAAATTAAATGAGTCCCCAAACCAAACCGTTTCCTCCATAGTGTTAAACAAACACTAGGTACGCAGCAAGAGCTGAGTTTCCACATTGGCCATCTTTGAAACTAAGGGTGAACAGCAGACTCTGTATTGAATTTGGAAAGAAGCATCCAATTGCAGGTTTGCACTGCGACGGTAAGAAGTCGTCGATTGTAGTGATGATGGCTGCTTGGTAGATCTAATGACTTTAATGGTGGAATGGCTGCTTGGTTGATTAAACGGTTTTTGGAAGAAATTTGTTGGTTGGTTGACAATACTTTTCAATAGCTGACCTAAAAACAAAATAATTTTAATACAAGAAAAACAATGTTTTTAATAACAATAAACCACCTTATGTAAAACAAAATTAATTGTTTAAAAAAATATATTATTTAAATAAAAAAAATGTTTTAATTTTTTTGATTTTATGATTACATCTCATAAATAAGTTTTAGGTAAACTAAAACTAGTTAGACAGTAAAGAACCTACAAAAGGTTGTCTAACCCAAAAAACGTGTTTGCATTAAAAAAAACAAATTTTAAAACAAAGAAAAAAGCAAGAAATTACAAACACTAACTGAAATATTAAAATTGATTATTTTAAAACTTTAAAATATATTTATACCGAATTAAAAAAATACGTTTAATTGACAATAATTTATAAAAAATTCAAATACCTTAAGACAAAATTAATTTACAATAACGAGAAAAAAAACGTTTAGCTGACAGTATTTGAAAAAATTTAAGTTGGTTTACTGTTTTCAATGTAATAAAAAAACAACCCTACCAGGTTAACACAATAAACTTTAAAACAAACATGGAATACTCTATCGAAACAAAAACAAATCATATAAAAATAACTCATGTGATCGAAAGAATAAATGAAAATAAATACAAGTTAGCAAAAACAAACACAAAATGATACAAAAACTGAGACACAAGTTTTTATCATAGTTAAGATATTAATGATACAAAAATTTTAAATTTTATAAAGAAAATCAAATAGAACAGATAGAATAATCTCAAATGAAACAAATCCACATAGATTTTTTTAAATAGAATAAATTCAAATATAATATGTTTTTACTACAACAAATCAAAACATATTGATTCAATAAAGAACAAATCAAAATAATTCAATATAGAACAAATCAAAATATAATTCAATATAGGACAACTCAAAGTATAATATTTCAAGAGAGAAGAAATCAATTTAAAAAAAAAATTAAAGAAAAGTATAAATAGAACAAATCCAGCCAGATGAATATACACATTTTCATAATTACTTAGAATAGCTCCTCCTAGAATTTTTACAGTTTTTCCGAAATTTCCTTCTAAATTTTTCCCTGAAACATTACCTGTTTCAATTTAAACTTTCTTTTCCGTAGATCTTGCTAAATAATTTTTCTTTAAACGTGAAAAATATTTTTCCTTTCAGATTGATTTTCGGTGTGACTTTAGTATGTGTGAAAATGATAAGTTGGGTTTTTCATTTTCTAATTAATTTCCATTTCATTTTATTTTACTTTCCAATAAATTGTAAGTTAGTTTTACACAATTTTCAAAAACTAAGAACAGCAGCAAAACAAAGCAGGTTAATATTGATGTCATTGTTTGAAAATTAGACATCTTTGCTTCAAAATACTTGACTTAATGTAAGCAAATGTTTTTAAACTTGACCAATTTAAGTTTTTATCGAATTTCATGCGCACATAGGTGGCGATAGATGATTTTAAAGTGCATGAATCAAAACAAACAAAATAAAATAATCTTAGTTGATAATAAAATTTTAAATTAAATTATGTCTTATTATATTCCCATTGAAGCGAATGACAAAAAAAAAATAAACAAAAATGACAGTTGATGGTTGCTTCAATCGACTCTTTTTGGTGTTATGAAAAGAAAAAACTCTCTTGGGTGATGAAGTCATTTCTTATTTTTCCAAAACTACTAAATAAGAACTACTTGGAGTCCAAGCAAAGAAATTCAAGGAACCCTAGAAATCTCAGAAAATTTTGCCGAATCCTCGCAGGCAACACTGTAATAGGTATAAAAGAGAAATCGATGCAAAAACCATGGGCGTGCAGATTTTGTTGAAAATAAAATAAATTATAGACATTTTCCTATAAAATTTTTGAACACAAAATTATAAAATTTAAATTAGTGTTAAATATTACCGGTACAGCTTTGACAGCCATTCTATTTAAATGACTCTTTTTACAGAATTAATTCTTTTATCGATTTATAATATTAGATATCAATAACTTATTTACAGCTGGTAATATCCGTAGTTTTGATTTTTATTATTTTTACCTAAAGATAAGAAATCTACTTTAAGTATATTATTTGTTTCTGGATATAGAAAAGTGTTACTTTAATCCCTAAAATTTAAAACACAGGTAAAAGGGTTTCTTTTTATTTCAAATTGTTAAAGGTGTTTTTTACTGTTTCACCTTGGTAATACATTGTTCTTAGTAAATTTTTTACAGTAAGTAGATTTGTTCTGTTAAAAAAAGTCAAAAACTCCGAATTATATACTCAGACCTTGAGATATTTATCAAAATTTTTGCATCAGGATTTAAAGAGTCTATTTGATCCCCTAGTGTACAGGGTGCATTTTCGACACTTTTGGATGTTTTCGGTTTCTATGTTTATAATATTGATATGCGATGTTTACCATCATTCTTCTCTTCAAATTAAAGCACACTAAGGTGTAGTCGTTTTTTCTTCAATCTTCTCTAGAAGTTCCCGAAACCACCCAAATGATAAAAATGGGACAGCCTATACTTATAATATAGATTTTTTGTTATATTTTATCAGCAAAACTCTTGCCTCGAAATAAAGAGCACTCATTGGTTTATGTTTTTTATTTAAAATTATTTTAATATAACTTTTTAAAGCAATTAACTTTTCATTGTTTTTAGTATTTAAAAATAATAGGTACATAAAGTTTAATAAAGACTTAACTTATTAATACATAAAAATAATCAATATGCAACTACCTAGGATCTAGATTAACTTACTTCACATCCATTAGCACATAAGAAACCTGACCTTCCCTTTATATTTATTTATATTTTGTAGTGAGCTTTAAGACTTTTTCTTTTATTGGTCCATATTTTTCTCCTTGCTTTTATTTTACCTTTTACATAATAGGTACCAACAAACAGTACTGACCAAAAGTCGAGAAACCTCCTAAAATTGTATATAAAACTGATCCTGTACCAACTATCAAAGCACAAGTAATGCATTTGAAAACTTCAATCAATCCAGTTCCAGTGTTTTGGGTATTTTCCGCACAAAATCATGTATTCTGCTTTTGTCATATTAAAAAAAGGAACGTTTTTTTATGTAATTTTAGGCAAAAATAGCAAGTAATGTAATGTAAAATAGACATAAAAGTTATGTATCTCCCAAAAATGTCCCGAGAATTGTAGAAAGAATAGTCTATAAATAAGAAATTTTAAAAATACCATATTTCAAAACTTTTGCCCATATTAATCACTTTTATGACATGTACCATAACTTTTACACTTCCTGCTGTATGCCAATGTTAAACTTACCAAGTTTGCATTGTATCATCTTTTAAGCTGTTAGGGAATTCAATCAAATCATCAAATTGGATATCAGGCCGGATATTTGCAGATTTGGGAGTGTCAATGGCTGACGATAATAAAGTGGAACTAAAAAAATAATTTATAATAAAAAATTTTTAAATAATCAAGATGATTAATTGCATTTACTAAAAAAAGTCAAATGTACCTGTAAAGATTTTTTGTAGATATTAAAATTAATTTTAGAAAAAAAAACTAAATAACGCAAATTATCCACAAATCCCGAAATTCAGAGCATTTTACCAAAATCCATTCATTAGTTTATTCAACTCTAGCAATTAGTTTTTTTAGAAAATATTTGGCTGTGTTTTTTTTTACATTTGCAAATGTTAGAAATATGACTTATTCAGTTTTATCAACAAAATACTTTTGATTTCAACAAAAAAAATCTGTTTAAATTTTATTTACCAAATAAAATAAAAATAAAAAAATATTATTTATAATTAAGTGATTATTATATAGAGTGTCCTATAACTTAGGGGCCATAGTGCAGCAGCGGATAGAGGAGGTTATTTCCAAGAAAAAAGTTTATATAACATGGGGTCAACATACATCTGTTTTTAAGATATAGGATTTTTAAAGAGTGGGTGAAAACGGGTTATACAAAAAAAAATCTGTCCCAGCCAGCTGAATACTCAGCTAATTGTGATTAAAGAATGTGGTACTCCTTTTTTTGATAATATTACAAGTGCAGGAGGTACAGGCTGTCAAAATAACCTCGAAAATGTATAAAAAATAATTTTAATTTTTTTTTAAATTAATTTTGTGCTTTCTCTTTTAAAAAATATCAATAATATTTCATTATTATGTCTCGCTAGAGACTTGTTTTTATTAACAAAAAATAATTAAAAAACATTGCATTTAATATGGCATTCATAAAAGTTTATACCAAAAAAATTGTATTTTCTAAAAAAATTTACTAACTTTTTTCAAATTAATTTTTTTAAATTAATTTCAATTTATTGGTTTTGTTCTCATACAAGACTACCCAATTTCATATTTTTACTGCGTTTTTTAAAAAAGTTATTATCACAAAAGTTAAAAAATTTGCCAACTTTGATGCTCTGTATCTCAACAAAGAAAGTTTTGACTCATGCATTATAGGAAGTTTTTTATCAGACATGACCTCCTTTATCACTTGTTGGCCTATGGCCCCTAAGTTATGGGACACCCTGTATATACAAACATTATTAAATTTGGCAAATATAAGAATTAAGAATAATATTTTAATCCATTTGACTCAAGGCTCTCTTTTAATTAATCACCAGGGACTATGCAGTAAGTGAGTGAAAAGGAAATTAAAACTCTTTTTTTTCTGTGTAAAAGTAGGTACTACCTTTTTTCTTCTTATAGTTACATTTGTTAATTCTAACTACTTTTTTACATCATGACATGATGATCGAACATCAAAAACAACCAGTGATAATATATTATGTATACTTTATAATAAAAAGAGATACTTGAATATTTAACTACTAACCACTAGTAGTAAGTAGTTTTCTTAATTTGAACTAGTCTTTAACACCTGACCTTTCTTACCTAGAAGACAAAAACTCAAAGTTTTCACTCTTGGGCAAGGCATTTGGTACAAGATAGTGCCTACCAGTAGGTGCTAAACGAACATACTGAGGATCAAAGTGGTCAGAACAAAGAGATGCCCTTTTGACAGAATTTTTTCCTTATTAAGGTCAATAATCTCCCTCCAAAGCTCTCTCTTGTTTGGATCAGTGGGGAACCTAGAAAACTCATAAATTTGAATATTTTTAAAATGTTTAATAACTGTACACTAGCATGACATAACATAACATTACATAGTGAAAATGATTGTTTACATAAGAAATATATTTTTGAGTTATATATTATTGCCAGAATAAATTAAGAAACTTTTCCAAAAAAAACCCAAACACTAGAGGTGGGAAAATAAGGGAATTTGTAACAATAAATAATGTTCTTAAAACTTCTTTGTAAAATAAATCACTAATATTTTGTAAAAAAAGTTATAAACCACACCACTGTCTTACCAAATCGTAAACAATATGACAGTTTCTGGAAGAGATTTAACTAACCGGTGAAATGATAAATCCAGCCACTTCTCGTCACTTTTGTCACACAGAATGCACTTCTTAGGCATTTTTAAAGTTATTTAATAAAAAAAATCTTTATTTTGTGATAAATATCTCAAAAAAACCACGAAAACGCACGTTTATTCGGATAACCTCTCAAAGGCAACGATAAATGATGCAAGGGTGACGTTTGGTCTACATGGTTGCCGCTATTAATTTTTTTTCTGAAAAATAGCGAACAAAAATCAGTTTTTTGCATTTTACGCGAGAACGTAAGTCGTAGGGCAAGATCTAATGTATGAGAAATATTACCCATAGGATTCCCTACAATCGGTCTCCATAGTCTATAGGTCTACAACCACACGTTTAGAAGAAAATTTCCAAAAATTATGTTTTTTTGCAATTTACGCAAAAACGGTAAGTCATAAAAAAAACTTTATTGACATAAAATGATCAAGATACAATTCTCTATAATGCGACAATGACAATTTACAGCTCTACAACCACATGTGTTGAAGACAAAGGGTGCCGAAAATGCCCATTATATACTTTTTTGCGTTTTACGCAAAAACCATAAATCAAAGAGCTGTGACTCACATAGGTGAATTGTAGAGAATGGCGTCCTGGAGATTTCTTGTCTATAATGTTTTTTCCTAGGACCTACCGTTTTTGCATAAAATAAAAAAATAATTTTTGCAAATTTGGCGCCCTATATGTTCTACACGTAATTGTAAACCTGTGGCCCAAAAGAAAAGAATGTAGAAAATTGTGTCCTTTAACATTTTATGTTTATAAAGTTTCTTCCTACGATTTACCGTTTTTGCGTAAAATAAAAAAAACACAATTTTTGACAACTTAGCCGCCATCTATCTTCTTACCATGTCGTTGTAGACCTATAGACTATGGAGATTGATTGTAAAGACTCGTATGGGTAATATTTCTCTTAAATAAAATTCTTACCGTTTTTGCGTAAAATGCAAAAAACTGATTTTTGTCAATTTTGGTGCCTTCTATCTTCTATACATGTAAGTCTAGAGCTCCTTTAAAGAAAAATTGTAAAGAAAATCTTGAAGTGTAGACTTCTTTAGGCGCGTTTAGCAGTTTTTGTGTGTACTGACTTGAACTCAGCCGTCAGGCTCGGCTATGTAACGCTCATTCGGGTGAAGTCGGCTCGAGTCGACTAATTGTGAGAGGAACATTCAGCGAGCAATATGATGATGCAGATGAAGGCCAGTATTATTAATTTCGCCTTGTTAAAGTTTACAATTTCTTTTTGTTAACAAAGATTTTCTCTGCGACGTTCCATTTTCGCGTAAAATCAAATCAAAAAGCTTTTTGAGTTTTCCAGAGTTGCCCACGGGAGGGTTGTAGACTAATTTTTTAAAGCTATATATATATATATATATATATATATAATATATATATATATATATATATATATATATATATATATATATATATATATATATATATATATATATATATATATATATATATATATATTATATAAAGAAAAGGTTTTTTTAACTTTCGTGATCAAAACATTTAACTTAAATTTATTTGGACTAAAAGCAAGAGTTATTTTTATACCAAAAACATTTGTAGTGAGAACAATAATTAATAGTTAAAAGTGCAGTTTAGTCATCTGGTTTTAATAACTTTTTAAATACCACCTAGGGAGACAAAACTAATAAACTATTTATGAACTCTAACCTCACACCAAAGAAATTTAATTAAACTTACTTTTAGTTGAATGTTTTTCACACTTAAATGGAGTCCCGTTTTTTCAGAAAACCGAAAACCAATTCAATATTTTAAACTGCGCATTCGCTACCGTACTTTTTCTTCTCACATAAAATTATCTCCCTCACAGCTGTGGTCGAGCATGTATGAAGTTAGTAAGAGGAAGATAATTTTATGTGATAAAAAAGAGAGAGGTGCGCATGTGCAGTTAAAAAAAATGGTTTGCATTACAGGATATAGCCGCTAGTTATTTTGTGTGCCTGCAAAAAAAAAGCTCAAGTTGGTTGACTGCACAAAGATTGCAATTTTGTGCTAATCGTTGTACGTTCTATAAAAATCGACAATCAACAATCTTCGAAAAAAACCAACTTTAGTTGATTATTTCTAATTTATACTTTCCTTTTAATTAAAAATAGGTAAGAATTTAAACCGCCACGTAGATCTATACAAACAGGGACTTAAAAAGAAAATGTTTTATGATTTTTATTAAGTTTAGGTACCTATGTAAACAAAAATTTACCGATTGATTATTGGATAACATATTCTAACTTAAAAAAAAACTTTTTTTCAAACATTTATATACATATGTGCATATAGATACACAGACAGACATGCATACATACATATCTAGAGGTTATACTTACAACCTATAATCAAATTGTATAGAAAAACATTATTAATGATAAGATCTCAAAAAAAAAATCAATGAAAACCATACCTTTTCTCACATAGGATGGTAAACATATTCTATTACAGGTACATGTATAGCAATCCAAAACGTAAGCCGAACTCAAAAACAAAATATTCTTTTGATTTTTATTAGTTACCATTTTACTTATGTACCTACTTCAAAATTACAAGTTATAAAATTACTGGCAACATTGTTGCGAATTTGAAAGAAACCCTCAGTATAATACTTTTTGTGTGTGATGAAGTTCAGGATTTCTATACGGGGTCTACCTTTAGTTGAATGTTTTTGAGTCCAAGCAAATACTTTAAAATATTTTAGGTATAACATACTTTTTTTTTCAATTTAATAAGTTGACAAAAAAAACAAAAGGTATCTTAAACGATAAGGTTCTTTAGATAACGCAAGACTTAAAATGAGCAAATATTTTAAAAAATAATAATAAAAATAATAATAAATGAAATAATGCTTGCTAATATCCGAAAAATAAAGACTGATCTTAAAAAGACTAAGTTTTACGCTAAGTTTTCCTTAAACGATCAACTAGTGATTTAATGATTTGATTATTTACGCAAAAAGTATACATAAATTACTTTTTGTTTATCATTAATAGAGGAAATTATGTATAGGCTTTTGTTAATAACAAAATTAATTAAAGATGATAATAGAAATAAAAATAGTACAAAAATAATAATTTAGGTGTTCTTGATTAGTGCTATGCCTGTGCACTAGCATATTATTTTAATAATGACGTTATAGAGAATATTTTTATTTTATCGATTAACTAGGACAGCAAACAGAAAGGAACAAACTAACAAAAAAAAACAAAACATGTTTACAAAAAGACAACACATTTTTGTGATTTGTCATAGTTATATAGTCATAGAAAAGTTCTACAAAAACAATTGTACTCATAGAGTAAAAGAGTGGAGATTTTTTTTTTAAAGTTGTTTAAGATAGTGGAGACTTAAAGTTCGTATAGTCGAATATTTTCCATATAGGAGAAAAACATAAAAAATAAAATATTGTTTTATTGATAAACAATACAAAAATTCAAAAATAGTTTTAAAGAATCAAATGTTATTTATTTAGATAATATTGATTTTATCAAGTTATAATATAATGAGAACAAAAAAAATAGAAAAATGTATTTTAGCAATGTTAAGATTGCTATGATAATATCCAATTGGATTCAAGAATGACTTCAAAATGGAAAAAAAAATATATATGTACACAAATCGAAAAATTTTAACCGTTGATGACGTAGTTTTTATCCGGTTTATGGGATCTTAGAAAAGTCAGAGTCTAAGCACTGATTAAGAGCAAATGATCCCTATTTAAAAAAACAAAGCTTTTTGAAATAATGGACTCTAAAATATACTATATATAATCGATTTTACGTTAATACTTTAACCATTACGTTACGTTGATTTACTATAACACCCATATCCATCACAAAAGAACAAAACCAAAAGACATGTGTGGATTTTAACAAAAAATAAAATGATATTTTGTTTTTTTAAATATTACAAAAATAAAAAAAACAATTAAAAGTTAACAAAATATCTAAAATGTTCTGGTCACTAGAAAAAAAAATTACTCTACCAAAATAATAAAAAGTTAAGTATTGGACTTTTTCCGTGTAACAAAAAAAACAAGACTAAAATTACATATCTGATAGACGATTGATGCATATATTATCTGAAAAGATACAATTTACTTCTACTAAAGCAAAGTACAAAAGAACTTAAAGTTATCACTGATAATTAAAGGTTACAAAAATTCTGTACACTTATAGATAGAACTGTGGCCATAGCGCGATGGAGACACTGTCTCTAAGTCCAGCGATTGTTATGCCAACTACCAATCTCCACAGCTAATTAGGTATTCTTTACAAAATTTGTGATAATACACTTAGTTTTTATGTAATTAGTTTGACGGGTAACATTTTACAGAAAAAAAAAACAGTTGTTTGCTGTACACTAGAAATTTTTTTATACAAAGATTTTATTTACTTGATTTTAAATATACCCTTCCATTAAGATGTTTTTGATTAAAAACTTTCTAATTCAAATAAGACTTTTTCGTTAGTCTATAGGTGTTATCACTGCTAAAGCCAAAGACAGTGGTTTTGTTTATACAATTTCAAGACAAAAGAAAATATATATATTTCATAATGTAAATATTACCAAATGACATAAAGATTAGCTTAAATGGCTTATCAACCCTATAAAGTTAAAATAGTAAAAATCTGATCATAAAATTTTATAATGAATGAAAATACTTCCTTATTCTGCTGTTCTTTTCTGTTTTTCCAATTTCTGATTATTTCTTGATGTTAATATCTTTTTTTTAAATATCACTGATAAAAATATAACGGTTTTCACTTGATATGGAATGACTCAAGAGTCGTCTACTCTTACGGTTGTATCTCCTAGGTTTTTCCTATTCCTATACCATTAAACACTAAATTTCTAAAAATCCTAACTTTTAGTTACTATCTCAAATATTATCTAATTACCCTATTTTATAACCAAGTCAGAAAAATTGTCCAAATGTCTACCATAAAACCTGTTTTAAAATAATATCCCATCATCACTTCAACACAGGTTCCTGTAAAAATATATAGTGACTCTTGTATACCAAATCTAAATCATGTTTCGTCATAATAAAAAAAAATATTGGTAGATCTACCATTTTTATATTGAAAATTGTATTGTAAAATATAACATTTATTTAACGACAACGCTATTGTCCCCCTAATTAGAATACTGTGAATTCCACACTTACAGATGTATGACGAAGAAAGAAACTAGTCTACATCTTCGTGTTAAATAAATTTTTCGGTCTATTGTTTATCCAGTATAACTCAAAAATGAGTTCCCAACATGACGAAATAGAAAATTACCTAGATCTCCTACTGGTATCTACTAGGTGTGACGTCACTGTCTTCATTAACCTACCCTGATATAACTTTTATTCGTTTCATAGGTAAAGTTTTACCTTTACCTTGAATAGTTTTTCCCAAATTTAAATTCCCATTTTTACAAAATTATTTGACTTGAAAGAAACCCAAAAATCCAACCCAAAAATTTTTACGCTGTTTTAGACCAGTTCACTTGTAGACCCTGTAAGCTATAATTTGACGGCTTAATTAATTCAGTAGTTTTCTTAATAAAGATTGGTTAAAACATTTAACTGACTATAACGTAACCCTATGTTCAAAAATTGAGTTACGATATTAGGAGATACGGCAACAAGCAAAACGAATATAGACCAATAGAAAATTTTAATTATAGGTATACCATTGAAACACCCTCTCGAGTGGAGAAGAAAAATTTCCCTTATATACTGCCTCAACTTTCTTCTCAGTTATTGGACAGCTTAAATCCAGCTAAAACACTCATTCCATAAAAAAACATTTTATAAAATAATCTAAACTATAATGATACAAACAGCGAAAAAATTAATTCGCCCTCGTCTTACAAAAAAAACAACAAAAGAAAAAGGAAACGCGACGATTCCACATGGCGAATTATTATTGGTCTATTGTTTTATAACATTCCTTAGACATCAAAAGATGCATACCGAGCACATATCAATTTTGCCATCCCATGTAGCCATATCAAAGTTACGTTAAAAGAAAATTCTAGGATGCTTTAATTAAAAAATACTTCCCTCTCACATATTTACTCAATAGATAGTAATAGACTTTTGTCATTTATAAAAATATCTCAAAAATTACTAAACAATTTTAAAACAATTAGTTCTTAAAAACTTTTAACTTGATGTTTTGGTGATATACAACCCAATACAAACAATACAATTCTGAAATAAAAAAAAATATGAATTGAGTAAAATTTTTGGGGGAAAAGTCCAGAGAATCGTAGACCTCTACAGTTGTTGGATGTCATGGTCTTCACCTATAAAAGAAAACGAAGTTATAACACTAATTTTATACATGGTTTAACCAAATATAATAAAACTTTTTCTTTAAAACATCATTTAATTAATTTATTATGCTTTTGACATTGTGTTTATACACTATTATTTTTCTTTTCATTAAAATCGGTCTCGTAGTTATTAAAAATTAAAACAAGTTTATAAAAATTTTAAATGAGTGCTCATAAATTATGATGATTAGATGACAATTGAAAACTTTTTTTGTTAGGCGAATAAAACAATGAAAGCTCGACAAATGCAAAGTTAAAATGCTAAGGCATTACTTAATTAATTTATTTTATATATGTTTATGTAATGGTGGACAGGCTTGCTTTTGCAATGCAAGAGAAAAAATATCTTTACTGTCAAAATTGCAAATATTGACACAGAAAAAACTTAAAAACTCAAGACAAAGATGATTGTCCCTTTTGACATCGACGATCTAATCTAAAAACTCAAGAGAAAGATTGTTCCTTTTGACTTTCAGATTGATGTAGGATCTAGATTAATATTTTTTTATAGGTTTTTCAATACGTGTGTAGCTTGAGCTATTACAAAAAAAATTAAACTTTTTAAAGAATGGGTAGGGGATGAAATGTCAACTACCTCTAATTCAGAAAAATTAATCGTTTATTTAAACAACTACACTTTCCATTCAAATGGAAAGTGTCGAAATGAATGCAATAAGAAGATCAATGAGAATATCCAGAACTAATCATATAAGAAATGAGATCATAAAAGAAAGAATGGGAATCGAGGGAAGCATAACTGATGACATCACTAAAAGGCAACTGATATGGTACGCCCATGTACAACGGATGAGCGACGAAAGATTACCAAAACAGGTCCTAGAATGGCAACCAATAGGGCGCAGAAAAAGAGGGCGTCCTAAACTGGATTGGCAGCATTCAATCCAAAGATCAATGTGTAAAAAAAAAACCTGACGGAAGATGACTGTCAGGATCGAAGGAGGTGGAGAATAGGCGTCGGACAACGTAGAAAAACGTTCTAAACCGACATAGTAGTAGTAAACAACTACTGTGTAGAGTAAGTCCAACTACAGCAAAATAGTAATAACACATTAAAAAACAGTGTTTTGAAAAAAGAAAGTAAGCTCTGATGATAATTGCATAAAAATTATCTTTTTTTTTAATTAAACAAGATAAGAAGATTACAGTGAGTTAGCAAAGAAACAAATGTACTAAATCTTTTGTTTACCAAGATAGTTACGCACGCAAGTTATTATCTCTGTGTGCAAATAACTTAAAACTTTTGAGATTCAGTGCTATTTACATATCCTAAGAATATCCTGGATGTATGTATCTATCCAACATTTTCTCGGAACGCAAAGAAAAAACAAAAGAATACTGTAAATGAAAGAAAATTCAAATTTTCTGTATACTAACACAATTCGCAGTCAAAACTGTGAAGTAGTTCGATTAACTGTGCAGAGAAATCTTAACTGAAAAATTATAGAACTTTATGCATATAATAGCTTAGCTAAGAGGGCATTGTGTTATTAGCACTTTTCAAAAAAAACATACAGTACGAAGTACGGAGTAGGCCTGGCAAATAGACCTTTCTGAGGGCAATTATTATATTTTCTTAATATATACAAGTAATTTCTAAAGTGAATCAATGGTGACTTAACTGAGGACTGGCAAGTATGCGTTGGGCTACTTTTTGTTACCAGTTGATAAAGATTATTACGATCAAAGATTATCTTATAAATTTATGGAAAATATATGACATTAACAGATAAAACAAATCAAAATTATCGAACGAACTCAAAACTTGAGAAACATTTTTACATCTCTTTTAAATCTTAACATTGACAAAAAAAATACTAACCAATAGGTTTATGTTTGAATAGTTGTTTTAAACAAAAAATTAAGGTTCAAAGCTCAAATGACATGTTTAAGGTTAACAAAAATAGAAACAAAAAGTCTTAATTACTTCATGGTATAATTTATAAAAATGAAATCTAGTTGAATGATAGATAGAAATTTATGTAAGCTGTTTTCAGTAGCGAACTGTACTCGCGGTCTATTGTGTAACACTGTGTTTTACATGACGTGGTAGAAACTAATGGTTTTGCCAATATACTTATATATTAACTTAGTAGCAAAATTTTAAGAAGAAGAATGATCTAGATCTTAGGAAAATGTACTATCAACTGTAAAAAGTTTTTATGAAAAACTTTATATCATATAGATATCAAAATACCAATTTTTTTTAGTTTGTAAATATAAATCTTATATATATTTTATAATTTAACGCACAAAAATCGTCACATGTGATGTGGTTACGAGAATATTAGGAATAATGTACATAAGCCATTATTTCCTAGATTTTACTGGGTACCTCAAAAATTACCGACCGACCTTAATGAAATTTAAATCAAGGAACTGCATTCTTCTAACTGGATTTTTGTTTGAAAAATATTAATTTAAACCTTGTACCCATGAATGAAAAATCAAACATTGGATCCCCGTGAGCTTTCAAGCTACCCACGGAAAAATATGAGAGAAACAAAACTTTTTTTCGCGAAAGCTTGTTTGATTTATAAATTCAATATCATAGTTTAGTTGATAGATATCGTAAAGTTAAATGTGTATAGATGCATCAGGTGCGGATCTACGGGAGGGAAAAAAAGTGAAATTTCCCCCCCAAATCTTAAAATATATTGTTTTTTGGACACACATAATACCCTGGTCTGGACAATATGCAAAACAGTTCTATGCAATATTTATTATAATATTTCCTCCCCCAAATAAAGTTCCTAGATCCGCCACTGTTAGGCGTACGGAAGAAAACCTTTTTCCCAAACACGTGTTCGTTTTAAAAATTCCTTATAACTATTTTTGGGTACCTACTAACACAAAAAATACTATATTCTCTGTTCTAAATAAAAGACCTTTTGGAAATACCCATGCGTTTTATAATTTTGTTTATCTTTGAAATGGTCTAGCCATTTATCGTTTTACAAATGGATTAATAGTTGGTAATAAAAGACTTAAAATATTAAATTATATAACGGTTTTTTCTTCCGTGTGGGAAACCTTTCTTGGATATTTTTAAAAAATGCAGCCTAAATAAAAAGAAAATAGGAAAAATAAAAAAAAGTTTTACCATACTTAAATTGATTCAAGCAAATATACAGGGTATCTTTTTGTAACGTATCTATGTACTTGTCATTCCTAGTTTATAATAATATAAAATTTTTAGCAATTTGCAAAAGCTAATGAATTATCGAAATATTTTATATTTGTTTTACCCCACTCACGTTAGCGAATGGTAGACTTTTCTAACAGATTTTTGTTTTGGATTTTGGCACGCGATTCTTGAGATATTTAATTGCAATAATTTTCAGAAGTTGATTTAATTTTTCAAAATAGTTTATTTTCTTAAAACAATACTTTTTAACACTAATTATTAAACTGATTAAGTCGTTCAACTAATTTATGTCTCGTTTCCTTACTACTAACCCTATCTAATGATTATTAACTAAAGGGTTTTATATTTGTTGTTTGATTTTAATTAATTTTATAATTAGGTTAGCTTATTGGTTATGTATAACCTAAATTTCCATATTGCGTTTTCTCTTTAATCAGTCTTTAATTATTAAATGGAAATTATGATATATTTATTTTAATAATTATTATTTATGTTTAATAATATTATTTTTAAGATTATGTATAAAATTATTACTAACTCAAAATACGCGAGTTTTTATTTTAGGAAAAATATAAAAACCTTTATCAAATTTTAAAGGTCAAGTCAAATTTAGAAAAATAGATTGATTTATCATTATCTTTGGTTAAATTTTAGAAACAATTATTAGTACTTCTCTTATACAGTATAGAAAAAGTGCTATTAAGCAATCGTTTTAGCTTTTCTGGTGGTTTGGGTTACACCTACATATTACATCAAACATGGTACTTTGATCTTATCGAATTTATTTATTTAAATTGTTTATATTTTTAGTTATTTAAAATATGCTACTTAATTTTGCATATCTTTTAATAAAAATCAATAATGTACCTATCGTCATAAAGACATGGACATGACCTGTAAACTTGGTCTTTTTAATAAAAATTACAAGAAATGGAGACAACAAATTATCGTTTTAAAACAAGCAAAAACGGTTAAGAAAATCCTTTACTGTGTTAGGACATTGATTTGTGGCTTTCTTTAGCCTTATGAAATAAAAATGCTATGAGATTATGTTTTTCCAAAAAAATTACTTTATGGCTTTACTAAGTGTCATTTAAGACATGGTCGATAGCACCAATACATTTGTTAAATCGATCGTCTTTCTATCAAACAAATATATTGTAAACTGGATACCCTGGGAAAATAAAAGAACTAGTGGAGGACCACAAATGAGATGAGCAGACGATTTGAAGAAACATGCGGGAACTAGATGGATGAACATGGCGTCATACAGGAACGAGTGGAAGATATTGGAGGACGTCTATATCCAAAGATGGATCGAAGAAGGCAAAATTTTATTTTTTGTAAAAGGTTTAATGAATGTACTGTTAACATTACCAATGCAAAACTTGTTCAATTACCGTGCGAATAAATACCCAACTCAAAAATACGGTCAGAAAAATTATTTTTTTGTGTCTACTGTGTTCTCGATCACACATTGTGCTCAGAAAAATGAGATCTTCACTCTTGTTACTTAGAAAATAAAACTAGTGATGGTTTTTATAACAAATAATGTTTAATTACAACATGCGCAATGTCAATCATTGCTCCCCCTGGTGGAGTTTAGTGTATTTAAATACAGATGATAAAATAAAATATTCCTACAAGGACTTTATAAATAAAAATTTTGACTCGATCTAAAATATGTACTGAGATAAAAGCTTATGCGCAGTTCTCAGTAGGTCATATAGTCCTGTCTTAAGTTTAGTTTACGTGTTTTGACTTTTAAGTTAATTGGTGGATAATTTATTTATTTTTCCAGTAAAGTTATTTTTCAATACAATGACATACGAATAAAAAAATAGGATGACACTCTCTCTAAATAGGCTAAGTTGTGTTTTACGGATGGTAACTAGTAAACCGATTGGATGCCATCTTTATTTTTTCTACAAAAAGGTTTAGTTTTCTGTTAGGCTAACGTTTCAATTTTTGAAAATATGAAAAATAACGTACATTTTTCGCTAAAGTTGGTTATTTTATGGCTTTGATTGAAAATAGGTCGAATTTTCTTAATATCCTTTCTTAGGACATAAATTTAGATTAAAAAAAAATAGGTCTTCAAAGTTAGACATGTACCAAATTTTAATTGTGACAAAGATCAGTATTTTTTTGTATGATCATATGAGCTTTTTATCAAGCTCCTTAATAATTTTTAAATTTTTTAGTATTTATCCAGAAATCCTACATCATGGTTTTAACTCAGAATGATCTAGTTGGTTGGGTTTTAATTTCAAAAGTGTTAATATTTTATAAGATATTTAAGTGTAATAAGTTAATTTATTAACATAAATAGTTAGTTACCTAATTACTTCGCATGAAGCGGATTAATTTCTTTTAGGGCAAAGATAATAACTCCTCTTTAAGCAAAAACAATTTTTATTGTGATTTTCCCAAAATATTTTTATTATGCTGCATCTACATTATACCCTAAGAAGAGACGATAAATTAGTTTACGACTTTCAAACAAAAACACAAAAGTTTTTGTCCGGACACTCTAGTCGGCTTTACCTGAATCAAAGGAAATTGAATGAAGGGTTCTACAATAGGTTTTTCCATTTTATAATATTTAATTAGGTATACCATTTTGCAAAAATGGCTTGACAATAACCTACGATAATAAACGACAATATACTTTTTAATTTGATTAAAAATATTATGAAACGAAATTCACTTGATTACCTACATGTTGGTGAAAGAAAATATATAAAATAAAGTCTCTCAAAAAAACCAAAAAAATATACAGGAGGTTGTTTTTACATTTACCTGACTTTACTTAAAAGCTGTGAATTTGCAGATAGCTGATCCCACTATTTGCTGTAATGAAATAACAAAAGTAATCTTATCTGGAATGGATGCATATATCCCACATACAATAAAACGCAGAGCTAATGCAAAACCTTGGTTCAACAGCCAGTGTCAAACGGCTCTACAGAAAAAACACAGAGCATATAACCTTTGGAAACGACAACAAACCGCTCAAAACCACACAGAATTTATAGAAGCCAGAAATAGTTGCAAAATTACTATTGACGCCGCCAAAGAAACATACAATCAAAGAATAAAAAACAGGTTGTTGAATTGTCCAAGTAGTTCTAGGTCCTTTTGGTCTCTTGCAAAAGCCGTTGGATCAAACTTCACCAAGTCATCCATACCACCACTTACAGATAAAAATACTCACTTAGCCACAACATCAGAGGAAAAAGCCAATATGCTGGCCAAAATCTTTTCCTCCAACTCAAACCTAACAGTGCCAAATGGAAAAACTCCACCGTTCATTGAAAGGGTTTCCCACAGTATGCCAGAGGTACCCTTTTGTCACGGAGAAATACGAAATTCCCTTAAAGGGTTGGATACAAACAAAGCAATGGGTCCAGATGGCATTCCCGCGATAGTACTCAAAAATTGTGCTAGCGAACTCACCCCAACTTTCGCAAAATTATTCAATTTATCTTATAGGCAAGGAGTATATCCATCATCATGGAAGTCTGCCGCAGTACAACCCATTCCAAAGAAAGGAAAAAGGACAGATCCGTTAAACTATAGACCAATTGCTCTACTTCCGGTGATATCAAAAGTAATGGAAAGAGTTGTGAACAATCACCTAACCAAGTACTTGGAAAAGTACAAAATTATCAACGACAAGCAATACGGATTTCGAAAATATAGGTCAACTGGCGATTTACTTACATACGTCACTCACTTATGGCAAAAAGCGATTGAGTTGCGAGGTGAAACAAGAACAATTGCCTTAGATATATCTAAAGCATTCGATAAAGTCTGGCATGAAAATCTGCTCAACAAGCTCAAAGCAACGGGATTGTCGCCAAGACTTTGCACTTGGTTTGAAAGTTACCTTAAGGATAGATCCATTTATGTTGCACTGGTTGGCCGGAACTCCAACTCTTACCAAATAAATGCTGGTGTGCCACAGGGAGCAATCCTTTCGCCAACACTTTTTCTGATTTACATAAATGACCTCATAGATAAAACAGTAAATCCACTTTATTGCTTTGCAGATGATGGCAATGTAGTCTCCTCAGTCATACCACCCACATGTCTCTCCGCACGTGAATTCCATTACCTTAGACTAACTGAAATATCACAGATAAATAACGACTTGGAGATAATAGAGGACTGGGGCAACAAAAACCTTGTACAGTTCAACGCGCAGAAAACCCAAGCAGCCCTGTTTTCAAAAAAGACCAGCACCGGTGAGCCAAACATCATGCTATCTGGAAGTGCTGTCGCATTGCAGAGCCAGTTGAACATCTTAGGAGTCACTGCAGAGACCAACATGTCTTGGCACAGTCACGTAGCAGATATAGCTAAAAGGGCGTCCCAAAAGCTTGGGGTGCTATTTCGTACAAGACATCTGTATACACCAAGCCAACTGCTGACACTCTACAAAGCCCAGATTCGACCGACTATGGAGTACTGCTCACATATATGGAGTGCGGCACCCAAACATACCTTAATGCTTTTGAACACCGTGCAAAAACGAGCTATCAAGCTGATCAATGACCCCGCACTTACCCGTAGCTTGGATAGTCTCGAACATCGAAGAACTGTGGGCGATCTATCTCTCTTCTACAGGTATTATCACGGAAAATGCTCTGAAGAGTTGGCACGTATGATCCCCCCGGGAGTAGCACCTACTAGGCGAACCCGTCAAACAGACGGTAACCATCAATTTATTGTCAAAATAGAGGCACCAAGAACCTCATTATATCAGAATTCATATCTCTGGAGAACAGCATCGCTGTGGAATAAACTCCCTGCGACAGTTTTCGCTGCAGGTTACAACCTGAACCGTTTCAAAACCAACACACACCAACATTTTCGCACACTTGCCGCTCCTCGAGCGTGATAGGGATCTCCTTGCGAGTGCGCATACCCGTAAAAAAAAAAAAAAAAAAAAAAAAAAAGTGCTGATAATATCCAACTTAAAAAAAATCAAATTTTCTTTTATGAAAAGAATAATACGTCATAAGAAAATTATAAAGCAAAAATAGTTCGACAAGTACGTCGTTTTAAAGAATGCTATGTTTGAATGCTATGTTCTGTAACATAAAACGTAATTTTTTTATTTTTAATTTGATAATAATTATATAGATTCGATTTTTGCTGTGGCTACATTTATTTATAGTCCATGGTTTTAACAAATTAGTGCTTTTAAAATTTTGAATGATTTACTTGTGGACCTTATAATAAAGAAATTTATCATATTTGACAAAGTTGTTACTGAGATACAAAGAAATCAGTCAGTCACGTTTATTTTCCAAAAAGAAACTTGTGTGCAATTTGAAAAAATGATGGTTTGAATTGTGCTAAATCTCAATCATACATATGATATAGATAGCACAAAAATTACAAAATGACAAAAAAAAAACATCTATCACATATTCTATACAAAATATTGCTAGTAGCTAGGTCTGTTTTTTGAGTTTATCCTGACCAGACACTTTACAACAGTCCTGTAGCACAAATTTATGACAGATGAAAAAAGTAGTTAGAAATTATAATTAATTTTTAAATTTATGCTGCAATATCAATGGAAAATTACTTGAGATTGATTAATTACACCATTGTGGATACTTAGATGGTCAAATAATTTGGCTAGGTACTTTTTGCCAAATGAAGTTTTAGATATTAAAGAAAACAATAAAACCAAAATAATATATATAAAAACAATGTTATAATGATTTAACATAAATTTTTGTATTATTTATACAAAAAATGTTATTAATTATTAATAAAAACGGTTGGTTCAAAAAAACAAAAAAACCTGATATTTATGCAATAAAATAAATCAAAAATATCCTCCCCTAGTTATATTTGACGGGTGTCTTCAAAAAAATTCAATGGTTTGTCAGAGGAAAGGTTGGCAATTATTGTTTCAGCCAACTAATCAAAAATAAAGAGTTGCAACGAACTCTTTTTTTGTGTTTTTAATAAAAGATTCTTAAATAATTCAGCTAGAAAAACAAAAGCTCCTTAAGTTTCTACAAAATAGGCTTTAAATGGCAAGAAAATGATAAGTTTAATGAAGAACAACATGTGCTACATTTAAGACAAAATAATGGACTCTTTTATCCATTTTGTTTAAATACTATTTTGATGGAACAATTTTAAAGTTTACCAACGAGTTTTGGAGTTATAGCTCAAATCTAGAGTTCAGTAAAGCTTTATTAAGGCAAAATGATTAACCAATCGCATGCTGGAGAGTCCGTCATCCAGATAGAAATAGAGAGCATTTTATTTGCTGGCATATTTGGATAGTATTTAAACTTAACTTTTCAATAAAAAATATTCTACCAATTTATCTTTTCAAAATTTAAAGTAATATATATATATCAATAGAAAAATTGTCATGACATTGACATTTACTGTTTCAAGGACAAAAAAATATTCAAAAATATTAAAAAATACATAAAATAATTGTAAACACAAACACAAGTACTTTCAACCATCCTCAAAACAGGATCAGTGGATGTTCGGGTTCAATTCTCTTACGAGACTGCCTTTATGACTTGGTTTTCTATGTGGGGATGCATAGTGAAACACCAACATTAGAGTACAAAAAGTTTAATTAATCATGTTCTTGGATAAACTTACATCTGTTGGATCTTAACCTAATTTTACTTAGTTAGTTAAAGGTTAGAAACTTATAACCTAAGTTAGTTAAGTTTTTTATGTTACACACAAGGTAGGTATTTAAAATAGAATCAGAATTGTCCCAAGTTTTCCCTTAAAATACTGATATCCGAGTTATTTCCTTATGTTTTTAGGTTAGGTTAGGATTATACCTTTATGTTTCTCCCGATAGTTTATTCCATTTTTAAGTTAATTTAGAATTTAGTTATTCTGTTTCTATTAAAAAAAGGAAGAAAACTAAACTATTGTAAAGCTCTCATCAAGAGGTTATATCACAGAAGTATAGTACCACTTTTTAGAATGTTAAGACCATGTTGGTGCGCCAGTGAAAGAGTTTCAGTACCAACTAAAAGGAACACGTTTGGGCGCCCGTGAAAAACATTCACTCTAACAAAAAAAAGGCCATGTGAGGGAGTGCTAAGTATTGTTTTTATGTTTCTTTACGTTTTCTTTATTTTTCCCACTTAGCTGCTTCTTTTAAGCCAATGCTGAAATGGCAATCCATAGGCACTGGAGGATTCCACCGCTACCCAACCTTGGTCGCTCTACTCTGGTACTCGCCAACAGCTCCACAAAAACAGGAACTCGCTCCAGGCAACAACCAGAAGAAGACCGAAAGATGCAGGCCAAGAAGAAGACCAAAGACGAAGACCACTGAAGAAGACCCTAAACAAAATAACATGGAGTTATGCCAAGAACTGGACTACAACTTAAAAATAATTATAAAACTGGTTGCAGCCAAAATTCATAGACATTTTATGTCCCGAAATGAGTACTACTCAATGTTGCAGCAGATACTCATGTAAGAGAAAAAGTAATCTGAACTTAAAATTAACAGACACACATCTCACTGAAATAAGTACCACTTAGGTACCACTTAATAGTGCAACAGGTACTTAATCTGCACTTTAAAATTAATCAGTACATGTTACATTAAAATAGTACAATTTAATCAGTATAAAATAATCTGTAACCCATTTTTAAATAAAAATGGGGACAATGCAGTAAGAGTTCCATCTCTATGCCAGTGATCTCTAAGCTCATAACGGGGCTCTTTAAACTTATAACACAAAAATATTTACAAAAAGAACACAATGCCTAGCAAGAAGTGTTACCTAACCTAAATGTAGACTCACCTCAAAGGTCTTGAGGGCCTATACTTCCAAAATGGGGTAATCCAATATACGGGTAACGTTCAAGTCTGAAAACAATGGAGAAAATCCAATAAATGCCGATGGGAAATGGTATAGGAAGCCAGAAAAATGGGGTAACAATGACCCAGAACCATTAAAACATTAAAAAAACAAATTACCTTACGTAGACAGCATGGCTTGGGGCGACTTCAAATTAATTCCGCGAAGCGGGGCTCATCTATAGTTTTTGTCAACCAAACACGGCTACAGAACCAAACTATAGCCAAACTAAAGGCCCTCTCATGTAAAAACCGCCAACGGCGTCTCTACGGACACGAAATAAGCCCTCAAAAGCTCACCCCAACACAGGCGTCACGTCCCTTCCAAATTTTTTTACAGAGAAAAAAAAGACGTTGCGCTCCAAAAATTGACAGGGAAATTGACAGAGACGTGCCAGTGTTCCCAACTACAACGAACAACCTATGTTCCCTCTTCTCAGTCTCATGCCAGTCCAATCGGCCCCTCTCTCTATGGCGAGACGCAGCTTTCACTAAGGAAGGATAACGCAAAAGAATGGCCATTTATTTTTCGTTGGACAAGGACTTAACCTAGCGATTAAGCGGGTGCATACGGGGGTTAATCTGCCACCTGTTCTGTGTCATGGTCGATGTCAAATAAATGTCAAAACAAATATTTTTGGGGCATAGGCCTAGGCCCCCTTTTACCAGATTAGTGATAACTCGGTAAACAGTGCGATCAAAAAAGGCTAGTAGTCCAATCAAGCGGTCGTGTAACGTTCTAGTGAAGATGTTTTCAGTATGCAGTGTCTCAGAGACGTTTCTTACCACACCCCATCGCTTCACTCATAAATCAGAAGGCACAATGGCAAGGCCCTATAAATACGACCATGAAAGATGTGAAACAACGACACTAGGGTCCGAGATGAACCACACGGCCCGACAGGAATATGATAGAAGACAGGAGACGCAACTCTAAAGGTAGGAAAGTACCATAAACTGATCTTAAATGCAGCAAGGGTCTATTCCCAGAAGGCTCTATGATATGTTGAATATTATGACTCATCAGTAGTGTACAGCGTGTCCCATTTTCGATGGGATTAAATGGGAAACTCGGTTATTATTAAAGATATCGAATTTCTGATTGCACCTTACCGTGCTCTTTTTTGGAGCCCTTTAAAATGGTGTAATCAGATTTTTGCTATACCCCGTGGTTTCGCTAATACAGGGAGTTTTTGAAAAAATTGCATTTTAATTAATTCCTTGTATCTCGCTTATTTTGCAAGATATTTTTATTGTGTAAAAACCTTTCTATGGCAACTTTTTTAGAGCAAAATAATGACGTTGTCAATTTTTTTAAATATTGTTTAGTTTTTGAGATATGGTATTTATCATAAAAAAATTAAATACGGACCTGGATTTTTTTTATTACTACTTTCATTGGTTTCATGCTATTATTACATTAAAATGATAAAACTTTAATATTTTTTTGATTTAAGGTTAAAAAAAAATTTAATATTTGAAAAAAAAAAATTATAGTCCGAACCTGGAAATTTCCAACGTAATTATAAATTAAAAATTGCAAGACACACTAGTTGAACGATTTTTAGTTTATCTGTTTTGAAATGATAATTAAAAGATTTATAAATAAAGTAAAAAACGTTAAAAAGTTACAAAAATAATATCATACTAATTATTTGATGGTAGCACAGCAGGTCATGAAATTTACAAAACAAAAGCGTGGAATTGACATTGTCATTTTACTTGTCAGTTTTGTGAAAGGCTTACAATTATTTTGAACTGACTAGAAATCGACCATATCCAGATTTTGAAAAATGTGATATGTTTGCAACAAATCCCAATATTTAAATGGCAGAAATATTTTTATGCAAAATGCGCTAAGAAAAATTACTCAAAAATGCCAACAATGTTTTACACATAATGGTTTAATCAGAAAAATTAGTTATTTTTTATAATTTGTTTTTTTTTTGTTTTTTTCGTAGTCTTTGTTTCAAATAAATCTGTAAATTAACGTAAAACCATTTTAATATGCTAAGTATCAAAACAGTTAAACTAAAAATTGTTTATCTAGCAATTTTTAATTTATATTTATGTTAAAAATATGCAGGTTCGGACAATTTTTTTTTAAATATTAAATTTTTTTTTACGTTAAAACAAAAAATTTTAAAATTTTTATTATTTTATGATAATACTAGTATGAAACCAATTAAAATAGTATTAAAAAAAATCCAGGTCCGTATTTAATTTTTTTATGATAAATACCATATCTCAAAAACTAAACAATATTTTAAAAAGTTGACAACGTCATTATTTTCTTCTAAAAAAGTTGCCATGAAAAGGTTTTTACAGAATAAAAATATCTCGCAAAATAAGCGAGATACAAGGGATTATTAAAAATACAATTTTTTCAAAAACTCCCTGTATTAGCGAAACTACGGGATATAGCAAAAATCTGATTGCGCCATTTTTAAGAGCTCAAAAAAAGAGCACGGTAAGGTGCAATCAGAAAATCAATATCTTTAATAATAAACGAGATTCCCATTTAATCCCATCGAAAATGGGACACGCTGTACCTACATAACTGAGCCAAATATAAGCTCACCCTGTCTCAGGACAATTACAGTGTGTCACACAATACCTGTAAAGCCAGAAAATAGAAAGTAACATATTCCCTTTTGTCTTTTAGTTACAAAGGAGTACCAGGGTACGAGTTAATTAAACCAGGCCTCGCAGTATTTCCATCGGCACTCCTTCAACATCCAACAAGGTACAATCCCAGTATTAGCTATCTATAAGACTATTGGTAGTATTTTTGATTTGGATACATATGCCTTACTATAAGTTTTAATCTTTAATATATAACAGTTGTTTCTTTACTCCGCAGATATTATTTACCAGCAGTAAAGAGAAAGTAGAAAAGTAAAAATAGATGTCACACATTTATTTTATCAATCTGGTTATTTCTCTCCTAGATACAGAAAGGTGAAAGTAGTCGAACGGGGTGATGTGAGTAAAACAACAGTTACTTTATAATTCATTTGTACGGGAATTCTGGACCGTTACACTCCCCCCTTCCTCCATCAGAGGTGAACACCGACTAAAAACTGACATCAATCGACTAGTGGCACTAGTTTGACAAAATAAACATCCTGAACTTGGACATCTCGTAGATTTGAGCATCACCCTTTTTGAAAGTGAAAACAGGACGCACACAACCTAATCTACGCCACAACCAAGTACAGGTCCATGCGGCAAACAAGTCCCATCGGCCTTAAGTACATTAAACCTAAACCTAACTTACAAACTAGTTACGCAGCAGTATCGCTAAGCCAATAACTCCACCGAGAATTCGTCGATATCGGGAATTAACTTTTACACGTCACACCCACTCCAGTGAAATCCACCCTGAGAAAAAGAAAAAAAAATTATCCAGGCCTTGATGATCAGCCGAATATGGCACCTGAAAAGTATAGATCCGGAAATCACCTAAACTTCAGTGCTATAAAATAAGCGCCCACCACTAACCGGGTTTAGTAATTGCCTGGAAAGGATGTTAAGTCCAGCGCAACTACCGCCAAAGTGGATCTACTTTGAGGGCAATGTGTACACTCACTCTACTACATCCGCAAAAGGTTAACACCGATCAACGACAATCTTGTCTTCTTATACTCTTAATCCGAGTTATCATCGTCATCAGCGATGATGACTGGCTTCAAGTCTTGCACGTGCCAATTGCCGATGCAAACTTTTCCATCCAGCTCCTCCAGCTGATAAGTCACAGTTCCTAGCTTTTTCTTAACGCGGAACGGACCGATGTACTTAGGACAAAGTTTGGCGTTTACATAGTTTAAGGCATCTGACTGAACTTTGTTTCGTCTCCACACCAGATCCCCAAGGAAATAAGATACATCCCTGTGTCTCAGATTGTATCGGACACGGTTCTTATCTGCCGACCTCTTCATTTTTGTTTTAACGGCTTGATATAAATTCTTAAACCTTCAAGTCTGTTCTCAATTGCTGGTCGAGGTCCTCTATCAATATGATAAGCATATTTTCGACCATCAGAAATGTATTCTCTACCAAAGTTGATGAAATACGGTGTAAAACCTGTGGCTTCGCTCTTTGACGTTCTGATTGCACATGCTAGTGCAGGCATATTATCATCCCAGCGTCTCTGATTCTCTCCGACGTACATGGATACCATCGTTTTCACGACTCTGTTCGCTCTTTCACAAGGGTCTGCCTTGGAATGATATACGGCCGTATACGAAATTTTAAAGTGATACTTGTCAGCCAGGGCCTCAAATTCCTTGCTTTTCATCTGAGTTCCATTGTCGCAGATGACATATTGGGGCATACCAAAGGTAAGAATAATGTCCTTCTCTAAATGTTTACAAATATACTGGGCTTTTGCAGAACGAACTGGAAAGACAGCCACATACTTACTGAAATAATCACTTACGACCAGCATATGAGTGTTACCAGTTTTGGACGCACGTGGTAGTGGTCCTACAAAATCGAGACTAATAACTTGCCATGGCTGGGTAGGTTCGGGAGTCTTTCCCATGTGACCTGCTGGGGCCTTCTGGCCGACTTTATATTTTTCACAAGTTTCACACCGATTTACATATCTGGTTATATCGGAGTGCATCTTTGGCCAATAGTAACGGGTTTTAAGTCTGTTATACGTCTTGAATATGCCCAAGTGACCAGAACGAACATCATCATGCGCCTCATGCATGACTTTTCGACGAGCGTCCTTCGGAAGAACAATCTTCCAATAATCGGAACCTTGAGCTAACTCAGGTATAACTTAAGTCATTTTCCACCCGCCACTGAGGGTATTTCAGCGAATCAGCTTGGATAGAATCTTTAAGCTTTCGGTACCATGCATCAAAATCATATTTTGCCTGCTCGACTATCAGAGTATCTACATTTGGTACAGTTCGAGACAAGAAATCGGGCACGACATGATCACGGCCTTTCCTGTGCACAATTCGGTAGTTGTAACCTTGAAGACGGAGAGCCCATCGAGCTAATCTTCCAGTCGGGTCTTTTAAGTTGTTCAACCAGACTAATGAGCTGTGGTCGGTGATTACAGTGAACTCAGTCAGCTCGAGATATTGCTTTAATTTATCGGTGACCCATACTACGGCTAAACACACACGTTCCGTGGTAGAAAACGCTTTCTCTTATTTAGTCAAAGACCTGGAGATATAGCAAATGACTTTCTCGCCCTCATCGAACTGTTGCGTCAAAACCGCGCCTATTCCAAAGGCAGACGCATCAGTTTGAAGCGTAAACGGTTTGTAATAGTCTGGGCACGTCAGAATTGGCGCAGATACTAGAGCAGACTTGAGCTGGTTAAAAGCGACGTCACACTCGGAAGACCAACGAAAAGAAACATTCTTCTGAGTGAGTCGAGTCAACGGAGCGACGATAGAGGAGAAGTTTGGCACGAAACGACGGTACCAACTGGCCATACCAAGGAAACTACGGACTTGTTTGACCGTTTTCGGCGCTGGAACATTCAAGATGGCGTCGACCTTGGAAATGTCACACTGGAGTCCTTCCCCGGACGCTATAAATCCTAGAAAACGAAGAGAACCAATGCAAAAGCTACATTTCTCTTCTGAAATAGTCAACCCTGCGGCCGTCAATCGGTCGAGGACAAGTCCTAGGACTCGAATATGAGTCTGAAAATCCGGTGCGATGCAAATCACGTCGTCGAGGTACACAAAGACGTAGGCCTGCAAATTCACTCCAACGACCTCATCAATAAGACGTTGCCAACACGCAGGAGCGTTAGTTAGGCCAAAAGGCATTCTTTTAAATTGAAATAAGCCGCGCCCGGGTACTGTAAAAGCAGTGAGTTCCCTGCATGACTCTTTTACACTCACCTGCCAATAGGCTGATCGTATATCCATGGAACTTATGTACTTTGCGTCCTTCAGACGGTCTAGAATCGAGGTAATATATGGTATCGGATAGGCGTCTTTTTTAGTAAATTTGTTCAAAAGACGAAAATCTATACAGAACCTGTGCTTACCGTCCGGCTTAGGCACCAGTAGGACCGGTGAGGACCACGCACTCCTGGAGGGCTCCACCACACCTAACTGTAACATTTTGTCTAGCTCCTCGTCAATTATCTTTTGCTTTAAAGGAGATATTGGGTAGTATCTTTGTTTCAGGGGCTTGGTGCCTTCCTGCAGAATGATCTCATGTTCATAAACTGTTGTAAACCCCAAACCGTCCTTCATTTTTAAGAATTTCTCCCGCAGAAGACTACTAAGTTGTTCTCGTTCCTCAGATGTAAGAAATTCGAGATCTTGAACCTTGCTGCCCGAACCACCAGAAGCAGTAACACATTCAACTTGTTTTAAAAAATTCTGAAAAATCTGACGTCTATCATGACCGACCAGGTCGAGGAACTCCTCGCCATCTCCGAAATACCACTGATTCCTTTTTAAATCATGTAAAATGTCCATACAAACGAAGAAATCCACGCCCAGAATCAACGCATGCGGAAAGTCAGGGACGACCATAACCGGTAAGACACGAACACGACCCATAAGACAAATCGGTATATCCACCACTCCTTCGATCTCAGAAGCTTGTCCATTCGCTACCACACATCTAGATCTACGACCTCTGTCCAGCTTTAGGCCTAGTTTACGAAGAACCTCCCAACCTGGACCACCAGCAATGGTCGAGCTAGCGCCTGAGTCCAAGAATGCTAAGATTGGGTTACCCAGTATGGTAACCTCTAAAGAAGGTCGTTTGTCGCCTGCTGCATGAGCCAAAGAATAGGCAAGAAAAGCCTGTTCCGGCCGAAGCTCGTCACCATGAATAGGGGAGGGACAAGGGTTCGCTAGAGGGGGACTATATTCTAGCGACCCTGCTCGGCGTTTCCCGAACAGTTAGGGCAATCGCGGATCGTAAATCCCTCTCTGGAGCAGCGAAAGCACTTCAATGACTTCCTTCTTTCAGGGCATTGGGGTCTACGATGACCGACCTTTCTACAGTGCCAGCAAGTGGGCTGTTCCTTATTTGTTTGGTCCTGTCGAGCAACCGAATTCTCCATCGAATTAATTGCGTGTATAGCGTTTTTATTGGTGGAACGCTTGTATACCAGATTTGGTTCCGTTAGTCAAGAACTGGTGGAAGGGGGAACAAAAGATTTGGCTCTTTGAATCGTTTCCTCCACTTGACTTCCTAACTCAATCAGATGATCAATCGAGTCTACATGATAAAACACCAAAGCCTTCTGCAACTGTGGCAAGAGGTTTCGACGAATGACCGCAAGTTGTTCCTGCATTGGAGGTGGATCTCTCAATTTTCGAAATAAATTCTGCATGCGGGTGACGTACAGGCCAACCCGTTCACCAGTTCCTTATGTCTTTTTAGGGATCTCCTCTTTGAGTTTCGTTTCATGATCATATGGTAAAAAGGTTTTCCACAGCCGATACTCAAAATCTTTCCAGTCTTTGAAGGTATCCCATCTCTCTCTATACCAGTCCTGGGCATCACCAGTCAAAAAATCATCCATAGCTCCAAGCAACAGTTCTCTGGACATGTTTCTAGACCTACACTTGGCCTCTAGATTATCTATAAAGGAGCTTAAACTGATATGACCATCGTATTTTGGGATGTTCCATTTTTCAAGTCCACACGCCTGTCCTGGCATCTGATAGGGATAGTTAACATGATTTCCCCCTGGGAACTGTTGATGAGCTCTAGGCATCTCTGGTTGAGCCTGTGTTGACGTATATGATTGAGACCAATCGGGTTGTCTCCTTGAGAGTTCGGGGTCAAAATGACTTTCGGCGATCCCTCTTGGCCAAGATATGTAGGGCGGTGCCTGATGAGGCATCTCAGGTCTACCACGACTCCGTTCCGTAGGCAGGGTCTCAATAATTGGTCCATCATACCGTGAGGAAGTAGCCTCCCGAAAGGTAGATTGCAGGTCATCTCGAATTGTAGAAAATTGAGGGACATGAGGGCGAGTGAGCTGTTCAGGACGCATCGTGGAAGCTGCAGGACCCACAGGGCTACATGGAGTCGATCCAAACTGGTAGTGTGAAGGTAAGTTAAAACTCACTCTTCTTTCCACCATTGGTTTACTTCGAACACCAGTTGATACAATCACGAGGGTTGACATCGGAAATCGCTATTCTGTAGTACGGGCAAGGAGGGGGTAGATCGGTTCAAGGGCTCGGCTAGACCTTTCAGTCTGTGGCTCAACATTAGTGGTCTCGTGCTCCTCGAAATCGATGAGTGAAACGTGATCCCCGAGATCGAGAATTGGCTGCACTGAGGGTTGCTCTGGGTTAGACTCCTGAACTTCGAAGCTAGGAAGTGGTTCCGAGAGATTATTTAATAAATTTCCCAAAAAGTCATTCGCACTGCCTTGGAGTCCTAAGGTTGCAATATTGAAAACACCAACAAGCGCCCGCAACAAGCCTTCGCACAATTCATGCAGACTTTCCTTCCTTCGGGCATCATCACCACTATCGTGTCTTATCAGATTGATTCCACCTCTGAGATGGAATAGTCGGGATTGGATTCGTTGATGTTCATTATGGCGATTGGCTTTATCAAATTCTTGGATACTTTCACCCAATTCATCCAACTTAGCCCGGCAAACCGCTAACTCCTTGATAGGGTCAAAACAAACTATGGCCTTTGACTGTCCTGCACGTTCTTCCGCCAATACTGCTCTTAATTGCGCTCGCTTATCCTGAGCCGCGTGACTCTTTATCTCAACTCCTCTACTCTCCAACTCGTAGGTAATCTCGTCACTTAACAGTCGGTTGACCTCCATCTTACAAATTTGACACAATTAGGTAATAAGGGACAACAAAAAAAAATAACGCACGTAGGTGCACTTCACTTCCTTGCTAGAAACACTACACTTAAACAAACAATACAACTACACTTTAAAATAAATTTGAGGGGTAAGACTCGAAACGGATCGGCCAGTGCCAGGAAACTTCAATGTATCACAGGGTTAGTACTCAAAACAAAACTTTTCAGCTACTTCATGCTTTTCCCGTCAAGGGAATATCTTAAGAAAGCGTGACGCGGGGCTTTTGTTTAAAAGGAGGGAAAAAAAGAAACAAAAGTTCTTGACTTGAAGAAAAAGAGAAAAAAAAAATTGAAAATTGGGAAAAGTAAGCAGGATTCTTCCTCTCTCTAGACCAAAAAATGTCCTGGGGTTTTGTTGAATTTAAAAAAATGATTTGGGGGTTTATT
This sequence comes from Aspidapion aeneum, assembly GCA_963576565.1. Classification (NCBI taxonomy): domain Eukaryota; kingdom Metazoa; phylum Arthropoda; class Insecta; order Coleoptera; family Brentidae; genus Aspidapion; species Aspidapion aeneum. Next base: position 67,286,092 of record OY755043.1, read on the forward strand.
AAAAAAAAAATATATTAAAAAAAAAATGACCTGGGGGTTTATTGAAAAGAAAAAAAAATTAATGACCTGGGGGTTTATTGGAAAAAAATGACCTGGCGGTTTATTGAAGAAAAAAAATGTTTGAAAAAAATGACCTGGGGGTTTATTGAAGAAAAAAAAATATTTGAAAAAAATTTGAAAAAAATGACCTGGGGGTTTATTGGAAAAAAAACTTAATGACCTGGGGGTTTATTGAAAAAAAAATATTTAAAAAAATGACTTGGGGGTTTATTGAAGAAGAAAAAAATAATAATAAAAAAAATGACCCGGGGGTTTAATGGAAAGAACAAAAAATTTTAATGACCTGGGGGTTTATTGAATAAAGAAATATTAAAAAAAAATAACCTGGGGGTTTATTGAAGAAAAAAATATTTAAGAAAAATGACCTAAGGGGTTTATTGGAAAGAAAAAAAAATTTAATGACCTGGGCCTTTATTGAAGAAAAAAAATATTTAAAAAAATGACCTGGGGGTTTAATGAAGAAGAAAAAAATATTTAAAAAAATGACCTGGGGGTTTATTGAAGAAAAAAAGAAATATATTTGAAAAAAATGACCTGGGGGTTTATTGAAGAGAAAAAAAATATTTGAAAGAAAATGACGGGGGGGTTTATTGGAAAGAAAAAAAAAATATTTGAAAAAAAATGACCTGGGGGTTTATTGAAAGAAAAAAAAATATTTGAAAAAAAATGACCTGGGAGTTTATTGAAGAGAAAAAAATATTTGAAAGAAAATGACCTGGGGTGTTGTTGAATAATAAAAAAAAATTTAAGAGAAATGAACTGGGGGTTTTGTTTAAATTTATAAAAAATTAAATGACATGGGGTTTGTTAAAAAAAAAATATAATTTTTTTTTTTAAATGACTTGGGGTTTTGTTTAATAACAAGAAAAATAAAACAAAAAATGACTTAAGGGTTTTATAGAATCAATAATAAATTTTAAAAAGTTGATAGAAGAAAAATGGCCTGGGGTTGAATTTTACAAAAAAAATGACTTGGGTTTTTTTTTTAATTGAAAAGGAAGGAACAACATATTTTTGGAAAACAACAACTTGGGACTTTTTGACTTGAAAAGACAAAAAATAATTGTAAAAAGAAAGTGACCCGGGGCTTTTTAATTTTAAAAGGAAAGAAAAAACTGAGCTGAGCTTTGTAATTAAAAAAGAAAACAAACACCTGAAAAAAAATTGACAGGAAGAAAAATTTACTTAGGGCTTTTTGAATTTTTAATAATGTGGGGTCACATAACGAAAAATATCAAAAATTGTTTCTATTAAAAAAAGGAAGAAAACTAAACTATTGTAAAGCTTTCATCAAGAGGTTATATCACAGAAAAAAAAAAGTATAATACCACTTTTTAGAATGTTAAGACCATGTTGGTGCGCCAGTGAAAGAGTTTCAGTACCAACTAAAAGGAACACGTTTGGGCGCCCGTGAAAAACATTCACTCCAACAAAAAAAAGGCCATGTGAGGGAGTACTAAGTATTGTTTTTATGTTTCTTTATGTTTTCTTTATTTTTCCCACTTGGCTGCTTCTATTAAGCCAATGCTGAAATGGCAATCCATAGGCACTGGAGGATTCCACCGCTACCCAACCTTGGTCGCTCTACTCTGGTATTTGCCAACAGCTCTACAGTAACAGGAACTCGCTCCAGGCAACAACCAGAAGAAGACCGAAAGACGCAGGCCAAGAAGAAGACCAAAGAAGAAGACCAATGAAGAAGACCCTAAACAAAATAACATGGATTTAGGCCAAGAACTGGACTACAACTTAAAAATAATTATAAAACTGGTTGCAGCCAAAAGTCCTAGACATTTATTGTCCCGAAATGAGTACTACTCAATGTTGCAGCAGATGCTCATGTAAGAGAAAAAGTAATCTGAACTTAAAATTAACAGACACACATCTCACTGAAATAAGTACCACTTAGGTAGCACTTAATATTGCAACAGGTACTTAATCTGCACTTTAAAATTAATCAGTATATGTTACATTAAAATAGTACAATTTAATCAGTATAAAATAATCTATAACCCATTTTTAAATAAAAATGGGGACAATGCAGTAAGAGTTCCATCTCTATGCCAGTGATCTCTAAGCTCATAACGGGGCTCTTTAAACTTATAACACAAAAATATTTACAAGAAGAACACAATGTCTAGCAAGAAGTGTTACCTAACCTAAATGTAGACTCACCTCAAAGGTCATAAGGGCCTATACTTCCAAAATGGGGTAATCCAATGTACGGGTAACGTTCAAGTCTGAAAACAATGGAGAAAATCCAATAAATGCCGGTGGGAAATGGTATAGGAAGCAAGAAAAATGGGGAAACAATGACCCAGAACCATTAAAACATTAAAAAAAAAATTACCTTACGTAGACAGCATGGCTTGGGGCGACTTCAAATTAATTCCGCGAAGCGGGGCTCGTCTATAGTTCTTGTCAACCAAACACGGCTCCAGAACCAAACTATAGCCAAACTAAAGGCTCTCTCATGTAAAAAACGCCAACGGCGTCTCTACGGACACGAAATAAGCCCTCAAAAGCTCACCCCAACACAGGCGTCACGTCCCTTCCAAATTTTTTTACAGAAAAAAAAAGACGTTCCGCTCCAAAAATTGACAGGGAAATTGACAGAGACGCGCCAGTGTTCCCAACGACAACGAACAACCTATGTTCCCTCTTCTCAGTCTCATGCCAGTCCAATCGGCCCCTCTCTCTATGGCGAGACGCAGCTTTCACTAAGGAAGGATAACGCAAAAGAATGGCCATATATTTTTCGTTGGACAAGGACTTAACCTAGCGATTAAGCAGGTGCATACGGGGGTTAATCTGTCACCTGTTCTGTGTCATGGTCGATGTCAAATAAATGTCAAAACAAATATTTTTGGGGCATAGGCCTAGGCCCCCTTTTACCAGGTTAGTGATAATTCGGTAAACAGTGCGACTCAAAAAAGGCTAGTAGTCCAATCAAGCGGTCGTGTAACGTTCTAGTGAATATGTTTTTAGTGTGCAGTGTCTCAGAGACGTTTCTTACCACACTCCATCGCTTCACTCATAAATCAGAAGGCACAAGAGCAAGGCCCTATAAATACGACCATGAAAGATGTGAAACAACGACACTAGGGTCCGAGATGAACCACACGGCCCGACAGGAATATGATAGAAGACAGGAGACACAACTCTAAAGGTAGGAAATTACCATAAACTGATCTTAAATTCAGCAAGGATCTATTCCCAGAAGGCTCTATGATATTTTGAATATTATGACTCATCAGTAGTGTACCTACATAACTGAGCCAAATATAAGCTCACCCTGTCTCAGGACAATTACAGTGTGTCACACAATACCAAAAAATAGAATGTAACATATTCCCTTTTGTCTTTTAGTTACAAAGGAGTACCAGGGTACGAGTTAATTAAACCAGGCCTCGCAGTATTTCCATCGGCACTCCTTCAACATCCAACAAGGTACAATCCCAGTATTAGCTATCTATAAGACTATTGGTAGTATTTTTGATTTGGATACATATGCCTTACTGTAAGTTTTAATCTTTAATATATAACAGTTATTTCTTTACTCCGCAGATATTATTTATTAAGATAAAGTAGAAAAGTAAAAATAGATGTCACACATTTATTTTATCAATCTGGTTATCTCTCTCCTAGATACAGAAAGGTGAAAGTAGTCGAACAAGGTGATTTGAGTAAAACAACAGTTACTTTATAATTTATTTGTACGGGAATTCTGGACCGTTACAAACGTTAGTAAATTAAACAACGAAAAACAGTTATGGCACATCTTCCAACAAATTAGTTTCGGTTTTCAAAAACTAGACAAGACTATTTCTTTTTAAACGAACAATTTTACGAAAATTTCCTTTAGTTTTTCCAACAAAAAATGGGCTAACTAAAGTACTACTGAGTTTTTCTCAAACTTTCAACATAAAATTTTCACAAATTTTCCAAAATTTTTCCCAAATTTTCCAAAATTTTTTCACAAATTTTCCAAATACTAAATTACCCTGAACTACTGGCACCACTTTGTAACAGGCGGCCAGTGTGACAGTGGTACTGTCACCTCAAGTGGACAAGTCTTAAATGTTGTGAGCTACCAACTTAGGCTACAACTTATATAAATTATAAAAAGATTAAATGTTATTACTTATTTTATCAAATGGGAATGGTTCTTGGAGGAAATAAATGCTATAAACGTTTTTCTCAAATGTATAACCAATGTAGGATAATCATACATACCTTGTCAATTTTCTTCTTGCAGCTTCACACTTTCACTTCTTATATTTATTAATTGAATATTAACTTTTACTACTATTAAGCTTTTGTTTTCAAATATTTACACTTCTTAAAATTTTAGGCTTTTTGTATATTTGTTGTAAATATATATATATTTATCAACATTTTAAACGTTGATTGAATGAGTGAAACTATTCAATTAAATGTTTAATTTACTTAATATTACTGTTTAGATTTGGGATATATTGTTGATTAAAAATGCCGAGTTTATGGCAACGAATGGTTTGTATTTTGATGTTAAAAAACCATAAAACAGATACAAACATTATTTCAAAACACTGGAAACAGCAATAATTAAAAGTTTTAAAATTAATAAACTCCAAAAGAAAAGACTAAAATAATTATGAATAGTAAAGTTAACAGTTTGATACAATGTTAAAATAATTGATAAATTTCCCCAGTTGAAATAAAACCCCACTTAAGAAGTTTGAATGAAAGCGTAACGAACCAGGCAAAGCGCAACTAAAGAGTGAGCTCCCTCCCGACTTTCGAAAGTTTTAGTACCCTGCTCTCTAGGTATTCTTAGCTTGCCGCTAGCTGATTGGTCTAAAATGTAAGCTTTCTTTAACGGTTTTCTTATCCATGACAAGCCACGCTGCTCTACAGACATTCTTGGCTTGCCGTTGTCGTGCTCTGAAACCTAAGCTCTCTCGCATTGGCGAGAAAGACAAAGAGATAAAATACCACCGCAATTCAAAAATGCGTGGACTCAGAAAATCGATAAAGTTAAAATCATACAGTGTGTTTTTTTTTTAACTTGAAAATAGTTTAGCTAGTTTGTTTCCAGTTACAAAATATTAATTATTTTGATGTTAGTGGCTCAAAGACCAAATACAACTTTTATTAAAATACAGCGAACCTGAAAATATGCCGAAAAACAAGTCGCCGGAGTTGCCATAAACTTTACTTATTCTTAACCTAGTCTTGCATATAATTAATGCTTGTTGATGACAAAACAATATTTAATTAAAAATCTTTAAAAATGTATAAATGGCAAAAATACCATTTATATTCAAATCCCGCTTTGTTACACAACCAATAAACAGCTATTGAGACTACCCGAATTTTAAAGGAGGGGGGAGAGCCTCCACCTTGAGGCAGGGTGCTGCCCTTCACCACACAATGGTGAGGGATAAAATATGAATTATCAGAATTAATTACAGGAGAGAACAATGACATGTGTCGCTGCTCTAAATAATCCCTCATAAAATCATGATAGGCGTCCTTTAAAACCACATCTTTAGTCAATCTAAATTCTAGGTACCCAAAACGTTTCAAAGCAATTGCTCGAGAATTGCCAAAAACACTAACATCAGAGCGAAACGGATAAGAGACCACATATTTTCCTTGCTCCATTCGAAAATGTGTTTTGTCAAAGATATTTTCACATAAAATATCTTCTGGAGAGAGATGGGTTTTTTCTGGCACCGATTCCAGCTCCCAAAATTTTTTCAAAGACTCACCGAGGTTTGAGTTACTAGCTACAGAGGTACAAAAAGTTTGGCACTGAGTAACACTGCTTACTTCAGCACTACCAATAATAACCCAGCCAAACACAGTATGGAATGCACTAGGTCCACCACCTTGACCTTTGCAACATCCTGGTAACAAAATATCACTGTATACATTGGCACCCCAAAGTATGTCAATGTCGCTAGGTTCACAGAATGTAGGGTCAGTCAGACACAAGTCACTAATATGCTTCCACTGTTTTGAAGTTATTCTTGCTGAAGGTACTTGACCACAAATTGATGGAATAACAAGAGCCTCAAATGACAAACAGGGTTGTTCATCAAAACGGTGGGTGACAATACAAGACACAATGCCTGAAGAGGCGCACGTTGACATTCCACAAATGCCTTGAATGGGTGTATTGTCAGGCACTTGAACAAGAGCAAAACGACTAGTTAGACTCTGTGTCACAAAACTTGCTTGGCTAGCTGAGTCTAATAATGCTCTACATTGCACAAAATTGCCAGATGAGGTCTGGATTGATTGATCAAAGAGACTGATTTCTCAGGTCTCGGGTCGACATGAGTCGAGACACTATTTTCACTTTGCACACTATCACAAGACGGGGGTGGGTTTGCACACCCAGAAAAGTACAAAAGCGTGTTGTGTCTTTTTGTGCAGATCCTGCAATCTAAAGAACTGGGACATTTATCCAAAGAATGACTTCGTGATAAACAATTGAAATACAAACAAGCCTTTTTGGCAAATGCATGTCTTTGTCGAGAGTCCAAATGTAAAAATTCATCATATTTTTGCAAAGACTCACATGATCTATGGCAAAAAACACAAGAGCCAGAGCTATGGCCAAAGGTATGGCCAGAGGGATGGCCAGAGGTATGGCCAGAGGGATGGCCAGAGGTATGAGTGATGTATGACTTTACACGATCACTTTTAGGGGGTGTAGGCTTTCTTGATATGTACTCACTTCGAGAATTTTCTAAAGCTCTACAATGTTGCTCCAAATCTTGGTACAACTCACTATATGTAGGCAACACCTCTGGAGACTGTTTAAACTCGAAACTTGTCTTTAAGTCAGGGCTAATTTTTTGCAATAATAAATTCAACTTTGTAAAGTCCCACAAATCAACTTGAGTCAAACTTAAAGCTTGCAAGTTTTCTGAAAAAATGCTTAATAAATTTCTCTACTCAAGAGCAGACTCATTTTTCATAGAGGGGGCTTTGAATATTGATGACCAATATTCAGTTAACAAAATTCGCTTATTTTGATATCTCTTAACAAGAGAATCAAAGGCCATGGCATAATTAACTTGAACAAGTGGTATATATCTAATAATTAAGGCTGCATCGCCTTGCAAAAAGATGCCAAAAGCTGAAATTTTCTAATATTTGAGTACGGTTATTATTATGCACACCTTGTACATATCAAAAAAGAAAGGCCATTGTTTTATATCACCTGAAAACTTTGGTACACATGAAAGGACAGCAGTGTCCTCACTACTGCTGGACCATGGGGGGGAACATGGGGACGCAGGTTGTGGAACAGCCACACCAGGCTTAGGTTCAGGAAAAAGTTGCATAGCCACTAATTTTATACTATACACCATTGAATCAATCCTCAACTGCAATGCATGTTGCTTATCTTTATGGCTTTGGTCCACTAGCGTCACAATATCTAGCTACGTCTCCGCGAAGAAGTCATTAAGCCGGGAAAGGCTTTCAAATGTGCACTGAAACTCAATTTTTTGCGTTGGAGTGGCCTCACTCCCGCACGCACTTTGCGAAAGTTTATAAATATTTTCAATCCGCGATTGGGTAAAATCGCGTTTTGCGAGCAAATCCGACAAAGTCTCAACTATTTGCGACATTATAAAACAAAATTGCAACAAAAATTTAAAAAAATTGTTTGTTTAATAAAATACGTCGAAAAACTGCGGTTATGTTGCGATCACAGCTGTCACAGCTGACGGTCCACACCGGCTGCACCAGAGCTGCACGCACCCGCGCAGCACAGAACACGTGCAGTGCAAGTTCGAGCCAATTGGCCAGAACAAAGAACTCAAATTGCTAAAAAGAGAACACAATATGAGTCACAAGATAAAGCGCGGACTCGGCAAATAAAAGGCGCAAAAAACACAATTTTTTATCGTCTTCTTTGCTCGAATCTTTGCTACAAAAAAAACTTAAAATATTTTATTGGTCAAAATATGAGATAAATACGTGAAATATTATGCAATTTAATTTTAATTTTTTAATATTTAATATTTATAACTTACAAAAAGAAAAAATCCAAAGGGCTGGTAATAATATTTGGCGAAGAAGGTCCAAAATGAACGATATAGGGTGAAGGAAACAGTTTTCCACTTAGCACAAAAGGGTCAATTTAACAAAAAATAACGGGCCCAGTATTACGAAATGCACTTACCGATTCCGGTGAAGCTCCTGGTTTCACCTGGCCAGGATCTCGTCGAAATGGAGCGTAATATGGGAAGCAAAGGACCGCCACAAACGATCTCACAAAATTTTGTCGTCGCACGTGTGTTGCTTTCACGAATGTTGGGATGCGAATGTCGTCACTTGGACGATGGAGAAGGTCCACTTCTCGCTTGGCCATCTGGCCAATCCATTGAGGTGCATAGAAACGCAGTACTAGGCAATTCCACGCGAATTTTAATAAAACAATATTATTTAAACTCCCAATACTGAACAGGTGATTTGATTGAATTGACCATATTTTACTTAATAGCTCCGTTAATATTGATCTGACAGTCACGTTTAAATAAGCAAAGTTAAATAATTTTTCCTAAATCATCAGAATCTGATGTCAAAAATTACATATGTCATAAACTTCTCAAATTTTTGACATATGGTTTATTTTTTTAAATTAAATTTTAATTGATTAGGCTCCATTTTCTGATTTCAAAAATATATAATATGTTAACATTTAGTCCAGCCGTTATTGAAATATTTGCATTTTAATAACCTAAATAAACAATAAGGATGTTGCCATTTTGTTAATGAATATCATTTTTAAAATGAAAATATTTCAATAACGGCTCGACTAAATGTCAACATATTATATATATTTGAAATCAGAAAAACGAGCCCTATCAACCAAAAAAGTTATATACAGGGTGTTTTATTTTTAAAAAATAAACCATATGTCAATAGTTTGACATATGGTTTATTTTTGACATCAGATTCTGATGATTTAAGAAAAATTATTTAACTTTGCTAATTTAAACGTTACTGTTAGATAAATATTAACGGAGAATAGCTATTAAGTAAAATATGGTCTATTTATTCAAATCACCTGGCACGTGACATATGTCAAATTTTTTGACATTTTTTAAATATTTGTGTTTTGTTTAACGAGAGGTGTTATTTCTTTCAGTTTTTTTGTTAAATTTCGAAAAAAAAACAAAAATGTTTTTTTTTTTCTCCAGCCATCTTTAAAAAATAAATAAATTATATCTTTTTTGTACATTACAATTTAAAACTAATTAAGATTAATATAAAACTACATATCTTGGTAAAAAAAATTACCATACCCAAAAGATACTGTTGTATTTATATTTTGAACGCCGTCAATTTGGATAATAATAGACATATGTCATTTATTATGAAATATTTAAAATCGGCGACCCGCATGTAGTATAAATTGATATATTACATGGCAATACTAGTTGTGTGAAACAAGAACAAAAAAATAACTTTTTTATCTAAACTTCGGCCGCCATCTTAAAATGTTACATGTCAAATTGTAACTTTTTATAAATTTTTACAAAATCTGGCTTACTACTGATAAAATCCACAGAATTTTTTTGTAAAAATTTAATTTAGTCTACAGTTTGTAAAGGTCTCTTTTAATTTGTTTTAGCTTGTTTAAAGAGATGGTCAGTTGCTTTAACATGAGGTATTAAAAATAAATATCGCACAAATAAATTGGTAAACTTTTTTTTTTAATCACAAGCTTTTATAAAATGCACTAAAAATTAAAAAATAATTTTCTAACACTCTAATATTATCATAATAATAAAAGCGATGGCCGACTGATGGAAATTTTGACGATGTGACGAGCACGATAAGATATCCGTATCAATTAAATATCACTATTTGCAAGAATCAATCTAGCAGAAAAATGCAGAGGTACCAAACCCACCTAACCCGACCCAAGATACCCCAGCATTTCTCTGACATAGATATGGCAACGGCATAACATTGCGGCACATCAAACATATCTTTGATGACCTGCTATGTTGAATATTCTTTAAGTGTTAAGATCACAAATTTAGATTAACTTATGCTTTGATTTGCGGCCATCGCTTTTATTATTATGATAATATTAGAATGTTAGAAAATTATTTTTTAATTTTTAGTGCATTTTATAAAAGCCTGTGACTTAAAAAAAAATTATCAATTTATTTTCTACTTTTTAGTCTCAGCTATCTACTCTATTAAATGATAATATTTGTTCAATAACAGAACAGAAGAGTTTATTCTAGATTATAATGAAATCGCTGATCGTGAGTTGTTTGGAAACTCATTTTTCTATTGTGGGAGAGAGACAATGGGTGTAGAGGTAGAAATATATTTTTTGTTTGGGCTGTATTGTCATCGGACCTTTATGCATGTACCAAATTTTATAAAAGTCATTTGAGGTGAAGTGTGTCAAAAACGCATTTTTTATGGAAGGAGGTGGGGGGTAGGGTGGGAGGACATTTTTTTATTATTGTTGTATTGTCATCGGACCACTATATGTATACCAAATTTCATCCAAATCGGATAATGGGAAGGCTGTCAAAAACGCATTTTCTATGGAAGGGAGTGGGGGTAGGGGTGGGAGGATATTTTTTTAAATGTTGTATTGTCATCGGACCACTATGTGTATACCAAATTTTATCCAAATCGGATAATGGGAAGTGTGTCAAAAACGCTTTACAAGATTTGATAGATAGTTAGATAGTTAGTTAGATAGTTAGATAGTTAGACAGAACATCTGAAGCTAAATAAAAGCTTGTAAAAAATAAAGAAAATATCGAAGAAAAATTATTTTTGTGTGACAGTGACAGGTGTATATTTTTTTACGTTTTTAAATTAAATAGGTTCCACTTAAAGGAAATTTATCAAAATTAATTCAATTTCCCTTACAACAAAGAAATCATTTTTTTTTCTTAACTTTGGCAGCTTCTATCTTGTATTCTGAGGCCGGAAAATCGGGGATCCACGAATGAAAATTTAGCTTTTGGTGTTAGGTACTACTATGCCAAATATAAAAAAATATACCCTTTTTGCAGCATTGTTTTACAAATTTACTCGACTAATAAGCAAAAGCTGATGTATCTCGATGTCATCATTGACAGCGGACTTACCTGGACGCCACACGTTGCCAGTATAATCCATCAGGTCTAGTCAATAATTTGGCAGGTAAGACGGCTAGTCAGCAGGACTTAGGGGCTATCTCCTAGGACCCCCAAATCTATGTACGTAGTAATCTTAATACCGAGGATCCAATACGAATCCATAGTCTGGTGACTGGCAAAGGAAAAAGAGACCTCATTTCTAAAACTCAGAAGCGTGCAGGCTGATCTGTAGAGGGATATCAAAAGCAATGAGAACTAGACCGATCCTTGCCCTTGAGACAGCCTTGCCATCGCTACCAACTTTGAAGTGATGGGGACCTACCGACGTCTAAGGGACACAGGTCAACACAGAGGAAGAGATGAATTCACCGGACATCTAGTCATAGAAGACGAAAAATTTTCCTCACTTAAATGACGATCAGCAGAGCCCATCAACCTTGGAGGTTCTAGAATTGGTACAAAAGTACACATCCCAGATAGGAAAGCGTGATAGAGCGAATAAGCAATGTTTAAAGGGAGCGCTACAAGGATGGATTTGAAGGATTAGCACCCTAAGAAGAGGTCAGAAATGGCAAGGAAAAGGAAATATATATATATATATATATATATATATATATAACCTGAAAGCCCAGGTCACCATGAAGGTGCTCACCTAAGATTGGTGACCCCTGGAAAAATGCGCAGAGACCCTATGGCAAACAGGTAATGCTGACTTGGGTTTCGGGGCATATAGGGGTACCAGGTAAGAAAAAGGCGGACGAACTCGCGAGAATCAAAGAAAGAATTAGGTATGTAGGCTCGGAGCCCATTTTGGACTTGACTAAAAGGCAACTGCAGAGCGGACTTAAGAACTGGTCCAGGATGCACCAAAAAACTCCTGAGAAACCGAAACAGTCCGACCAAACGCAATCAGACCTTGATGATTACTGGGATGGACTCAAAAAGACGTTGGACTGTTGATAGGTATACTTAAGGTAACTTAACATAACCGGTTAAAGGAGCACATGAAACGAATTAAAGTCGGAATCGACCTACGTGCTTAGTCTGTGAACAGGAAAAAAAGATTATTTTAGATAACTGTTTTTAGGTGCGTTTTTTTCCAAATATTATTTTACAAAGCAAAAATGAACGCCGTGCGTGAAAAAAAATTTTTACGAACTGCATGCGAGAAGTTGAACTTTCCACATAAAAATTGGTGCGGAAAATGAGTTTTACGCTCGCAAGGAGGAAAATTATTTTTTTAATTTTTAAGTTTTCCATTAAAAACCACTCTCGTATTATCGCTGTTAGTTACATAGTAGCGACTTCACTCAATAACATAGACATAACATCAGTCGAAGGCAGTAGGATACACACTGACAAGACTAGATAAGAAAGATCGGTTTATGAGCTCTCTAAATCATTCAGAATGCGTCGTGTGTGTTTGAGCATTGTCCACGACGGACAAATCAAGTTTCGTGTGCAAGTCGTGGCACCTTTCTGCCGATAAGCTAACTTTGTTAAGGGCATCCCATATTTCAGGTTTTGACTTGTTGTCATTCTGTTGGTTTATGAGCTCTCTAAATCATCCAGAATGCGTCGTGTGCGTTTGAGCATTGTCCACGACGGACAAATCAAGTTTCGTGTGCAAGTCGTGGCAACTTTCTGTCGATAAAGCTAACTTTGTTAAGGGCATCCCATATATTAGGTTTTGACTTGTCATTAAATGCGTAAATGCGTTTTTTGAAAGATATGGCGGATTCAAAATGGCGGAAAGGAGTATTTTTAAAAAAATTGTAACATTTTTATTTCTTATCCGATTTTCATAAAACAAAGTTTAAAATACTTGCTTTGTAATGTACTTAAAAATGCATTGCTCAGAAAATATGATTTTTTTTGTATTTGTCAAAAAAATATAAAAAATTTAAAAAAAAGGTAATTTTTTTTTTAATTTTATTTATAAAACTATTGGAGCTAGAAAAGAAAAGTTTTTATAAAAAAAGATAGCTATTTTGATTCTTTATTCAAATCTGGTTTAAATGTTCTAATGCGATAATTAGTTTTTAAGTTATTTCCAAATAACTGGAAAAAAATAGGGGTCTTTGGGGTATATTTAAAAATTATGCTTTTAATGAAACCCATAAGAACTTTTTGAATGTAGCTTAAATTTGTTCAACATACCTAGCAGATCAGGTTTTAACTTAATGTCATTGTGATTATCGCGCTTTTTTTTTAAATATGACGGATTCAACATGGCGGAAAAGCATATTTAAAAACAAATTTTATCTTTTATCCAATTTTAATACAACAAAGCCCAAATTACTTGATTTGGCATGTATTAAAAAATATTTTTTAATAAATATATTCTTTTTAATATTCGAAAAAAAAATCGGGTGAAACAAGTGACAAAAATGATTTTATTTATTTTATTTTTTAATTGACCCCCATATACGGACGTCGCTGAAGGGTTTGTCACAAATTAAACCCCACTGACTTACACATTGTTAAAAATAAAATTTTATTTCCTACAATTAAGTATAAAACACATTTTTGTCACTTGAGCGTTGTTTCTGAGAAAATTGGAAAAACTTGTAACAGAATTAATTAGTTTGGTGATTTGTAAAAATTGATTTAAGTTGCACAGGCCTGTGAAGTTTTAATCTGAAGATAAATCTTACATTATTATACACGTCTAAAAGGAAATTTTATTGTCTAAAATCGACTATAGGTCACAATTTTTGATGTAGAGCTTGGTTTTTAAGATAAAACCTATGTGGTTTTTTTAATTTTTTTATATTTTCTTAATTAACGGACGCCGCTGGAGAGTTTCTCATTAGCCTGACCCCACTGTTAAAAAGGAAATTTTATTTTCTACAATAAACGGCGATCCAAAAACCTTAATATTTGAGGAAATTGGAAAAAACTTAGTGATAAATTGATAAATTTAGTTTCAAAATTGATTTTATTTACGGACGCCCCTAAATTGTTATAGATAAAACTACCATTGCCTTATTATACATCATTTAAAAGGCAATTTTATTGTCTATAACAAAGTTGGTATTATATTTTTGATATAGAGCTCGGTTTTTAAGGAAATCTAAAAATTTCAGGACTTGGGGAGTCTGGGGGGTCTTGGGGGATTTTGCAGCTAAAATTTAAAAAACTAAAATAATTTTATTTTTAAATTAGATTTTACACATTTTTGATCTATTTCTATGTTATTGTGTCTTTAGAGCGTCAACTTAGTTACATTTTTAGAAATTCGAACAAGACTATATAAGAAGGGGGGATAAAAAAAATTGTACCAAAAACATGCCCGGCAACATCCAAATCGTTAGTCTGTGACCCATTCTCAGCTAGGATCCATTGCCAAACTGCGGCCCTCATATTTTGCATACTGATCTATCTCTAGCACCTGCACTATATTGTAAAAACTTTCGTCGAATTATATTCACTTTCAAAAATAACAATAACAACGGTATTTGATAATGTCCATCAAACAACGACAACAATAATAATAGAAATCACCTGTTTTACTAGACGCCTCAGCTGCGTAAAGCCACGCGCCGTCTTATAGGCGTCCGCCTATGGTAATACACCTTCGGTAGTCGTTTTGGTGACAATAAATTGTTCTTTTATTGAAACAAATATAAAATATACATCTATATAAGACTTGTATATACCAAATTAAAGAAAAATCTTCATTCTAAAACTTTTATTTAAACTTTTTTAAAAAAATTTGCTTTGGTGTTATTAAAAATGTAGGCTAAACTTTACTAGCTATACAAAAAAATAATAAAAATTCAGTTATTTTATTTTTTCTAAAAAAACGAAGCAACAGTTTGAAAAATATAATAGAGAGTTATTTTACTGCGGGTGTTTACTGATTCATTTGCCATTTTTTGCAGCCCTCTGTGACTATTTTTAAGAAAGATACATCATTTTAAAATGTATCGTGCAAAAAAAAGTGGTGGGGGCCATATCTTTAAAAAAACGCATTTACCAGAATGACAACAAGTCAAAAACCTGATCTATGGAGTGCCCTTAACAAACTTGGCTTATCGGCAAAAAGTTGGCACGACTTGCACACGAAATCCCCTTTTAGGCCGATTTGTCTATAGACTAAAGGGCATTTTACTATCCTTCAAGCGGTTCGCTTCTTTAGACGATATCTTCATACCGTTCGTTAATTATTTTTTTAATTTTTAAGTTTTCCATTAAAAACCTCTCTCGTATTATCGCTGTTAGTTACATAGTAGCGACTTCACTCAATAACATAGACATAACATCACTCGAAGGCAGTCGGATACATACTTCTAGATAAGAAAGATCGGTTTATGAGCTCTCTAAATCATCCAGAATGCGTCGTGTGCGTTTGAGCATTGTCCACGACGCGTCGTGGTCAACAAGAACCGACACAATGCGAAAAATTATCTCATTTCGGTATTTGGTCGTTCGACACCGTCCAGAACGCATTGCGGTCGTTTTTTTCGCTCAATGAGCGTTTTCGATGTTTGGGCGTAACATTAACACTATAAACTTAGTTAACAACGAAATAAAAGTAACCTAACCAACTTGTAGTTTCCGTGTACGGAATTTTTTTGCATTTTAATAACCTGAATAAATAAAATGTTGCCATTAGTTGTTAATTTATGGCAAGTCCTATTTTGTTATTGACGATAATTAGCTTTTTAAAATCAAATATGCCAAGAAGAGCTGGACCAAATTATATCAACATTATAGTTTTGAACTCATCATCAGGTTTACCATATATGGTTTTTTTAAAACGCGCACGTAGAACACGATCTGAAAACGGTATTAAAAAAAATAAAACTGCTTGAATGTAAATATTAAGTATCAATTAGTTTGTTAATGCGTTAATAGAATATTATACATTTTATTAATAAAAACGAGTTAAGCTCAAATTTGATTTTCTTGGTCTGTGTTTATTTGTATCGTAAAAAACTCGTTTGAAAGCTTCTTTGCACTCTCCCTGGACTTGTGGACCTCGCCTTCGGTTCGGTCCACAAAACCTTTTCGATCGTGTGCAAAGAGTCATTTTCAAACCTTGTTGTTTAAATAACTATTATCTTTAGCATGTCTAAGACTATTTTTGGGCTTTCCATTGAATTTTCTTATTCTAACTAAAATACTTTTTCACTAAATAAATTGTTGGGTTCAAAGGGTTTTAAATTGGGTGTTGTTTTATGTAGGTTCTACCCAAGTTTGTACCTGGAGATTGTCCATGCATTGAGCAACCCATGACTGATGTAAAATTAAAAAGGCTAGAGTGTATTGATGAACCCAGAGAATGTATTGTAACTGTTTCTGATCATTGTGTGCCATATCCTAGGTAAGCAAGTAATAATACTAAATCCAAGATAAACTTACAGTCTTGACTAACTTGATTTTGTTGTTATTAGTCCGGGGCCATAGCATCAAAATTTGGCCTTCGTTACAACACCGGTTTTAATCGATTATACTAATGCCTGCCGTGTACACTGACCCAAAATTATCTCAGTCAAAAGGTATTTTCAATTCTGAACGGTTTAAGGGTTTTTTTTTAAATTCCAAAATTTATCATCAAAAAATAAAAATTGAATTCAAACAAAATTAAATATGTAACAGTGTTTTTAAAGCTTTAACTTTGCTAATTACTCAAAGGCCTCTAATAGCTATTTGTTGTTTTGGTGTAGAAGCAGTTTTTGAAGAACATGTATTTTTTTTTGTAACCGTCCGAAACACCTCTATTTTCTCCCGCATAAAAATAAAACCATAAACAACAATTGAAATTAAAGAAAGAAAAATCATAAAAATGTTGTCCTCGGCCAGAACCCGAACCCGAAATCTCTTGCTCTGTACGCAAACGCTCTCTCATTGAGCCATACAGGAACATACACAAATTTTCGGAAAACTCAACCTACGTTCCGAAAATTTGTATATGTTCCTGGGCGTCTCAGTGAGAGGGCGTTTGCGAACAGAGCAAGAGATTCCGGGTTCGAGTCCCGGCCGAGGACAACTTTTTTATGATTTTTCTTTCTTAATTTCACTTGTATTTTAAGGTTTTAGGTTCCTGCGTTATTTGCAATTTTGTATTTTAAACTAGATTTTGAGTTACACCTGGAAGAACTAAATATAAAATCTTCAAGAGTACTTTGAGTAGTAAAATAGTGGTTCCTATCAAATAAGCTGAGCCTTAGTGAAGAGGAAACAGAACAACTCACTTTAACACTTAGGCAGATCAACAAATCGAGTGATAGTGATACCACGGATCACCTAACAAACAGATAGGGAACTCAGGTGGTGGGAGGTGCTACGCGCATCTTTCGCGCAGCCTGCCATTTTGGGATCAAACACTCCAGAGTGGCTATTATGAGTCTTGAACGATGGGACCATCCACATCACACGCTTTGACCAATAGCAAACTCTAAGCGGTGGCCTGTTGTGCGAAATGACTTGTCTCGACCGATGGCATAGTCGCCCTCTCTTCAGAGTTAGTGAATTTTACGCGTTTAAAGTGAAATCTGTTCTCCTGCCTGGGTACCGACTGAACGATCCTTGGTCGGATCGTAGAAGCTTGCGCAACTGAGGTCTTTTCGTGTAGCATGTGACGGCTCGGAGCTAATTTAAAGCCTGCCATTGGTCAAAGTATGTGATGGGAACTATCACATCGTTCAAGACCCAGAATACCTACTCAGAAGCGCATTCTGTATTTCAATATTTTTAAAACTTTTTGTACGTGTTGAGCATTAGTGTTGTATAGATGTAAATTTTGTGTTTGATATTATTGATTTTTTATTTTAAACAATTGGGGACTGTTTGTGCCGTAGCAGACTGTAAATCGATGCGACGGTATACCTTTATTCGAAGTTATTTATGATTTCCGCAGGACCCTATAAGGTTAGCTTGCAAACTATTTTATCTTTCGGTTTTTTAAAAACTTTTGCCTTATCCTATACAGGGTGTTCAATAATTACATGTCCTGGGAGGTGAAACTGTAAATGATTTAAGTACAAAAAAATCTTAAGAACATAGTTCTGCAACCCCTCTATTTGTTTTTATTTTTTTTATAGCGTTTGCAAGATAAAACTGCGCCGCCATTAGATCCCAAAAACCAAAAGATAAAATATGCTTTCGTTAGAAAATTTTTGGTGTTTTGTATGAAACAGTGGCGCAAGCTTAGTTTTTAAGCGGGAAATTTGAAGATTGGTATATATTGGTGATAATGCGATTGCGATTCTATGTGAATATGTTATTTTGATCCTTAAATCAAGCACAGGTTTTGAATTTTCATGCCTTTGTGCACTTAAATGGTGCCAAAGAAAAAAAAATATAAATTTTACGTAATTAAAATTTTTTATATATTGACAAAAGAAACACCCTGTATTTTCGTACAGTGACAAAACTAAGTAAAAAAGTGTATACCAAATTAAAAAGACGTTCCTTTAGTTATAACAAGTAGTAAAATTAAGAAGGTATATTAAACTGCGTAACCGGTATGAACAAAAGTTTGAGACTACTACTTTTTACGTGATTTTTTAATATCACCCTGTGTCTTTCAGCATATTATAAAATTACGCAAATCTAAATTTTTTTGTTACAGCCTGTAATAAACCGCCAAATTGAGCCTAGTTTTGTTGCAAAATTCTTATTAACGCAGTAGCTACAATAAATATTGTAAAAAAACACTAAAATGATAACAAAGTACTTGATGCCCAGTATATACCTTCAGAAAACGACAATACTGTAATAATAGGTATTTCAATGACATGTTTATTTGACATATCTAGAGCTATTTGATTTTTTAGCACTAACCTAAAAAATTACGAATAAACTTTAATCTGTAGTTACTTTTTAACACTTTGTTCAAAATTAAGCTGTACTAGAATTGTTGTATTGTGCTGACTTTGAGTTTTCTATAAGAATTTGTAACGTCGCCATAAAAAAACTTACTTAAAATGGTCATAAAATCTTTAATTATTTTTAAAAACACCCTGTATTTTTAACAGCTCAAACCTATTTTTTTTTTTCGTTTCGTAAAATATTAATAGAAGCTACCTTTTATTTGGTATATATTTTTTTTAAATATCGTTACATCTAAGAAATTCACATACTTTTTCATATATTAAGATTTTTTTAATTTAGAATTATTAATTAAAAACCCGTGTACTTCGACCCTGTATACGTCACACCCATCCAGCAATTTTTGTTTTAAAGACAAACAATCTGTTTATGACCACATTAAATTTTAACGTCGTATCTTGCATAACGAAACTCCTGGATTTTTTTTTCTACCCAACGCCCACCACATAAATTTACCAAAAAAAAAAATAATTTTTTATTTCTTGGAAGAAAATAAATAAATATATTTTTTTAGCGCTTAGAATAAAAGTGTATATGTCCTTATAATTGGTGCAAAGTTTTATTGCTCTAGCTTTACAGTTGAATTTTATACAGAATTTTAACGAGAGAGATGCAATTAAAAATAAAACACCCTGTATCTTTGCTCTGCACTGGGTTTGAGATGAGCACCACTTCGTAAAATAATACTATAGTGTTGTACTATAATCGTGCCAAGTTTCATTGAGGTACGCAAAAATGCAGACAAAAGTGGCTTAGGCTCCGGACTAGGAGTAAAACAAGCTTTAAAAAATTAAAATAGGACCACTGATTCGGGAGATACGCTTAAACCAAAAAATCTTTTAGTTTGCCGGTCATTTTCAAAGATGGCGGCCAAACGACCGTGAGTTCGACCACGTGACCAAACTTTTTCTATACTGCTATGGGTGCTTAACGAAGCCCCGCGTCAAACTGAGCGCATATATTAAGTCACACGTGACAGGAGCCAGCGCCTAGACTAACTAGAAAAAAGGCAAATAATTGATATCATTTCGAGAAGAGGATACTACTACCCTCCATTAGCCGGTAGTGTCTATCCTCCATTTTGATTTTTTAAAACCTAGGTCAAAAATTGTATTAATACCTTAAGTACCGCGAAGTTTAAAGTTTGAGTCATATCGGTTCATAATTGGAAAATCCGTCATTTTGAATCCGCCATCTTATTGTCTTTAAATTTGAGTTAACTTAAGCAACGCAATGTTTCAAGTTTGAGGCAAATCGGTTTATAAATAAGAAGGTCCACCATTGTGAGTAGTAGATATATATACGTTCTGGCTCAAAATGAGGAGGTAATGACGTCAATTCCAAGAAATCCTATTGTTCTATTGTTCTTTTGTATGCAGGTGTCTTTTTAACAATAGACGAAGGGTCATTGTCTTTTTAACAATAGCTTAATAGTGTGGGTACCTTTTTAGACCCTAGGCGAAGATTACGTGTGCCTTTTTGACTTTGATATTACAATTTGCAGTTATGTGAGCTTTTGTTTTTTTTTTGACAATAGCCGAATAGTGCGACTACTTTTTTGGGCATAGGCCAATAGTATGAAGGTAATTTTGTATGAGGAGAAGTTTGGACGGGGGTTTTAGAGCATAGCCGAATAGTGCGAGTGCCTTTTTTGACTTTTTGCAGTTATGTGAGCTTTTGTGTTTTATATGCAGCTGTGAGTGAGTCCTTGTTTTTTTGACAATAGCGGAATAGTGCCACTAGTTTTTTGAGCATAGGTCAATAGTATGAAGGTAATTTTGTATGAGGAAAAGTTTGGACGGGGTTTTTAGAGCCTAGCCGAATAGTAGGAGTGCCTTTTTGACTTTGATATTACAATTTGCAGTTTTGTGAGCTTTTGTTTTTTATATGCAGGTGCGAGTGCGTCTTTGTCTTTTTGACAATGGCCGCATAGCGTGGGCGGTTTTTGGCTTTGATATGATATCGCATAGTTGCGAAGGCCATGTTCTTTTGTGTACAAAGGCGAGCACCGTGGGTGGTCTTTTAACCTTGATCTGACAATGTAAATTTATGTGTATCTTTGTCTTTTGTCTGCAGGTGTGCAGGTGTGAGTGAGTCTTTCTCTTTTGTATGTGGAGGCAAACAACAAAGGGTGTTTTATTGACATCGATAATGAATCCCCTTGAGCCCAAATTTATTACCCAACAAGCCAAGACAAGTCTACGTAAAGATTGCATTCTCTTGTTACTAATCACACCAGGCGTTCATTCATTATGCTTTATATGCAGCTGCAAAAAGTATTATTAACATCGACAATGAATGGCCTTGAACCCAAATTTATTACCAAACAAGTCAAGACAAGTTTAAGTAACTATCGCATTCTCTTGGTACTAATTACACCAGGTGTTCATTATTCATTTTTATGCAGGTGCAAATAGTTTGAATGGATTTATTGTCCTCGAGATTGAGTTGGTTGAGCCCAAATCAATACTTCAAGGCCGACCATTCATTACAGATTTATGAGTCAAGGTTGCATATATTGAGAAAGAGTGGGGGTTAAGCTAGCTGTCTTTAAAGACTGATCCCAGCAACACAACCATTATATTATTAAAATTTACATCAAAGAACGTTTATTAGATGGAAGATGATTTGGAAAGATAGCATTTTTTATCATTGAATGTAAATAATAATAGACAATGTTGTAGAATTAATAGTATATAATATCAATAATAAACATACATTTTTTGCAAACAATTTTCTTTTATTTAACTTAGGTAAAAAACGCAATACATATTTATAAATTATATTAGTTTGATTAACTATGATACTTAATTACAATAAATAAAAAATACATTCATACAACATCAGACTTGACTATCCAAGAATTAAATTTGTCGGAGAACCCCAACCATTTAACAAAATATTGCTCTTTGTTATTATTTTTTTTTTTCTACCAACTTTAAAAAACTAAAATACCTGGAATTTAGTAATTTATTTTTTTAAAGTTCCCATTCATAAAAAGCGCCTCGTATGGGCTCACCATCAATACTTTCCAACTGGTAGGTTGGTGGAATTGTCACATTCTTTTAAGTTATATTAAATTGTTCCATTGACCAAGATGGTGTATAGCCTTTTCAAATAGTGACTGTATTTCCTAATTCTTACAATTTCGCCCAATTTAAACTTGATTTTTTCAGGTGCTATTTTAATATTTTCATATTCTGTAATTGGAGTACGTGGCTTAACGTCAATAAGTCTCATCCTAATAGTTCTGTGAAATATGTTGTTGTATTTTTTAACAACAACTTGCAAAATGTGAACCCACTTATAGCTCCCTAATGCAGAGAACTCTCTATAAAAATTTGTTTTTAAAGTTCTGATTACCCTTTCAACAATAGCAGCCTTCTTGACACTGTAAGTATGGTAGTGGTTGATTAAGTTCTCCTTCATAAGTGCTTGGAAATGTTTATTAAAAAATTGTGTTCCTTGGTCAGATTGTATGTTGTGGGGATAATAATTGGCTTGTTTAAAAACATCCATCATTGCAACACATATTTCATTTCCAGTTTTATTTTTTATTGGTCTAGCCCAGACAAATTTTGAAAAGCAATTGATACATACTTTATTTTATATATAAAAAGAGACTGAACGAAAAATTTAATTCAAGTTCAGGTGAAACCCCAGATGAAGAATACGAATGTATCACATTAAGCATCCATTAAGCTGCAAAAGAAGCACTAGGATTAGTGGAAGAAACTCCTAAAAGAACAAAACCATACTGGTGGGATGCTGAGATTGAAAGCGAAATAGAGGAAAAAAGGAAATTATATCACAACTACTTATCCCAAAAGACAGATAGAAGCAGAAAGGAATACAAAATCGCGCAATCAAAGGTGAGAAGAATGATCAGTGATAATAAAAATCAATCGTGGATGCAAAAGTGCCAGAAAATAGATTCTTACTTAGGAGGTTGGAGAAGTACCGAAAGCTGGAAAACTATAAGATCGATCAAAAAAGAAACATGCAGAGATATTATTTCACCAATACCAGACCAATAATGGGATGAGCATTTTAAAAAACTTTTTTATACGACTGTCTTATAAAAGGGGGTTTTGCACACGGAGAACACGATCTGAAAATGGCATTTTGCGCACGCTGTGTGCAAAACGTTTTGCACACGCTTATGTCATTTTTGCGCACGCCCATGTCATTTCTGCATACGGGTCTCCCGTCATTGTGATTTTTGTTGTTGTCACCCATCAATATAAGTTGGCTTAGTTCCGTAGCAACCGTCACTGCTCGTATGTCAAAAAATTGTTGAATTTTTAAGGTTTTGTTGTAAAAATGTCGGAAATGAAAACAAGTTAAATTAAAATTTGATTTTTCTTTCTTTATTAGCAGTCGTATAAAAAATATTGTAAAAAACTCGTTTGAAAACCTCTTTGCACACTCCCTCGACTTGTAGACCTCGCCTTCGGCTCGGTCTATCAAACTGTATCGATCGTGTGCAAAGAGTCGTTTTCAAACCTTGTTGTTTAAATAACTATTAACTGAAGATAGAGCAGAATTCAAGGAAGACGAAAGAGACATCTCCAGTACCCCTCACAATCTCTGAGGTCAAAAACGTGTGCACAACCTTAAAAAGTCTGCCGGACCCGGAAATATCCCAGCTGAACTTATTAAATATGGCACTGAAGAACTGTTTTGGAGATTACGGAATCTTTTCCAAAAATATTTAAATGGAGCTGTAGTACCAACTTAGTGGAAAACGTCATATATATCCACAATACACAAAAAAGAAAGGAAAGATATATGTGACAATTATAGAGGTATATCTGTAACTAGTACGCTAAGCAGAATATATGGCAAAATAATAAGAAATTAAGAGGAGAGCGAATATAAAGATATGGAGGCAGAAGAACAAGCCGGTTTCAGGGCGGGTAGATCGACTTCAGATCATCTCTTTTGTATAACCCAAGTTAATGAAAAGAAAACGGCATACGGACAAGAGCTGCATCTGCTTTACGTAGATTTGCAGAAGGCATATGATAGTATACCACTAAATCTACTTTGGAAAGCGTTGGAAAAGACAAACATAAGCGTACAACTAATTAAGGCCATCAAAAAGTTATACCGCAATAGTAAGGCAAAAGTTAAAATAAAAGGTTTTCAAGTAAATAAAGGTCTTAAACAAGGTTGCTGTATCTCGTCTACGCTCTTCAAGATATATTTGGAACAGGTCCTTAAAGTCTGGAAGAGAAAATGCCAAAACATGGGAATTCCGTTGGATGACTTCTATTTGTATACTTTATGTTTCGCCGATGATCATATAGTGGTGGCTCAGAATTATGACGACCTCGAATATATGACACGAAAACTAATAGAAGAGTACAATAAGTGGGAACTAGAGGTTAATATCAATAAGACAGAGTATATGTGTATTGGTGGAACGAATTCAGTCCTGTGATGAGTATAAATACTTAGGTCTAAAAACTACAGCTGACGGAACACTAGACAAAGCTATAAAAGATAGAAACGTACAAGAAAGAAAAGCAATAACTTTATTAAATGGAATAGTTTGGGGCCAAAGTATATCAGAACATAACAAAAAGCTTATATATAACACCATTGTAAAAAGTATTATTACATACAGCTTAGAAGTATGGCCAATCAAAGATAGAACAGAAAAAATGCTTTCCGCTATGGAGATGGACTATTGGAGAAGAGCAGCAGGGAAATCAAAAAGAGAAAGAGTTACAAATCAAAGAATAAGAGAAATTATGACAGTGGGGGAACGTACTTTAGTGGATGATATAAGAAAAAAACAACTGGTGTGGTACGGACATGTACAAATAATGGATGATGGAAGACTACCTAAACAAATATTACAATGGAAACCAACTGGCAGAAGAAAACGAGGAAGGCCGAGGAGAAGCTGGAGAGAGGAATAGACAGTGAAATAAGAATAAGAGGCCTAGATGATGAATTATGGGCAAACAGAAACGCGTGGAGATTGGGTATCGGAAGACGTAGAACGTTGTGAAACCGATAAATATATATATATATATATATATATATATATATATATATATATATATATATATATAATTTATACATACTAAAATGTATCTATATCCGAGATTATATTTCGAGAATTGCTGCATTTCAGCCATAAATACCTAAAATCTTTTATTAAAGTTTTTCTTCGAAGGCAATTTTTTCTTGCTGGTTTATGTAGCTCATTTACCACTTGAAGTTTTTGCTCACTAGTCATCTTTTAAATAATTTATTTATTTTTCTGTGGATATGTGATATTCTATATGTCCGTCTGACCAAGATATTGGCTCCCAAGAAGGTTCAGGTGGCTGATGTTTTAAAACTTTTCTTTCTATGGTACTCAATCTCGCATGTAAATTTAACAATAGTTTACCACTTGTCAATTGCTGCGTTTTAAGATTTTCACTAGTGTAGGTTTCTGAGTTGGTTTTTACCACATTAAGAGATTCTGTTATAGCGAGCTTTAGTTCTTCAACAAGTTTTTGTAAACGATTTTCCTAAAAGTTCTGATTGATAGCGTCTTTATGATCTATTGCATCTGCTATGTTACATAAACGTTTATTACGCCCTTTATATATGTTATTTTTAAAGTTTTTTTGACACGACCAAATTTGTCAATTAGGCGCTGACTCGTGACGTAGCTTGACATTTGCACCCCGACATAAATTGTAATTTTGGAACATACTCATTTGCATCTCTTTTTAAAGCACAGCTTATTTTTTATTGCTGTCCAACTCATAGCGCTGCATAGTGGGCTCCCGGATCTGATTTTTGACCAAAATTAGAAAAATAGGTTTTGTCACTATATTTTGTTTTGAAATGAGAAAGAAGTAAATATCAATTAAAATGGTGAATCCAAAATGGCGAAGTTTTCTATTTATGAACCGGTAAGTATGAAATTTAGTGCTAATATTCGCTAAATATGATTTTTGACTTAAATTTAAAAAAAAACTTATTTACCAGTAGGTTTCCAATTTGGAACCTAGCCGTTTCTAAAGTCGTTGAGTATAATTATGAAATCAAACTTAAAAATTACATGATGAATCCAAAAGGGCAGAGTTTTCTATTTGTGAACCGATATGTATCAAAATTGGAACTTTGGGGTGAATAAAGCCGATAGATTTCTCACTCAAACCTAGAAAATATATCATGGCGGATCCGAAATGGAGAACTTTTACATTTATGAACCGATATGTGTTAAATCTGGAACTCTGCGGTGTTTAACATCGCTTATTATTATTTTTTACTTAAACAAAAAAAAACATGCATGGCGGACCCAAAATCTTTATCCTATAGACTATCCTATATTTATAAACCGATTTGTGTCGAACCTAGTGAAACGGGCCGAGTATGTAATAGCTTCTTCGCTAAGGAGCTATGGAGCTACCACTCAATCGGACACCTACAGACTGTAAACAATAGAGAGCGCGAGAACAACAGAGCGTAATTTCAGCTGACACAGTGAGGTGGGGGAACGACCCTTAATGGGTATGAAAACGAAAGAAAAGGAGCTAAAAAGAGTTAGTTTTGAAAAATGACTTACCTCGATGGTGGTTTCTTTAGAAGGAAGGGTACCATGGAAATGGAGTAATCCTATGATGATGTCTTCTTTCAGCGTTGTTAACTCTTTCTTAGTTTTTATATGTTTTAGGGTTTTAACCGCACTAATATATCTTTAATGCACTCTTATGTTTTTGCGCGCGCGAGGCTTAACGATTTTGAATTTTTGTTTAATTATTTTTAGTTTAACACTAATTAATTCGGCAAGGGCCGTAGATTGATGCCACAGGGCTGCTATGATCAACCTTTTTCAGTATGTGTTTGGCAGGGACAAACGATTAAAGCACACTTGCTATCTTATAATTTTTCGTTGTTTTCCTTTCTCGCTTCTTGACTCCACGTATATAGGTAGGTACACTCGTATTTTTAAATGGGTCAGTTTAAAGGAAATAGGAAAACGGAATATCAGGTGTGATAAACAAGGACACATCGAGATTGGTGTGTATTGAAATGGCTCCAGTTTTAATTTTAATATTTTAAAATCAAATAAGCAAAAAACATATCTGGTTTTCTTATCCCAAGGTATTTATTTTTAACACCGGGTTGAAATCAAATTTCAAAAAAAAAATAAATAAAATAAAATAAAAATGTTTTGTAGTTCAAAAACTTAACTAAGGGCGTGGAAACGAACCATTTCTCCAAGACCCTGAGAACAGCCAGCGTGCTGTTCTAAGAAGCAATAGGCAATGGACAAAGCTTTACCAATGGCCGTTTGAGTACGCCAGTAGCTGTTTGCACATTTGCTACCCTCGGAACATTATCCTTGCCAGGAAATAATTATATAATACGGCCTAGCAACCAATCTACTGTTGCGGCCCTAATTTTTTGTGTACATCACCCTTGTTTCTAATGATATATATTTTCAAAATAAATTCTAGTATATATCCAAGACCCTAACAAAATCGACAAGTTGCATTAAACAACGCCGGTCCCACCTGCCGCCAGCTTTTTATCTTCAACAGCCGGGAGGTCATGGGTTCAAGTCCAGAAAAACCTAAATTAGGAGAAATTAGGGGCGCCACGTATTTGTTAAGGTGGGGGACGTTGGGTGTTAAATTTTTTTTATAGATTTTGTTCACAGAATAACAATCCCAAATACGAACTAATTACTACTCTATTTAGGAAACTGAATATTTCAATTAACTAACTATTTAATCACTGTAACAATTTCCCCTTAAAAGAACTAGGAATGCTCCCACAAGAATAGGTTGGCAATTTCATTGATTCTATTCGGCAACACTGTTAGAGGGTTATCAAAATAAGTAAACACAAGGATTGAGGTTAAGTAGATTGTATAATGGGTTTTCTTTATCTGCTAATAGTTTAAATAGAGGAAATCATTAATCATTAATATTAATTAACATTTTTAAGCAAAACAGTAAGTTAGGTTTAAAAAAACAAAATATGGTTTTTATTTTAAAATTGAAGTTAAATAGAAAAATGGAGTTATGCAAGTTTAGAAGTCATCATCAATCTTGCAAATAAAATTGATAAATATAAAAAAACAATATAGTTTCCGACGACTGAGCTCAGGGTGTCGTTTACACTAGGGAAAAAAAAAATATTATGAATATCAATTGTTAAGTTACCTATATAAGAAACATGGTATTATTTTAAATAAAAACAACTAGAATAAGAATTATTATTTATATTATAACCTGGTCAATAGGCTGTGGCCAATAACCGACCTTTAAATTAGCTTTGACAACGACTAAATATTTAGTTAGGCCTCCCCAGCACTAAACCAAGGTCGACTACAAATTACTAACTTGATATTGTAAAAATTTTGTCATAAGCGCCGTCACATCTCTTGATTACACCAATGTAAGAACTAACATCACCTGGCTGTTCTAATCAGTCACAGCATACAACCACACAGAGAAAGACACAACTTCATGTACATTCAAACGCAGAACCCACCTGGAGAACTCTGGAAAAGAAAAAGGACACCTTTAGGTTTCCAGTGGTGTACTAATAAGTCGTGGTTTAACAACTCGAAACACACTGCATATTTCAGTGGTCGTGCCTGAACTATAAAGCCGCTTCATAAATAATTAAATAAAAAAACGTCAAGGAAACATTACTGATAAAAAAAATTATATTTTCTTTTTTTTCAAGACTCGGTTGGGGAAATTCACACTCACCTTCTGAAAGAAGGGTTCCCCACTCCAACGCAGTCTCATCCTACAGTACGGTAGAGCGGACACATCACAGCCCTCGGCTTAGCACATTAGGCTAAAATGGATCGTGCTACCATATACTGTAAATAAGGAAAACAATCTCAGCTTCACGCCCAATTAAGTTACAATTGACCAAAACCCCAAAAACTAAGATTTTTTTCCCAAAAGAACCACGAGTACCCCTAACCTTAAAAAGAAAATGGCTTGCCAATTCCACTGGTACTACCCATGTTTCAGCAGAAGCCGGGAGACAGATCGAACAGTTTTATAAATAAAAAAAAATTCGGTCTTGCCCCTTTTTAAGGGCTGGAAAACGATCCCCTTTTTTCACGAGGGTGCTTCCAGAAAGACAAATGTCAAAAGAAAGGAAATATGTCAAAAGAACGAAAGAAGTCGACCAGTGCACCAACAACAACTCGGACAGAACACACCTCCTGAACTGGTTACACCGAACCGTATTGTCAATCAGAACTAAGTTAATCTTTCCTCAAAATTCAAGAAAAATGTACTGTGCAACTAATGTACAACAATCAGCCCTTATTTGCTTCATAAGTCCAGATAATATAAACAATGTCCCACTGTTCCAGATTCAGCACCAACAGAATAAGGAATCCGTGAGCAGCCGTACAAACAGAGAAATGTACCCAACCTGCAAAATATGCTTGTGCAACCAACCAAAACACCGCGTGTGGTATTAGAGCCTCACTTTTCCATAGGTATCTGTCTGACAGTGCGCGAAACATGGAATGATTTACATAAACTTAAGGTAGGTTTATAGAATTTAAAGTAGATTTATAAAAAAAATTGTTGATTACTAAACACAATTGTTAGTGTGAAACTACACGGTGTCTTAAGGATAATTTCACACGTAACAATCCCCCCCTTGCTTCAAAATGGTTAACCCCAAGGGTTAAACATATCTAGTTATCATTTGACAGCTTAAGATCCTTCGAGTGCCAAGAACCTGGAAGAACACTACCATCCAATTTCTTCAGTACATACGTCCACGGCGACAGTTTCTGGTGAATCACATAGGGACCTACAAAAGGTGGAGCCAACTTATGAGAGAAATACTTAGCAGCATTCGATTGCACAAAATTCTTCTTCCACACCTTTTGACCCACAGAATACTCTTCCGAGCGTTTACGCAGATTATACTTCTCTACACTCTTACGACCCGCTACTTCTAGACGTTTCTTGGTTTCGGCAAACATCTCTCGAAACAGTAAATTTCTTGTAATCCCAGAATCTTGACCACCAGACTCAACACCTAACAATTCCTCATTCCGATAGTCCTCACCAGACAAGCACATGTTCCTTCCAAAGTTCATAAAGTAGGAAGTCACTCTTGTAGTCTCATGTACAGAAGTACGAATGACACAAGCCAAACGATGAACGTATTGGTCCCAAGTGCGGTGGTTATCCTTGACGTACATACGAATCATGATCTTGATCTGGCGGTTTTGTCTCTCAGTTGGGTTTGCCCTTGGGTGGTAGAAGGCATTAAATCTGAGATTAACATTATACGTCTCCGCCAATTTACGAAACTGTCCACCCTTAAACGGACTACCGTTGTCTAAAATGATTTTCCTAGGAACCCCAAAAATCATAAAGACTTGTTCTTCAATTCGGTTAACCACAAGGTTCATTGACATCGAACGAAGGGGAAACACCATAGTAAATTTACTGAGATTATCATATACTACTAGAAGAGCTGTATGTCCCTTTGTACTTCAAGGTAACGGACCCAGAAGATCAACGGAAATGATATCCCAAAGCCTACTAGGTTCCTCATTAGGAATCATATGATCGCGAGCCCCTTTAGGATCAAATTTGTGAGCAGCACACACAGTACAACGTCAAACGTAAGTCGCAACGTCCTGGCACATCTTAGGCCAATAGTACTTTTCTGGCAAACACTCATAGGTCTTATAGACTCCAGTATGACCGGATGTAGGAGGGTCATGGGCCGCAGACAGTGTTTTGTGTCGTTCCTCCTTCGGCAGTACTAGCTTCCAATTATCCCCTCGAGGCATTAAACTTAAAAATTCCTGTTTAATATATTTGTACAAGTTACCATCCTCTCCGATATGCCAATTAAGAAACTTTAAAGGTTTATCCATCACATTTTTAACCATCCTGTTATACCAGCGGTCCTTCTTATTCGGCTGAGGTGAAGTAATTTCACTACAAATTAGATCAATCATAGGAACAGCCCGTGATAACATATCAGGTACAATCAGGTCTTTGACTTTACGGTGCCCATACCACTGCGAGACATTCACATTCAGTGGTGGTAAAGTTTTGCTCTTGCCGAGTAAGAGAACGACTTAAATAACAAACCACTCGTTCACCACCTTCTGAATCAGGCTGAGTGAGAACCGCTCCAATCCCATAACCACTAGCGTCGGTTTGTATAATAAAATCTTTGGAATAATCGGGACAATTCAAAATAGGTGCACTCACCAGTAACTCCTTAATTTTTCTAAAAGACTTCTCACACTCTGGTGTCCAATTAAATTTGTGATGCTTCTTAGTCAGCGCGTTTATTGGAGTCACTATTAAAGAGAACTCCGGAACAAAACGCCGATACCAACTAAAAGAACCCAATATTCTCCGTACTTCTTTAACAGTTCTGGGATGTGGTAACTCTAACATATTTTTAACTTTATCTGGGTCGACCTTCAACCCTCGGCTGGTAACTAAATAGCCCAGATACTTCATTTCAGGCTTACACCATTGACATTTCTTCCAACTGATAGTAATATTGGCCGCCATCAACCTACGGAAAACTTCGTCAAGTATTTGAATATGTTTTTCGAACGTCGAAGTTACGCAGACGACATAATCCAAGTAGACAAAGACGTGCGGCACGAGGTTAGCACCCAGGACATTCTGAATAAGCCTTTGCCACGTTGCCGGAGCGTTATAAAGTCCAAATGGCATTCTTTTGAATTGGTATAAACCCCGGTGACAAATAAAAGCCGTAAGAGGCCGAGACTTCTCTTCTATCGGTACCTGCCAATAGGCGCTTTTAATGTCCAGACTTGAAAGATATTTGGCATTGTTTAGCTTGTCTAAGGTCTCGGTTACGAGAGGTAAAGGATAGTTATCTCTTTGTGTGACTGCGTTCAAGCGGCGATAGTCGACGCAAAATCTTGTTTTTCCAGTGTTTTTCTTTTGTACTACTACCACCGGAGACGCCCAGGGACTACTGCTAGGTTCTATCATACCTTGAGCCAGCATGGACTCAATCTCATCATCAATAACCTTTTGTATAACAGGAGAAACCCGATAAGGACGTCGTGGGATCGGCGCAGACTCAGTAAGGATACGATGTTCCACTCTATTAGTACGACCAAGTTGTGTACTCATCAAGGACTTATACGTATTAACCAAATCTTCCATTTGCGAAGATTATAAGGGTGTCAACACCGTAAGGGTCTCGTTCTCGATACTAAAGATAGTGTCAGCATTCTCAGCAAAATGCCATTCGCTCTGCCTGAGGTCAGGAACTAACCCCATTACTTTCCAAAAATCAATACCCAAAATTAACAAGTTGAGGTAACTCCGGAACCACAGAAACTTCAACAATACGCAATTTACTTTGCACACGCTGACCATTGGCGACAGAACACGAACATTTTCTTGAAGTATCCAAGCGAAGTCCCAAGTTCTTGACGATCTCCCAACCCAAGAGTCGAATCCAAAAGCCCCAAAATCTTATGCCCCAGGGCCTCAACTTCGAGATATGGTCGTTCATCATTACGAGCGTGATCTAAAATAAAGTTTAAAATCGGTGAAAATGAATTAGCCGGATCAGTATTGGCGACTTGGCTCAAAGGCCGGCGACCTGTCCTCTGCCGTTTCCCGAACGATTAGAGTTGGGACAACTATTTCTATAAACTCCGACAGCCTGACAGCCGTAAAAATTAACTGGACTGCGAGAAAGACAACCAATTGCTTTATGACCAGGTTGGCCACATCTGAAACACGTTAGAGTGGTGCTACCCCGTGGAGCAGGAGGAGCGTTTCGTGGTGGCGTTCGTGTACCACTTGTGCTTTGTCTAGATGTCGCCTCTACGGCATCGACTACGGCCTCTGTTTCTGAAAGGACTTCCACGTAAGCCAAATCAGGTTCAAGCATAAAACCCTTTCTGAAAGGCACGGTCGGTCGCTCTTGATTTCTGTCTTCTATCTTCCTACACAGCCCCTTAAGTTCCTCAACGGTCGACACATCTCGAGAACCCAATCGTTTTTTGTACAAGCTACCGATATTACGCATTAAAATTTTAAGCTTGGCCTCTTCGGACACTGGCAACGTAACCTCTTGAAATAGGTATTCATGATTGAGAGATATTCACCAATACACTCGGATGGTCCCTGCTTTCTGCGTTTAATTTCATTGAAAAGATCTTCCGCATGTGTGGAGGGCAAAAATTCTATGCGAAATTCCTCCATCAGGTCATCCCACGTTTCTACCAGGCCTTCTTAACGCATTCTTGATAGAACGAAAACGCTCTCAAATCAAATAAGTCGATCCCAGATCAAAAGAGTTCCTCCTTAGTCACGTTACGCGCAACGCTCAACTCCTCTACACGCTGGAAAAACGCAGTGAGCGACATCTTGCCGTCACCAGTATACTTGGTAAGACTCCATTTGTGAGGTGGCACGGAGGTAATCTGAGCTCTGGAGTTAAGTCTATAAGGTAATGGTGATGAAGTTCCTATCGGTCTAGGCTGGTGTCGAGCAGATGGCTCGTCTTGATCGGTGTCCTCATCAGAGTCCGGAGTTCGTCTTGTGCCGCTTCCTAAAACGGTCAAATCTGGTAGATCTACTGCTACCGCCACCTTTTTGGTAGCGGACTTATTGTCCAACTGGGCCAATTGATCTAAGGTCTGTGCCAGCAACAATCTTTTAAGCATTGGTTCTGTCCTGT
Source organism: Aspidapion aeneum (assembly GCA_963576565.1). Lineage (NCBI taxonomy): Eukaryota > Metazoa > Arthropoda > Insecta > Coleoptera > Brentidae > Aspidapion > Aspidapion aeneum. The sequence goes on from OY755043.1 coordinate 67,319,835, forward strand.
AAATTGTCGATTCGATTTAGGCAGTGGTTTAGTCTAGATTGCAAGGTTATATAGGTTACGGTTCTCCTGGAACCTGTAAAGGATTGGACCAAAAGTACCCACTTATCAAGCGTCGATGTGAGGACTCCGGTGTCCTCTTCAACCGAGAATAGGTAAGGGGGATAGCGCAAACTGTCATTGTTCACCTCTTGTTGCCTTATATATACAAGCCTAGTCTCCAGTTCAGTTTTAGTACCCACTGGCTCTACTCCTCTAATGGCCAACTCGTATCCTATCTCCGAGACTTCAAGTCTCTTAATGTCAATTTTCCCATGCCAAGGATATGTCATTGTGGTAACATTTTAATCTTCCAAAAAAAAACAATAACTAATCTATGTTAACTAAGCGTACACTGCGCAACTCTACTAATACCACACTACGCTGGTCACAAAGTACACACTTTTCACTATAATAACTGCTCGCACTATCTTACACTATACCAATTTAACAATTGGGCAAATAATCCCAATTATTCTAAATTAGATCTTTATTAAAAAAAACCAAGACCTAATAAATTCGACGTGTCGTGCCCGCAAAACCGCACGGAACAGACAAAAACCGCGTTCGCGTTTACAAAAAAAACTAATAAATAACATCGTACAAGTTTCTCCTCTGTGTTTACCAAACCTCCTCTAACTGTGTGCCAAATAGAATTACCACCCTAGCTACAATTAAACTTTACCTGGCAACGGGCACCACTTAATCAGCACAACCAGCACCCACCCTGGTATTACAGCGACGATCGCTGATTGCCCTTAAGCAGACTAATGAACCTTAATTAGCATTTAGTCTAAATTGAAGAACAAAAAATGAAATAAAATTAAAAAACAATAAGTAGGCGTGAACAACAGTACCCAATTTCTGCGATATTAGGAAAAACAACCCAGTTATTAGCTTTAAATTATTCAAAAAATGACGGTCATCTAGTGTTATCTTCCAACAAAAAGCAACTAGTAAACAAATAAATTATCTAGCAGAGAAACTTATGTAGTTTTAACAAGCCCGTCAAACCTCCTGTCAAGAATTGACAACTCCATGGGTCATAAGGCCGTAAACCTTTATGCACTCCAAGCCCATGCTAATTGTCGATTCGCAAGAGTCAGTTATGAGAATGGCTTTAGAAATACCTTAAAAGAATAAAAATTTCCCGGTACGAATCCCCAAAGATCATATAATATTTACCAAATATATATATGCTGCACTCAGTCTAAGGCGGATCCTCCATTTCGCGACTTCTACTCTTCATAAAAAACCAAAAAAACAGAAGAAAAAAAACTCAAGTTGAACAACACTAGTGACACCCGTTCTCAACCAAGGATTCAGAGCTTCGTTTGGGGTTGGTTACTATGTCCTACGCCTAACTAGCTAACCTAACACGTTCTGACCTAACCTCAAAAAAAATAAAAATAGTTGTGCTTCTAAACAAAGTAGCTATCTCTTGTATTTAATTACTATGGAGCTGTAAAACTATCAAGTAATTCTAGGTACTGGTTAACCTGAACAAGCGTACATTATGACTGATAATTTAAAACAAACAAATTTTTTTGTTTAAGGCCGGTATACCCGTGGGTCATATTTGGTATATGCTCTCCAAAGCCCAGGCCGTACCCTTAGCCCCCCCCCCCCAAAAAAAAAATTGTCCTTTTTTTTAAAAAAAAAAAGGAAAAAAAAAACAGGATTATAATTACTTAGTTTGACAGTTCCGAGGTAGCGCTGTTTAGAGAGGTATCGATGTTCAACCTCGGCTCTAGGTAATTAAGATTAAGGTTTTTCCAAATTCCTGAGCTCAATAGGACCCACCTCTGACCCGAATTGTAACACATTGGAGAAGATCTTAGTCCCCAATTGTTACCACCAAAAAAAATTAAATAAAAGAAAATGTTTGAAGCACAAAAACTATAAGTCTTTCTTTAATTAGTCAACATTAGGAAAATACCGAGCCGCACCTTCACAAAAAGACAAATCTCTATATCCATTTAAACTACAGTCTTAAACTTTCCACAGAAACATTGACCTATTGTACAAAAATGTGTATTGTGATTTCTGTCACCTAACGTACCCTATGATCTGCAAAAAAAAAAATTATAATAATGATTTTATTTTTTTTTTGTTGAAATATTTTCCAAAAACTTTTACCATCCAAAACTTCCATTCAGTTGAAGTATTATTAATATGTGTCGACCTATTCGTGTCTTTATAAAAAAAACCTACATAATAAAAGTACTGAAAATTGTCAAAAAAAAACAAAAATCTTAGTCAGACATTTTTTTGTGTAGCACATAAAAGAAATTATTGGCTGACTTCCCAAACAAGGAGAAAAAAAAATAGTTAATGAAAATACTTTTTGTGGTTTTTTCGACTTTTTTTGAATGATTTCTTAAAGTGGAAGTAGTAACGATTTTCTTTGCTAACCATTGCCTTCTTAAAATCTGTAAAGCTGGCCTGTGTTATCTTCACTGTAAGTTTCTTCACATGGTTAGAATTTTTCCGATAATGTTAAAAGACCACAGTGTCCCATTGAGTTTATAAAGGACCTTATATTAACCAATTATGTTATCGTTTTTAAAGCTTTTAAGTCCTAAAGATTAGAAAAATAAATGAAAATTGTCATTCCCCCGTTCCTGTTTCTCTTTCAGAGACTATATAGTAGTAATTATGGATTTTCCTAAGTTTGATATACTCAGTTTTTCCCAACAAACAAAAAAACCACATGAGGAATCTGTACAACCTAACCATCTATCTGCCCAATTAAATCAATTAATAGCCTATATGGATTACTTAAGGGTATAAATTTTCCCTAGTAGTAGGTGTAGAGTTTAGTTATCAATTACCTAAAAGCCAAAACTCTAAAGTGATTCAAGTTTTTATAATACCTCTATTCAGAGCAAAAAAGAAAATATATCATCCCTCATCGGATTCTAAAAAAAAAACCCATGAACCCTAAACCCTTTATTGTTATCCAAGCTATCCAACATCAGTTAAGCAAACCTATTCTATACCAAATCAAGGTTCAATAAAAAAAATGTGGGTGCTTACCGACCAAGTAGTACTTACTATCGAAACACATTAAACCTATAGCCATAAACAGGGGTTAAATAAATCCCTAAAACGTTCGTACAGTCTGATGCCAAAAATACCCTGCGGACTAACACTTTTAAACTGAACCACTAAATCAGACCTGCACTTGTGACTCGTCATTTTTTTAATCCCTTCTGACCAAGGTAGATGGAATCCTTCCTGGATTATTCTTTTTAAAAAAATGGAGCCACCCCCCTTGTTTCGCACCAAAAAAAAAAGTTAAAACATAAAAAAAAATGTAAAGGAATCTGAGGTTCCTATAAATACCTACTTCGCGAAACTAGCTCTAGGTTTTATTTTTTAAAGTCCAGTCAGTAACTAGTTTATGCCCTTAATTCAAAGCTCACTGCTATTTCTAGTTTGACTGGTGAAAATCAAATGTTTGGTTAAAAAAACTATTTTTCCCAATAAAAGTTAGAAGACAGGGAAGTACAGCCAGTCATATGTCCTAAGTTTTTACTGAGTGTGTCTGTCTGTCAAGTTTTGTTACTTATTATTCAGATCCAAAAAACAACAAAAATTGGAAAAAAAAACTATCTAGTTTGTCAGTAGGCACCTTCCACTTCTCCTATTTCAACTTGTAATCAACCTAAGCTAATTAGGTTAAAAAAAAACCATGTACCACTTTATTGCATAAACCAGCCACCACAAGACCTTAAAAAAAAAGTTGTCATCTTAAAAATATCAACATTTCTCCTTAACTAAAAGCAACTGCACTAGGTGGTCAATATTTATTCGAAAACACCATTAAAACTTTATAAATAGCAACTTCTCCCTTTTGTGTAGTTGTTACTAGGATTCCTGTTCTCTTTATTATAGAAAAAAACAAAGAAAAAAAAAGTTAGTTGGGTGATGCCAACTCATGTTGCTTTTCTACAAAAACCCTGGCCCTTTATGTTGGGTGCCAATCTGTTGCTTATCTACAAAAACCCTGGCCCTTTACGTTGGGCGCCAATCTGTTTCGGCACTAATTTTTTGTGTACATCACCCTTGTTTCTAATGATATATATTTTCAAAATAAATTCTAGTATATATCCAAGACCCTAACAAAATCGACAAGTTGCAATAAACAACGCCGGTCCCACCTGCCGCCAGCTTTTTATCTTCAACAGCCGGGAGGTCATGGGTTCAAGTCCAGAAAAACCTAAATTAGGAAAAACCAGGGGCGCCACGTATTTGTTAAGGTGGAGGACGTTGGGTGTTAAATTTTTGTTATAGATTTTGTTCACAGAATAACAATCCCAAATACGAACTAATTACTACTCTATTTAGGAAACTGAATACTTGAATTAACTAACTATTTAATCACTGTAACAATTTTCCCTTAAAAGAACTAGGAATGCTCCCACAAGAATAGGTTGGCAATTTCTTTGATTCTATTCGGCAACACTGTTAGAGGGTTATCAAAATAAGTAAACACAAGGATTGAGGTTAAGTAGATTGTATAATGGGCTTTCTTTATCTGCTAACAGTTTAAATAGAGGAAATTATTAATCATTAATAGAAATTAACATTTTTAAGCAAAACAGTAAGTTAGGTTTAAAAAAACAAAATATGGTTTTTATTTTAAAATTGAAGTTAAATAGAAAAATGGAGTTATGCGAGTTTAGAAGTCATCATCATTCTTGCAAATAAAATTGATAAATATAAAAAGCAATATAGTTTCCGACGTCTGAGCTCAGGGTGTCGTTTACACTGCGGACAAAAGAAATATTATGAATATCAATTGTTAAGTTACCTATATAAGGAACATGGTATTATTTTAAATAAAAACAAATAGAATAAGAATTATTATTTATATTATAGTCGAACCTGGTCAATAGGTTGTGGCCAATAACCGACTTTTAAATTAGCTTTGACAACGACTAAATATTTAGTTAGGCCTCCCCAGCACTACACCAAGGTCGACTATAAATTACTAACTTGGTATTGTAAAAATTTTGTCATAAGCGCCGTCACATCTCTTGATTACACCAATGTAAGAACCAACATCACCTGGCTGTTCTAATCAGTCACAGCATACAACCACACAGAGAAAGACACAACTTCATGTACATTCAAACGCAGAACCCACCTGGAGAACCCTGGAAAAGAAAAAGGACACCTTTAGTTTTCCAGTGGTGTACTAATAAGTCGTGGTTTAACAACTCAAAACACACTGCGTATTTCAGTGGTCGTGCCTGAACTATAAAGCCGCTTCATAAATAATTAAATAAAAAAAACGTCAAGGAGACATTACTGATAAAAAAAATTATATTTTCTTTTTTTTCAAGACTCGGTTGGGGAAATTCACACTCACCTTCTGAAAGAAGGGTTCCCCACTCCAACGCAGTCTCATCCTACAGTCCGGTAGAGCGGACACATCACAGCCCTCGGCTTAGCACATTAGGCTAAAGTGGGTCGTGCTACCATATACTGTAAATAAGAAAAACAATCTCAGCTTCACGCCCAATTAAGTTACAATTGACCAAAACCCCAAAAACTAAGATTTTTTTCCCAAAAGAACCACGAGTACCCCTAACCTTAAAAAGAAAATGGCTTGCCAATTCCACTGGTACTACCCATGTTTCAGCAGAAGCCGGGAGACAGATCGAACAGTTTTATAAATAAAAAAAAATTCGGTCTTGCCCCTTTTTAAGGGCTGGAAAACGATCCCCTTTTTTCACGAGGGTGCTTCCAGAAAGACAAATGTCAAAAGAAAGGAAAGATGTCAAAAGAACGAAAGAACAGTCGACCAGTGACAACCAACCCGGATTCCATCTCTGCACCAACCACAACTCGGACAGAACACACCTCCTGAACTGGTTACACCGAACCGTATTGTCAATCAGAACCAAGTTAATCGTTCCTCAAAATTCAAGAAAAATGTACTGTGCAACTAATGTACAACAATCAGTCCTTATTTGCTTCATAAGTCCAGATAATATAAACAATGTCCCACTGTTCCAGATTCAGCACCGACAGAATAAGGAATCCGTGAGCAGCCGTACAAACAGAGAAATGTACCCAACCTGCAAAATATGCTTGTGCAACCAACCAAAACACCGCGTGTGGTATTACAGCCTCACTTTTCCATAGGTAAATAAAATCAAATTAAGTACACGGTTTTCTAATTTTTCAACAAATAAAAGGTGTTTTATAGGCCGGCGGTCAGTGATACAATTTGTAAAAATGCCCATCTTAAATCACAACAGAACCTGTCTAACAGTGCGCGAAACATGGATTGATTTACATAAACTTAAGGTAGGTTTATAGACTTTAAAGTAGATTTATAAAAAAAATTGTTGATTACTAAACACAATTGTTAGTGTGAAACTACACGGTGTCTTAAGGATAATTTCACACGTAACACTAGTGGGCGGAGATTCTCGTCCCGAATGAGAACTAAAGTTCCCATATCCACAGGGGAGGTCATGGAATCCGTCCATTTAGACCTTTGTTGTAGGATGTGTAAATATTTACTAGCCCACCTTTTCCAAAAGTGATCATGCATTTGCAATATCAAATTCCAACGCGAAAGCCGATTTATAGGGACATCCGAGTAGTCAGGATCGGGCAAACACGTCAAGGGTTGCAAGTTTAAGAAATGTCCTGGGGTAAGCGCCGTAAAATCCGTGGATCTAAAGAAATAGCTCCTATTGGTCGTAAGTTTAACACCGCTTCGATTTGAATTATGAAATTATCAAGTTCTTCATAAGTAAGAGTCTGATTTCGCACGACTCGGGTTAAATGGGTTTTTGTAGACTTTCTGTTGGATTCATAAATTTCACCGAAATGTGGACTGGCACTTGGCATAAAGTGCCAACGAATGCCTTGCGCTGTCGCTGCGTTAGTGAAGATTTGCTTTGAGTAGTTCCAACCCCCCTGGAAATTTCCACCATTGTCAAAAAATATATCGCTCACGTGACCTCTACGTGCGATCAGACGCCGCAGCGCGGCCAGAAAAGCTTCCGTCGTGAGTTCAGCAAGCTTTATAACAGCGCGCCTTATGAAGGCGCCCTAAGGTCACTGAGAAAGGACCGCAAAAATCTCAATTTTTGAAAAAACCGGCGCTTGGCGCACCCGGTAAGCGGGTAGATCTGCCATTGGAGGCTGATAAGCAACTGGCTTTGTTTTCCAACATGGCAAACATTTTGTAAGTATATTTCGAATCACTTTTCGTGCGGATAATATCCAAAAGTTCTGCGCGATTAGGCAATGCGTGATGTGTATAACACAATGTAAATTTACCGTGTGAACATGAAAAATCAACAGTTCTGTCAACCGGCATTTACTCGACAAAAGTAAAGGAAATTATTTATCATATTCCAATTCCAAGTGGCAGAGCCTGCCTGCGATTTGTAAATAACCCTGAGGGTCATTGAAAGGTTTGAGTTTTTTAAATCACTTCGGCAACTCTTCTTGGTTCGTCAATTTTAAAATTTCCATTTCAAAATAGACCGACTGTACATGTTTGGTAATAAAATTAACGCGGTTCGATATTCTACAAAAGTGATATATTTATATCGAGAAATTTCAATTTTTTGTATCCTATCTAGAATTCGTAAAGGAAAAGCGACAATCCTTTATAATTTTAACAATGAACTATATTTTTCTAACAAGTCATTTATCAAAGGAGAATTAAAATTTTGAATCGCAAAAAATATTTGGTGTTTTGCTTCTACCAAAACAAGGTCTGATTTATCCAGTGGGGATGAAATCGAAAAATGCCATTGTTCTTGGGGTGAACAAAGAAAGGAAGGGCCCTGCCACCATAGGGTGCAACTCAGAAGATCGGAGGCGAATATCCCTCTGGTACCGCAGTCGGCAGGGTTGTTGGTACCGCTAATGTGAAACCAGTTTTGCGGTGGGACCTTTTCCAGTACCAATGAGACCCTATTGGCCACATAACTTTTCCAGGAGTGGGGGGACTTTTGTACCCATTGTAAAGCTACCGCACTATCGGTAAAACAAAAAATTTCGCTAAATTGAAATTTCCGTGATAAATTGTTAACTTAAAATCTATCAATTTGGCAAGTAAAACCATAGAACAAAGTTCTAAATGCGGAATGCTTACAGTTTTAAGCGGCGCAACTTTGCTTTTGCTGCATAATAAATACTTTTTTATTGTATTGTTTTGATACGAGACTCGTACGTACATAACAGCGCAATAAGCTTTTTCAGAGCTATAGCAAAATCCGATCAACTGAACCGATGTTGATTCGCGAATATCAATATGACGTAATATTTTAAGGTCCCGTAGCAAATTTAATTTTGATTGAAACTTTCTCCATTTTGAGGCTATTTCTTCGGAAACCTTTTGATCCCAAGAAAGTTTTAAAAGCCACAAATGTTGGATAAGTATTTTTGCGCAAATCGTAAGCGGAGTTAAAAAACCAATGGGGTCGAAACATCGCGCTAGATTTGAAAGCATTATTCGCTTGGTGCAACTTTGATCTTTGATATGATCAAATTGATAAAAAAATGCATCAGAGGAGGGTTCCTACGTAAGCCAAGAATTTTTAACGTATTCCGGCTATCCTCATCGAAGCAAAGGGCGTCGGCGTCGGTTTGGATATGAGACTCTGGTAAGTCTGAAAGTGTGTCGGGGTGATTGCTGGCCCATTTTCTTACTTCAAACCCAGCTCGAGAAAGTAAAGAAATTATTTGATTTTTCATCAGAATTAGTGAATCACTAGTTCCCAAGATATCATGTATATAGGAGGAATGAAGAATGAACTCGCTTGCCAGGGGCAGATCCGAGTGATCGGTTGCTAACTGTTGCATAGTGCGCAACGCAAGATAGGGCGAACAAGTGACGCCAAAAACAACATTTATTTCATACTCTGAAATAGGATCTGAGGGATTAAAAAGCCAAAGAATCCGTTGAAATATTCTATCTTCTGGGCGCACTTCTATCATTCTGTACATAGCCCGTATGTCTGTAACAAACATGTATTTTCCAAAGCGAAAATCGAGAAGCAATTTTACAATATCATTTTGTAATTTAGGCCCAGTGTAAAGCGCATTATTCAAACTGACATGTCGCGGTGATGCCATAGATCTAGAATCGTCAAAATCAGGGGAATTGATTTTAAATGGTAAGCCAACCATAAAACGCCCTTGGGGCGTAATTTTAGTAGTTTCTCAGAAAAACTTATCACAGTATTTTTCTGCGGGGCTCAGACACTGCACCTCCGGCACCTTCTCGACCTCACAAAATTTTTGAAGAGTTATATGTAATTCCAGGTTAGCGGAATTGATAAAAAATGTTTTTATTTGGCTATTTAACCCCGAACACGACAAAGTCTTTCCCAAAACCGTATAGCCGAAATAAGTATTGACAAAAACAGGTTGATTGTGACCGAAAGAAATGATACCATCCCTTAAAATGTAGGGTACAATACCGTTACCCAAAAGAACTGTACGAACCCAGGCTTAATAAAATTAGGGTCCGAAAGTTGAATATTTTTTATTTGCGATATCTCTTTTAAGCCTAAATTGCATGGGGGTAATTTGTCGCATATTTTATCAATAATTATGGCATTGGAGCTAAAAGTTTCGGAAGAATCGTAAAGCGAACCAATAGTAAGTTGTATCTCCGATTTTGCAGATGTGGTCATCTTGTCTAGACCATGCAAAGATATGGCAACATTGTATTTATGCAATCCTAATTTATTAGCACAAGATTTAGTAATAAATGTATTTTGCGCCCCTGTGTCAAGAATGGCGCGAAAAGTTTGCCAATTATGAAAGGCGTCTTTTATTTTTATTAAAACTGTTCCCAACATTGTTTCCTGGTCATTCAACATCATTCCTACCTGAGTTTTCTGACCTCCAGAAGGTCCCGCAGTTACAGTGTGAGTGTTAGAGGAAGACTGAGAATCCACGTGATCAGGCAAGGGAAAAGCCCCTGAGGGCGGGAAATGATGAAGACTATGATGCGCTGTAGGCTGTGGGCAATATTGGCAACGTTTCGGCGAAGGGCACGTATAAACCTCGTGTCCTGGGCTTAGGAAGTTGATGCGCGCATGTTTTGACTTAATGAAAGCGAATCTTTCAGAAGGCGATTTAATTAAGAACTCATGACAGCGATATAATATGTATTTTTGATTGCAAAAAATACAATGGGATTGTCCTTGGGGACGTTTTTGCTGGTGAAACAGGCTTACCAACGAAGCTGTTGCCGCCCCTAGTGGGGTCCGGTGACGATTTTTCGTGCGGTTTAATGCTAGAATCGATGGCGATTCCGGTAGCACATTCGAGCGCCGTACAACGTTTTAAAACGAAATCCCTAACATCCTCATATTTCGGTATGTCAGGATTTCCTTGTATTTGCTCATAGGCGAGGCGTGTGGTAGGGGGTAACCTATCTAATATCATGTAACCAAGTATAAAATTCCAGTTGTCTGGCTTAGCTGCATAACTTTTAAAGCCGCGGTGCGCTTAGTAAAAGTGTCGACTAAATTCCGTAGCGCTTGCGCATTTTCGCTTTTGATGTGTGGCGAACTCTCGATAGCTCTCCAGTGATTGAAAGCACGCAAACGGGGATTATGACAACGTTCGACGAGCGTAGTATAAGCCATTAAATAATTTTCGTTTAAAATAGGGATATCCACGATTAGCTCTTGGGGAGAGCCCTCTAGGCAAGACAGCAACAAAATAAATTTTTGCAAATTGCAAATCGAGCGATTATTATGAACCGACGTATTAACGTAAAAAAGTCGGAAATGTGGCAATATCGCCAGAAAAGACCGGTAGCTTGAATTTTGGTAAAAGGACATCGCTCTGAATAGCTCCAGCCCCAGCTAATGTGCATTGGGGCATAAAAGTACAATTAAAAACGTTAGCCGGGTCTTCCAAAGGAGCCTCAAATAAATCATAAAAGATTGTCTCAATTTTCTGTACCCTTTAAAAAGTAAAGGTTTGCAATTGGTTTTCGACATCCAAGCAAGTCTGATCCTCCGCTATTAGAGCTAAGAGAGTGGTTCGGTGATGCTTTTCAAAATCTTTGAGGACTTTTCTCAAGTTTCTGAAATTAACTTTGAAAGAGTTTTTACTACCAGAATGAAGGTGGGCCTCGGTAGCCGATTTTGAAATAGAATTTAAATGATTTATTGCTGTCTGCCTTAGAGCTTTTGCTCTGGCGATTTTGGTATCCGTATTTACGGTCGGCATGATTTCTTATTGCAAATGCAAGTTTTCCCTCGTGAAAAAATAAAACTTCCTTACTCAAAGTAACTTCTTGAGCAAAAAAAGTTACAATGGTGTAACAGATCAAAGCCTTTTTTTTACAAAATAATTTTTGAGGAGAGGAGAGATTTGAAGTACAAGGTGCACTTAAAATATTGTTACACTTAAAATAGTAGATTTGTAAGTGCAAAATCCAATTTGATACTCCAACACTAATTAAAGCAAAAAGTTGTTGTCAAGCCAACTTTTTTTTTGTATTTAAAAAAGTCGTGGCAAGGACAATGTTCGCGCGATAAACGAATTTATATTCAATGCAAAGAGGCAAACTAGCCGATTTATTTGAAGGTCATTTATTTAAATATAATTTAATCTTAATATTTAATTAACCCCACAAATTAAAATACCACCAAAGCTACGTTTTACCCTTAAGGAAAGGTTATGCTTGGCGCAAAAAAAAGGAGCAAAAAAAGGAGCTGTAGGTAGTATTTTACCAGATATAGGCTTTGCATAGGAAAATGAAAAACCACATTAAGAGGGTTAACTTTACCCCAATGCATCTTACACAGAAATAGTCCTGTCCCCGAGATCCGGCTCGAAGGACCAATGAAACGGGACAAGTGTGTAATAGCTTCTTCGCTAAGGAGCTATGGAGCTACCACTCAATCGGACACCTACTGTAAACAATAGGGAGCGCGAGAACAACAGAGCTTAATTTCAGCTGACACAGTGAGGTGGGGGAACGACCCTTAATGGGTATGAAAACGAAAGAAAAGGAGCTGAAAAGAGTTATTTTTGTAAAATGACTTACCTCGATGGTGGTTTCTTTAGAAGTAAGGGTACCATGAAAATGGAGTAATCCTATGATGATGTATTCTTTCGGCGTTTTTTTTCTTATCCCAAGGTACCGAGTATTATTTATTTTTAACGCCGGGTTAAAATCAAATTTCAAAAAAAAAATGTTTTGTAGTTCAAAAACTTAACTAAGGCCGTGGAAACGAACCACCTAGTACTTAGATTATTTAAGGTTAAAGCTCACCGTGTAATGTGGAACAAAGCTGCGTTGAAAAGGATGAGGAGTTTACATAACTAACTAAGATAAGCTAAAACTCAAACTAAAAATATTAAAGTTAAACGGTATTATTTTTTGGCTCTACCAAAACTAGAAAATAATACGAACGTAACCCTGACTTTAAAGCGGGTTTACAAGTTTAATGACTGCATAATCAAACAGGAATGATTTTTCTAGAAAAATTGGTTTTTAAGTGCAACAAAATAAATATTTTAAAGCGTCCACTTTTTTATACTAGTTTGTTAAAAGTCTGGTTTGGTAAACTGCTGATGATTTAAAATAGAACCGTTTACCTTAAAAGCATTTTTACCTAATTCGTTTTTCATAAGCAATCCACCTGTAAAAGTTAGTTTCATCTGTAATTTTTGGTTTTTGAGATATTTCAGTTGGTTTTTATTATGGAGTGACCATATTTTTATTTTGTTTTTGAAATTAGTATATAGTTAGTATTTTTATACAATAAATTTAGTAATTACAAAATTTATAAAGAATTTCAGCGACCAAGTCATCGCTGTCGACTCTCCTACATGAATTTTGCGTCCATTTTTTGCAAAGACAACATAAAATACGAGTTTTAGTGAAGCTATCAAAAACAATTTTTTTTTTGGTGGTATAGGTTACTAGGTATAACAAGGTACCCCAATTTGCCTCCATGAAAAAACCCCGTATTGGCCCAAACCACCAGTTAAATTCAAACAAAAATCATACATAGTCAAGGACAAATCTTACGGGCGATGCGTTTAATTATGAATAATAGATAAACCCACTAATCGTTCAATGTAAACAAAATTTTAAAAAGTCTATAAAAAATGTACTTACCTTCACAAAATGCGCAAGCTATTTCTACAATAAACAGCGCACAACATCACATGTTGAGCAAAAACCAACTTAAGCTCAGCCGACCGGCACCAATCATATTGCAGAGAGTTGAACCAGTTATAGGGATAAAACATCTGATACTAAAAGGTTTTATTTTTGCGCAATTTACTTAAAACTGCGATATCCCGTTTTACCCGCGTACCCCATTTTGCCCCCCTTTCCCCTACCTTTTTTTACAATATTTATTTTATGCGAATTTTATACAACATATAAAATATTGTCGTAAAATGGCTTAAAATCTGGATCAAACCGCCATACAAATATGGTACTTTAACGCGTTCCTTTGAAAGGAAAAATGACACTTCTAAAAAATAACTGAAAGTTACGTCAATTAAATCATAGTTTTTTCAAGGCCTGCTGCTTTTTAGTAAAGGTATTAAGAAGTTTCAGTATGTTTTTAATTTAACCCTTTTTGGCCAATAATTAGTTCCACGAGCCCACTGTGTGCATCGCCCGTCGCACTACTTTGAGTTAAAAAGAGAGAGTAAGTAGTTTAGTAAATAAAACGAGTAGACCAATGTTTAGTTATTAAACTCATGTGTGTTTAATATTATTAAGCGCCCTTACTAATACATTAGTTTAAAAAGAGACGGTAAATAATCGGATCATAATGTGTAAGTTCAGGCAATGACTTGATTATATTAGTTGTTGGTACGTTCCGGAATCATATTTTGTGTCGGGGTGCCGTGCTGCGTCACAGTCAGCGCCTTATTGTGTTGTTTGCGCCTCCCATTCAGATATTAACTGAACCACATGTGTTATTGTAGCAATATCTTATTAGGCCTAATGCATCCTAATATATTACCCCTTCTTCTTTTAGTTCTTCAATTATAGACAATATGAACCAGCCATTTTTGAGCTCCATAATAATCGCAAACGACCAACTAATTCTTTTGCAGTATTCCAGTATACATTGGTTCGTTTCCACGCCCTTAGTTAAGTTTTTGAACTACAAAACATTTTTATTTTATTTTATTTATTTATTTTTTGAAATTTGATTTCAACCCGGTGTTAAAAATAAATAACACTCGGTACCTTGGGATAAGAAAACCAGATATGTTTTTTGCTTATTTGATTTTAAAATATTAAAATTAAAACTGGAGCTATTCTAATACACACCAATCTCGATGTGTCCTTGTTGATCACACCTGATATTCCGTTTTCCTATTTCCTTTAAACTGACCCATTTAAAAATACGAGTGTATCTACGTATATTCGTGGAGTCAAGAAGCGAGAGAAGAAAACAACGAAAAATGATAAGACAGTGTGCTTTAGTCGTTTGTCCCTGCCAAACGCATACTGAAAAAGGGTTGATCATAGCCGCCCTGTGGCATCAATCTACGGCCCTTGCCGAATTAATTAGTGTCAAAATAAACACAATTAAACAAAAATTCAAAATCGTTAAGCCGCGCGCGCGCAAAAACATAACAGTACATTAAAGATATATTAGTGCGGTTAAAACCATAAACCCTATAAAAACTAAAAAAGAGTTAACAACGCCGAAAGAAGACATCATCATCGGATTACTCCATTTCCATGGTACCCTTCCTTTTAAAGAAAACACCATCGAGGTAAGTCATTTTTTTCAAAAATAACTCTTTTTTAGCTCCTTTTCTCTCCTTTTTATACCCATTAAGGGCCGTTCCCCCACCTCACTGCGTCAGCTGAAATTACGCTCTGTTGTTCTCTTCTCTTTTTGCTTTAATTATTGTCGGAGTATCAAATTGGATTTTGCACTTACAAATAGACTATTTTAAGTGTAAAAATATTTTGAGTACACCTTGTACTTCAAATCTCCTCTCCTCAAAAATTATTTTGTAAAAAAAAGCTTCGGTCTGTTACACCATTGTAACATTTTTTGCTCAAAAAGTTACTTTGAGTAAGGAAGTTTTATTATTTTTTCACGAGGGAAATCTTGCATTTGCAATAAGAAATCATGCCGACCGTAAATACGGATACTAAAATTTCCAGAGCAAAAGCTCTTAGGCAGACAGCAATAAATCAGTTAAATTCTATTTCAAAATTGGCTACCGACGCCCACCTTGATTCTGGAAGTAAAAACTCTTTCAAAGTTAGTTTCAGAAACTTGAGAAAAGTCCTCAAAGAATTTGAAAAGCATCACAACACTCTCTTAGCTCTAATAGCGGAGGATCAGACTTGTTTGGATGTCGAAAACCAATTGCAAACCTCTACTTTTGAAAAGGTACAGAAAATTGAGACAATCTTTTATGATTTATTTGAGGCTCCTTTGGAAGACCCGGCTAACGTTTTTAATAGTACTTTTATGCCCCAAGGCACATTAGCTGGTGCTGGAGCTATTCAGAGCAATGCCTTTTTGCCGAAATTCAAGCTACCGGTCTTTTCTGGCGATGTTGCCACATTTCCGACTTTTCTACAAAGTTTTAATACGTCGGTTCATAATAATCGCTCGATTTGCAATTTGCAAAAATTTAATTTGTTGCTGTCTTGCCTAGATGGCTCTCCCAAAGAGCTAATCGTGGATATCCCTATTTTAAACGAAAATTATTTAATGGCTTTACGCTCGTCGAACGTTTTCATAATCCCCGTTTGCGTGCTTTCAATCACTGGAGAGCTATCGAGAGTTCGCCACACATCAAAAGTGAAAATGCGCAAGCGCTACGGAATTTAGTGGACAATTTTACTAAGCACACCGCGGCTTTAAAAGTTATGAAGCTAAATCCAGACAACTGGAATTTTATACTTGGTTACATGATGTTGGATCGGTTACCCCCTACCACATGCCTCGCCTATGAGCAAACACAAGGAAATACCGACATACCGAAATATGAGGATGTTAGGGATTTCCTTTTAAAACGTTATACGGCGCTCGAATGTGCTACCGGAATCGCCATCGATTCTAGCATTAAACCGCACGAAAAAGCGTCACCGGACCCCCCTAGGGGCGGCAACAGCTTCGTTGGTAAGCCAAAAATGGTGTTTCACCAGCAAAAACGTCCCCAAGGACAATCCCAGTGCATTTTTTGCAATCAAAAACATATAATATATCGCTGTCATGAGTTTTTAAATAAATCGCCCTCTGAAAGATTCGCTTTCATTAAGTCAAAACATGCGTGCATCAACTGCCTAAACTCAGGACACGGGGTTTATGCGTGCCCTTCGTCGAAACGTTGCCAATATTGCCCACAGCCTACAGCGCATCACAGCCTACAGCGCATCACAGTCTTCTTCATTTCCCCTCCTCAGGGGCTTCCCTCTTGCCTGATCACGTCTTCCTCTGGGACTCTCACTGTACCTGCGGGACCTTATGGAGGTCAGAAAACTCAGGTAGGAATGATGTGAATGACCAGGAAACAATGTTGGGAACAGTTTTAATAAAAATAAAAGACGCCTTTTACAATTGGCAAACTTTTCGCGCCATTGTTGACACGGGCGCAAAATACATTTATTACTAAATCTTGTGCTAATAAATTAGGATTGCATAAATACAATGTTGCCATATCTTTGCATGGTCTAGACAAGATGACCACATCTGCAAAATCGGGGATACAACTTACTATTGGTTCGCTTTACGATTCTTCAGAAACTTTTAGCTCCAGTGCAATAATTATTGATAAAATATGCGACAAATTACCCCCATGCAATTTAGGCTTAAAAGAGATATCGAAAATAAAAAATATTCAACTTTCGGACCCTAATTTTATAAAGCCTGGGTTCGTACAGTTGCTTTTGGGTAACGATATTGTCACGAGGGGGTTTTATCGTGACGAACACAGTTTAAGTTAGGTGTAATGGTTTTATTATAATACTTATATTTACTACTTACCTTGTACTTAAATACATCTTGTCTACAAATCTTCTTTGATACGCTTAACTTCTTATACTTGACTATTGTACTACTTGTTCACTATTAACTAAGCCTGGGCGTTAGGTTCTCAGCGTACAACTAACTGCTAAACTCTTTTGGAGATGCTTTTATTACAAACCGTTTGCCATTGATAGGATATCGAGATGTGTTTTGTTTCCTGTATACACATCATCGAAATCCCATTAACCGCGTTGTTTATAATAAATCTGTATACAATTTATTACTTTTAATACAATTTGAACTATATACAGAAGTTCATTTCCTTAGAATGTTTAGGGTTAATGTGCACTTGCTTATAAACGTAACTTGTGTCATTCACTTAATAGGACATTATTTTCTATCCTGACAATATTGTACCTTACATTTTAAGGGATGGTTCGGTTCGGTTCGGTTCGGTTCGGTTCGGTTCGGTTCGGTTCGGTCAGAATCAACCTGTTTTTGTCAATACTTATTTCGGCTACACGGTTTTGGGAAAGACTTTGTCTTGTTCGGGTTTAAAAAGCCAAATAAAAACATTTTTTACCAATTCCGCTAACCTGGAATTAGATATTACTCTTCAAAAATTTTGGGAGGTCGAGAAGGTGTCGGAGGTGCAGTGTCTGAGCCCCGAAGAAAAATACTGTGATAAGTTTTTCTCAGAAACTAATAAAATTACGCCCCAAGGGCGTTTTATGGTTGGCTTACCATTTAAAATCAATTCCCCTGATTTTGGCGATTCTAGATCTATGGCATTAAAGAGATTTTATTCCTTGGAGCGACGCCTAACACAAAACCAAAGTTCATACACTGCTTATTCTGATATTATGCGCGATTATTTGGAAAATAAACATATGACCGCTGTGGCTCCCCCCCTACTTAAAGAAATAATTAATTATTACTACATCCCTCATTTTGCAATCTGCAAAAAGGAGTCCACGACAATTCCCGCACGAATTGTGTACGACGCTAGCGCATGCGCCTCACCGAGACATGTCAGTTTGAATAATGCGCTCTACACTGGGCCCAAATTACGAAAGATATTGTAAAATTGCTTCTCGATTTTCGCTTTGGAAAATACATCTTTTTTACAGACATATGGGCTATGTACAGGATGATAGAAGTGCGCCCAGAAGATAGAAAATTTCAACGGATTCTTTGGCCTTTTAATCCCTCAGATCCTATTTCAGAGTATGAAATTAATGTTGTTGTTTTTGGCGTCACTTGTTCGCCCTACCTTGCGTTGCGCACCATGCAGCAGTTAGCAACCGATCACTCGGATCTGCCCCTGGCAACCCAGCTCATTATTCATTCCTCTTATATAGATGATATCTTGGGAACTAGTGATTCACTGAACACCCTAATTTTGATGAAAAATCAAATAATTTCTTTACTTTCTCGAGCTGAGTTTGAAGTAAGAAAATGGGCCAGCAATCACTCCGACATACTTTCAGACTTACGCGAGTCTCATATCCAAACCGACGCCCTTTGCCAGAATACGTTAAAAATTCTTGACTTACGTTGGAACCCTCCCTCTGATGCATTTTTTTATCAGTTTGATCATATCAAAGATCAAAGTTGCACCAAGCGAATAATGCTTTCAAATCTAGCGCGATGTTTCGACCCCATTGATTTTTTAACTCGCTGACGATTTGCGCAAAAATACTTATCCAACATTTGTGGCTTTTAAAACTTTCTTGGGATCAAAAGGTTCCCGAAGAAATAGCCGCAAAATGGACAAAGTTTCAATCTGAATTAAATTTGCTACGGGACCTTAAAATATTACGTCATATTGATAGTCGCAAATCAACATAGGTTTAGTTGATCGGATTTTGCGATAGCTCTGAAAAAGCTTATTGCGCTGTTATATACGTACGAGTCTCGTATCAAGACAATACAATAAAAAATTATTTATTATGCAGCAAAAGCAAAGTTGCGCCGCTTAAAACTGTAAGCATCCCGCGTTTAGAACTTTGTTCTATGGTTTTACTTGCCAAATTGATAGATTTTACAGTTAACAATTTATCACGGAAATTTCAATTTAGCGACATTTTTTGTTTTACCGATAGTGCGGTAGCTTTACAATGGTTACAAAAAGCCCCCCACTCCTGGAAAAGTTACTTGACTATAGGGTCTCATTTGTACAGGAAAAGGTCCCACCGCAAAACTGGTTTCACATTAGCGGTACCAACAACCCTGCGGACTGCGGTACCAGAGGGATGTTCGCCTCCAATCTTCTGAGTTGCACCCTATGGTGGCAGGGCCTTTCCTTTCTTTGTTCACCCCAAGATCAACGGGATTTTTCAATTTCATCCCCACTGGATGAATCAGACCTCGTTTTGGTAGAAGCAAAAAACCAAATATTTTTTGCGATTCAAACTTTTAATTCTCCTTTGATAAATGACCTGTTAGAAAAATATAGTTCATTGTTAAAATTACAAAGGATTGTCGCTTATCTTTTACGAATTCGAGATAGGATACAAAAAATTGAAATTTCTCGATATAAATATATCACTTTGGTAGAATATCGAACCGCGTTACTTTTTATTACCAAACATGTACAGTCGGTCTATTTTGAAATGGAAATTTTAAAATTGACGAACCAAGAAGAGTTGCCGAAGTGGTTTAAAAAACTCAAACCTTTCATAGACCCTCACGGTTATCTGCGAATCGAAGGCAGGCACTGCCACTCGGAATTGGAATATGATAAAAAATTTCCTTTACTTTTGCCGAGTAAATGCCGATTGACAGAACTCTTGATTTTTCATGTTCACACGGTAAATTTACATTGCATTGCATAATCGCGCAGAACTTTTGGATATTATCCGCACGAAAAGTTATTCGAAATATAGGGGGCAATTCTTTAAAATTTGAAATAATTTGAAACAATCTGAAAAAATTTGACGCCTCAAATTTTACCCCTAAATCATGGCAACATCGTAAATTTCAGTTTATTGTACAGCGTTTAAAACCGAAAAATGAGGAAAAATATAATCTAAAACCTACCTTTAAACCCGATTGCTGATAATTCAATATTTTTCCGGGATTGTTGATGATGCACAGGTTCTTAAAAAATTGTATTTTTCCGGAAAAAAACAATAACAAAACCATGAGACGTTTTTCTGACTTCGTTAAAGTTGGATTCAAATAACATGCAAAGCGAACCAAACCACAGCCTTCGTAACTACGAAGGCTGCGACAAAACCGAATGGCTAAGTACAAACGACCACAAAATCAAACGTAATATTATGTTAACGAAATCAAATGAATCTTAGAAAAGAAACTATTAGGCTTGATAAGTTATGATATGAAAAAAACCCGGATTTATTGCAACCCGTGGCCCAAAAAATAACCTTTGAATATATAAATATCAAACTTGTTGTATTATTATTATCATATAATTAAAAATAATGTTTGTCTAATATTTCTTATCAGGTATGAGAAGAGAAAGAAAAAAAGTCTGCCAAACCCAGGTTATAAAGGTTAAGTTCAGGTCTGCTACAGGGTGACCTTAAAATTTATTATAGATTTGTTTAGAAATTCTAGTTCTCTACTTAACAATAAAAAGTTGAAAATAGCCCAAAAAGTTAAACTATGTATTAACGGATTATTTCAAATTTAGGTTCAGGGGGTGAGTTACAGGGTGATATCAAAAATAGTTGTACAATTTACATTCTTAAAAACAACTTTGTCAGGAGTTTTACTTAGCAAACAAGAGTTAGAAATACCTTAAAAAATCATATCACTAACATATTGTATTACCTTTAGAGCCAGCAAGTGAGCTACTGGGTGATATCGAAATTATTAGTGTATTTTTCTAAAAATCACATTTTTAGAAAACAATGTTGTCAAGAGCTTTCGTTATCAGAAAATGCTTAGGAACACGTTAAAAAATCATGACATTAACTGACTATTACCTTTAGGTCCTTGGAGTAAGGTACAGGGTGATATCAAAATTAGTAAAACACTTTTGTAAAAATCACAATTTGAAAAATCAACTTTATCAGGAGTCTTGGTGAGCAAAAAATAGTTAGGAATTGTAAACAAACCATACTATTCACTAACTGCGTTACATTTAGGTCCAGTAGGTAAGATACTAGTAGTAAATTTTTTTATAAATCATATTTTTAAAAATAACTTTTGGCCTCACCTTACTGTTTACAAACCGAACCGAACCGAACATATAAGTTGGGGTTTCTTGAGCGATCTATTAAAAGAATATTACGTTAATTACTTTTCCGCACAATTTTTCTTTTTCGCATCATTTTTACTTTCCTCACGATTTTTTTCCGCACGTCCAAATTGCAAGAACCTTTCCGTCCACAATCGTTTTCAAATGAAAACCCGTCCTCCTACACACAAGTTTCATTTTCAAGTGCTGCTGAACCGATGCTACCAGAAGCACCGAATGAAGAATCCTGTAATGTGTTACAGCCTGTACAGACCAATATACCTTCCTCCATTCACTACAGTAGTAATTCTAAGCAGCAAACTGATCAAGGCATTTCTGTAGTGGGCCAAACACCAACCAATCAAATTCCAATAAGAAACGACGTTATTCAAGATGTTGCGGCATCTGATGTATATTGAAGCATGCAACAAGCAGAAAGTTCATTTTCAATTTCAATATCTACCATCGTTAACTTTTTCGTTATTGTTAATTAAATGTTCTTTACATAAAGTTTCTTTTTAATATATCATAATAAAAAAATCCTGTTTTATTATTTTTCCGTGCATAAAAAAATCAAGTAAAAATAAAAGTTAAAAAAACGTACGGAAAAGTAACTTTTCCGCACTAGTGCTGAAAAATTTCTTTTTTCGCACGATTTTTGTTTTGTTAAAAATGAAGATATTTAGGACTCATTAAATGATTTATGTAACAATTCTATCTTACGTATCATTTTCTAGCATTATTATAAAATCTTTGCGAATTAAAACATGTTTTTTGATAAAGAAGATGGACAAAAACACTCGTAGGAAAAACATTGTACCTAATTCTTGCGGAAACTATCTTTTCCATCCTTGACGGCTTGCCCGAACTCCGCTCCGCGTCGTTTGTGCAACTGCCGTCACGTGCGGAAAAGTACCTCTTTCCGCACTTGTTAGGTAAATAACTATTGTACAAACAATTAAAAGCCTAAGCGATACAAAAAAATATTTATGTAAAAGATATTTAAAATTTAAAGGTAAAATACCTTAAGTGGGATGAAACTACTGCTTTTGTTGATTTGGAGTTTTCAGTAAAAATAGCTAAAGAAGTAAAGAAATATATCCCTTTATCAGACAACCAAATAGCTATGTAGCGGTACATGTATTAACAGATTTTTTGAAAGAAATGCAAAATGTTGAGTCGCTTCACTTTGGAAGAAGTCTATATACAAGTAATTAAATAAAACTAAGAACGACGTACGGGACAAAAATATTTCTGTGCAGGTTGTTGTTTGTCAATGTAATTAAATGTAATATTTATTATGTGTATTTGTACATTTTTATATTGAGCAAGCGTAATAATTATAAGGGTTTGATTTGGCTCGGTTTGGTTATGTTAAATAGATAACTTGGGTGTCAAATTGTTGCCTAGAAAACATGCAAATTTGTGAAATAACAACGAAGACAGTTTCTTCCTGTAAATAAATGTGCAGATTTTTATATTTATCGTGTATGTTTGTCAATGTTTGCATTAGGCAAGCCTAGTGAAGGCTTTCGTTTTGTTACATTAAATATATATTTTAGGGCCAAGATTCTAAAATATCTTGTAAATTTGTTAATCAACAAATCAAACAAATGTAAAATATTTGTAAAAAAATTTTGATTTACTATTTGTATTTGTTAATTTTTATATTGACCAACTGGTTCGGTTTGATTCTATTAATTGTATATTTTGGATGAAAAATTTTTGTCAAATAAGCATGTAAATTTGTGAATTAACAACGAAGGCAGGCAGGTTTTTCTGTAAATAATTATTGTACATTTTTATATTGACCAACCTTATTTATATGGGTTTGGTTCGGTTTGGTTATACTTGATATGTATTATAAAGCCATGATTTTTTCAAACTAACTTGTGAATTTGTAAAAGAACAACGAACCAAGATGTTGTTACGTAAATAAATGTAGGGATTTTTGGATTTCTCATGTGTATTTGTAAACTTTTATTTTGACCAAGGTTAGTTAGGGGCTTAAGTTGATTTGGTTATATTAACTAATAAGTTTTAATGTCAAAATTTTATCATATTAACTTGTAAATTTGTCAAATAAATAGTAAAAGTTCTTCACGTAAATATATGTAAATATTTTTGGATTTATGTATTCATTTCACCCTGTAGCTCACCTCCCTTGTTTTTTAAAAATGTGATTTTTCAAAATCTTTACTGCTATTTAGATATCACCCTGCAGCTTACCTACTGGAAGTAAATGAAATTTAGTAAGTGGTATGATTGCTTAACGTGTTCCTAACTATTTTTTGCTAACAAACGCTCCTGACAACGTTGATTTTTAAAAACGTGATTTTTACGAAATTTTATTACTAATTTCGATATCACCCTGTACCTCATTTCCTGGACCTAACGGTGATACAGTCAGTTAATGGTATGATTGTTTAACGTATTCCTAACTATACTTTGCTAACAAAAGCTTCGGACAACCTTGCTTTTTAAAAATGTGATTTTTAGAAAATTTACACACACTAATAATTTCTATATCACCATGTAGCTCAATTCCTGGACCTGAAGGTGATAAAATCTGATAATGGTATGATTGTGTAACGTGTTTCAAATAATTTTTTGCTAACGAAAGCTCTTGACAACATTGTTTTTTTAAAATTTGTTTTTTAGAAAATTACGCTTCTAATTTCGATATCACCCTGTAGGTCTCTCATGTCCTGGATCTAAAAATAATACAATAAGTTCATGATACATATTTTAATGTATTTCTTACTCTTATTTGCTAACTAAAACTCCTGACAGAGTTGTTTTTTAAAAATGTGATTTTAATTAAGATTTACTACTATTTTCGATATCACCCTGTAACTCACCTCCTGGACCAAAATTTGATCTAATCCGTAAATAGTAGTTTTTTAGGGCTATTTTCAACTTTTTATTGCTAAGTAGAAAATTAGAATTTTTTAACAAATCTATAATATTAGGCACACAATAAATTTTACATAATTATACAAACATTATTTTTAATTATACGAATTTATAGAAAGTTTGAAATTTATGTTTTAAAGGTTTGTTTCTTGGGTCCCGTTCATTTTATTCATATTATGAATCTATTTTCAGGTCGGCTGTACGCAGTTCCCTGCCTATATGTGTGGCTCCCTCTAGGGAGCGTGTCGCAAACTTAAGTTTTCCTTGCACAAAGTGACCACGTGGTCGTGGCACCCCTGAAAAATTCCGCCTTCGACTTATTTTCGTCAGGTGGAGACTGTCGCGACTATTCTTAGGGTCACTGCATCCTGAAAGCCTGGCATCTTCCAACGAGCGGATAGTTCACAACTTGCATTCCATTTGCTATTGGTTGACATAGTCAGGAAGGATTTTTAAAATTAAAACTCTCCTGTCCTCGTTTTGGGAGGTTGAAATCGGTGTTAAACCAAACTGAAACAAAACCTAACCGTGGTCAATTGATGGGAAACGTATCCTGACCGGGGCGTATCTGGACAGGTTAGGATACGTTGTCGAATAATTTATCAGGGTTAGGTTAACACCGATTTCGACAGGAAAACAGGATAGGGAAGCTAATTAAAAAAAAATATATGTTTTTAAAAAACAATAAAAAAAAGTCATCGGCATATGCATAGATTTAGTTAAATTCAATGGGTATGTACTGCACAAACCACTACACTTTTTT
Source organism: Aspidapion aeneum (assembly GCA_963576565.1). NCBI lineage: Eukaryota > Metazoa > Arthropoda > Insecta > Coleoptera > Brentidae > Aspidapion > Aspidapion aeneum. The sequence goes on from OY755043.1 coordinate 67,344,745, forward strand.
AATCACTTACAACTAGTATATATTCGTATTTTACGCCGAAAGCTGTAAACATAAAGTTTGTTAAATGCTTGACTGGTGGCACCATCTCTTAATATAATATAATAATAATCTTAAACGGCAACGTTCAACATTAAAAAGTCAGCTGACTATTTCGACCAATAGCAAACGGAATGCAAGTTGTGAACTAGCCGCTCTCCCAGGGGTAGCGACACCAAACATAACCTCATTTACGAAAAACTCAAATCTGACACTGTCAGGAGCATAGCTTTTTTTATGTTTAAAAAAATTAAATGGTTTACAAATGTTACGTAAAGAACTGTCCGTCACATCCGGTATATAAATTTTACTGTCCAAATAAACAAACCTAAAAAAACTAAGTTTTTTATGATTTCAAATTTATTAGGACCCTGTGTTAGGACCCACACAGCGAAGGAAACCAAAAATATAGTTTGCATGTTTTATATATATTCTAAAATATAGAAAACTATTATGTTGGGTTTTGTATTATTTAATAAATGTTTTATGCTCTCTACGGAATAAAGGTGTACGTTTAATCCCTTTTTTCATGGGCTAAGGTAGTATTTCTTGTCCCCAGTGATTGAAAGTAATTTCTTTAAAACCATAAAGGCAAAATATAGGTTTTTGGATTATTTTATTTTATCATAATACAAAAAACAAAAAGGAATATATACACGATACCGATTATTTTGTTCCAGCTTGCCGTAAGCTTACTTTACTTTGCCGATGGCTTGGTTCGTTTTGATCGTTATTGTGTCCTTAGGCATAGAATATTGCTTCCATATAAACGAAGCATTTAACTTTCTAGACTTCTCCAGGCTGTAAACCAGGAAACTGTGAAATTTTCGAAATTCTGTTTATTGCATCATTTCCATGCCCATCTCAAAGTAAGAATATGCTTTATTTTCCATCTTCGAGAAATGTAATTCGAACTTTTTCTCGAGTAAACTTAATTAGTTTGTTATGAAATAAATAATATTTTTTCCACATTGTTTGTTATAAGGTCACTCATCGTCAAGCAAGCTTTACCTTGCTTGACGATGAGTGACCTTTGTTTGTTAGCATCTGACTGACTTTTGTTTAATGTAATGCCATGACAACTATCACTGCCCACTGTTTTTTTATATACTTGACATGCTAAAACTACAGTACGGTAAGTGGTTTAATACCTATTTATTTAGTTTATGATTATTATTATTTTTAGTATATAAAAATAAACCTTGGCATTAAAGTCCCTTTTAGTCACTTAGCAAATTATAGCCCTTCTTCCGGTCGAGCATGAAAATTCCCGCCGTGGTATTAAAAGTAAACACTGCACGCCCCAGGTTTATAATATACCTACTATTATTTTTATTATAGTTCAAAAAAAAGCGGGCGGCGAAGAAAAGGTCGAAAATACAAAAAGTCGAAAATACAAAAGTTCGAAAATACAAAAGATTGAAAAACAAAAGGTTCAAACAAAGATCGAAAGTAGCTACACTGTAATGATTGCAAAACAAAGTAGAATTAAGAGACACACAGGTACACACACACACTCATAGAAAAGTTTTTAAAAAATCAACATCCAATAAAAACTCAAGGTAGCAACACGACGGGTCGCAGAACTTTGTTCGAAAACATTTTCTTCGAACGGAAATTTTTATGAAAACAATTTCTTCTAATGAAAATTTGTTTGAAAACATTTTTTTTAAACGGAAATTTATTCGAACACCATTTCTTTGAACGGAAATTTGTTCGTAAGTAATAGTTGTTCAAAAACATTTTCTTCGAATAGAAATCATTTTCTTCGAAAGCAAGTTTTTCGATAAAAGACGCTCTAGACCTGGATTTCCAAACCTAACACAATTCATATAGTTTGACTACGGCAAGGTCTTTTTAACATATTTTTTCAAAAAAACCCTGACTTCTTTCCCGGGATCGTAAACATTCTGAAAATTTGTCTACTTTCCTCCTTTTGGAAGGTCGAAATTGGTATTTTCCTAAACTTTGTCAATTGATCGCAAACGTATCCGAACCGGTCCAGATACCTCCTGATATGCTCAATTAAGAAAGGTTAGAGTAACACCGATTTCAACCTTCCAAAATGAGGACCGGAAAGCTAATTTAGGAAAATCATTTTTCGACAATAGGTCTCGGTTGGTTCGGTTTGGTTTCACACCCTCTAGGATCCCGGGAAAGAAGTCAGGGAAGTTTTTATTTCCAAAAATTGTTAGAAAAAAACCCCATTAGTCGAACTATATGAGTTGTGTTAAGTTTGGCAAGCCAGGTCAAATTTTTTTTTCGAAAAATTTGTTTTCGAAAAAATGTTTTTGAACAAATTTTCATTTTAAAAAAATATTTTCGAACAAATTTCCGTTCAAAGAAAATGTTTTCGAACACATTTCTGTTCGAAGAAAATGATTTCGAAAAATTTCTGTTTGAAGAAAACGTTTTCGAACAATCTTTTGTTCGAAGAATATGTTTTAGAACAATTTTTGGTTTAAAGAAAATGATTTTCGAAGTTTATGCTTTCGAACACTAATATTACGATATTTATAAGAAATGTACTATAAAAATATAAATAATTAAGCCGAACCTTACGAAAACTCGAACTGTATTTGGGCATTTTTTGTCTTTTGATAAAATGTAAAATTCGGAATAAAAAGATACTAAAAAAAACCACAATACCAAAAACACCCAAAAAAAATGGGGAAAAACCTTGGAAAATAAATTAAACAGTGCGAAAAATAGCGTATAAACATCGTGATAAAATTTTCATTTTATCCCTTGATATATTATATACTATTAATAAACTTTTAACATAGAAATGTATTTCTGTCCTGTTTGTTTATTTATTACGTATTATTTTTATACAAAAACAGAAATAATATTTAAAAGAAAATAATTTTTAACAATAATACCTACAATAAATATTCATAACCCAAAAACTCAAGGAACATATTTTTTATTTCTTAAGCTGTATAAAAACGAGTTCTTTTTAAGTTCTATTAAAACATTTTTCTTTTCTCAGACTGTATAAAAATGAGTATTTTTCACGAACGTCTATGGAATTTTGAGTACGGTTTTGACACTCGTGTCGCTACCCCTGGGAGACGCTAGACTTCCAGGATGCAGTGACCCTAGTATTTCTAATTACACTATCCAAAACCTTATGGGGCAGCCTTCGTGTTAGTTTACGACAGAGACAATTTATTATTTTCTCTCTGGTTTACGAAGCCTGTGTCATGGGCCGTCAATGAAGAACAGCAGTTTCTATATGGGAGGACCCCCCAGAATAAAAAACTATATACGTGCCTAGCTTTTTTTAAAAGTAAAAAAATAATCACCACTTCAATAATTTGACCAGTATCCCACTTAGTCAGATTTTTCTGGCAGATTTTAAAGAAATAATTTGACATTCCCTTAAAAATCCGTTCAAATATAACGGTGGCAACAGCGTAGAGCTAATTTTGTAGCGACCCTTCCACGACATGCAGTTAGTCCCTCTTTGTTAATTTTACCGTGAAAAACAAAGAAAGAAAGTAAACTTAGCTGACGTGATAAAGAAAACGAATAGGACTCATAAATTTGAAAGAAATGTGACGAAATGTGACGAAATTTGACATTTCAGTTTGTGTGGTTCGGTTTGAATTTATTTACAATTTTTAAATTAAAAATTTTCAACAAATTACGGGTTTTTAATTAAAAACAAATATTATATCGTGACGCTACATCTATCAAAAAGTGGGAAATGGCCTTTTAGGTAAGTTTTTAAGTTTAAAAATTGCCTTTTAAACGAGAAATCTTAAGCGCCAGATTATGTCACATTTTGTCAAATTTCGCCAGATTTTTTGAAATGTAAAGAATTGACCCCATACTTACAAAATGTTTGCCATGTTGGAAAACAAAGCCCGTTGCTTATCAGCCTCCAATAGCGGACCTACCCGCTTATCGGGTGCGCCAAGCGCAGGTTTTTTCAAAAATTGGGTAGATTTTGGCGGTCCTTTCTCAGTGACCTTAGGGCCCCTTCGTAAGGCACGCTGTTATAAAGCTTACATTATGCTCGCCATTGACGTGGTGGTTCACGCGGTTCACCTGGAGCTCGTATCTGAACTCACGACGGAAGCGTTTCCGGCCGCGCTGCGGCGTCTGATCGCACGTAGAGGTCACGTGAGCGATATATTTTCTGACATTGGTGGAAATTTTCAGGGGGGAACTACTTAAAACAAATATTCACTGACGCAGCGACAGCGCAAGGTATTCGTTGGCACTTTATGCCAAGTGCCAGTCCACATTTCGGTGGAATTTATGAATCCAACATAAAGTCTACAAAAACCCATTTGACTCGAGTCGTGGGAAATCAGACTCTTACTTATGAAGAACTTAATATTTTCATAATTCAAATCGAAGCGGTGTTAAACTCACGACCAATAGGAGCTATTTCTTCAGATCCTACGGATTTTACGGCGCTTGCCCCAGGACATTTTCTAAACTTGCAACCCCCGACGTGTTTGCCCGATCCTTACTACTCGGATGACCCTATAAATCGGCTTTCGCGTTGGAATTTGTTATTGAAAATGTATGATCACATTTGGAAAAGGTGGGCTAGTGAATATTTACACACCCTACAACAAAGGTCGAAATGGACGGATGCCATGACCTCCCCTGTGGAGATAGGAACTTTAGTTCATTCGGGACGAGAATCGCCGCCCACTAGATTGGTTGCTAGGCCGTATTATAGAATTATTTCCTGGCAAGGATAATGTTCCGAGGGTAGCAAATGTGCAAACAGCCAGTGGCGTACTCAAACTGCCATTGGTAAACCTTTGCCCATTGCCTATTGCTTCTTAGAACAGCACGCTGGCTGTTCTCAGGGTCGGGGAGAAATGGTTCGTTTCCACGCCCTTAGTTAAGTTTTTGAACTACAAAACATTTTTATTTTATTTATTTATTTTTTGAACCTTGGGATAAGAAAACCAGATATATGTTTTTTGCTTATTTGATTTTAAAATATTAAAATTAAAACTGGAGCTATTCTAATACACACCAATCTCGATGTGTTCTTATTTATCACACCTGATATTCCGTTTTCCTATTTCCTTTAAACTGACCCATTTAAAAATACGAGTGTACCTACCTATATTCGTGGAGTCAAGAAGCGAGAGAAGAAAACAACGAAAAATGATAAGACAGTGTGCTTTAATCGTTTGTCCCTGCCAAACGCATACTGAAAAAGGGTTGATCATAGCCGCCCTGTGGCATCAATTTACGGCCCTTGCCGCATTAATTAGTGTCAAACTAAACATAATTAAACAAAAGTTCAAAATCGTTAAGCAGCGCGCGCGCAAAAACATAACAGTGCATTAAAGATATATTAGTGCGGTTAAAACCATAAACCCTATAAAAACTAAAAAAGAGTTAACAACGCCGAAAGAAGACATCATCATCGGATTACTCCATTTCCATGGTACCCTTCCTTTTAAAGAAAACACCATCGAGGTACGTCATTTTTTTCAAAAATAACTCTTTTTTAGATTCTTTTCTCTCCTTTTTATACCCATTAAGGGTCGTTCCCCCACCTCACTGCGTCAGCTAGAATTACGCTCTGTTGTTCTCGCGCTCTCTATTGTTTACAGTAGGTGTCCGATTGAGTGGTAGCTCCATAGCTCCTTAGCGAAGAAGCTATTACACACTCGGCCCGTTTCATACATAGTTTACTTTGTTATTATTAAAATCGTTGAGATTTGAAATTTAACTTTTGGTTATAAAAGAACGTTGTTTATGTCTATTATGTTTCGGTGTTAGAAGTGGTTTTATAATATTTTTAAATTTTGCAGATCGGCTGGTATTTATTCCATAGATCTCATTATACTCGTTGTAACAGGCTTTTGACAAATTAGGTATTTGCTTATAATCGTTGAGTGCTTTTGGGTGAATGTCTGCAATATTTGATACTCTTGGTTTTTTAAAAATAACAAATCGTATAAATCACGATGAGCTGGAAATGCCCCAATCATATCTTTTTTATGATTAAGAGTTATTAGTCCATCTGGGAATTTTATCATGGCATTACCCATCTGAAAATTGCCATTACTAGAATTGAATCTAACACCATATATGGTATCATAGATAGATGGGTTTGATTTAAGTCCATCCATGTACATTGCAGATATAGGATTTAAATCTTCCTCCATGTCTTTTCTCCACAATTCGTCCATAGCTTGTTGGTTGGTACTATTTTTGGATAGATCCGGTGTTAAATTATTATCATCCGATAACTCATTCGCAGTGAATGACTTTGGAGTTTGATTAGAATAAGAAGATACTAATGTTTCCGTCAATGGTGGTGAAACTGGTGAGTAAGGCACGTAAAAAGATTTATTTCCACCATCATCTTCTTCTTCCATGTCGACAAGTCTGACGCATTTGTAACATTTTCAGAAATTTTCGACAGTGGTTTAGATATGGGTTCACAAAATTTTTCAAGACGTGTGATTTTGAGCTTGTTCATCTCTTAAAAATTTAAATTTTCTTCTTGCTGCAACTGTCATAGCCACCAAATCACGTTTTAAACTTATCTCAGTATTTGACATATTTAAAGATAAGATGCAGTTGATCGTTCTAAAAGCAACTAAAGTTATTGTTGCATATTTGTTAAACATATAAATAACTAGCAATTTTTTTCTATATCTGCCATTGTTTAAATCTGCATCTTTATCAAAGACGAAAATGCCATATTTATCTTCCCAACATTTTCCACAGATTTCTTGAAATTGAGTAAAAGTAAAGTCTGGAAAAACATGATCCGAAAAAATATCTTTTCTCATCTTGTTTAAATACTATTATGAAATTTGAATTATCTCGAACTAGTGTTTTGGTACTCTAGAGTAGGTCTGTGCTAGGTAAAAACAAGCTATGTTTTTATGTCTTCCCATACTGTAATATGATCTTATTACACTCTGACTATCGCAAATAACGTCATCGAAAATAAATACTGAATTTGATTTTGCATCTGATGGTGGTATAACGCTGGGTGTGTCAACAAATGTGTAGTATCCAAGGCCTTTAATGGATGATAAAATTTGTTTTAGAGTTTCATATTTCGGTTGAAACAACGTTTTGGAATATATATAGACATTTTCAATTTTTAGGCCTACTGGGTGTGCAAGAAGTGTGAGAAGCACATTGGTTTTGCCACAGTTTGATGGTCGAATTATTAATCCGCGTATGGAGTTGGGTAGTAAAGAGCCATGGCGCTGATAAGTAATACCACTACCGTTTTTTCATCCCAATTAATACCTGAGATTCTGTCTTGTTGTTGCACTATGCGCATTTTTGTATGAACTGTCTGTTAGTATTTAAGCAGACGTGTATTTATATCAAAATCAGTTCAATGTCATCTGTCAAGCAAAAAAGTTGTTCAACAATAGTGGGGCGAGGTATATTCAATTCACTTTTGAATAGGGTTCCTGTAGAATTGCACATCCCTGGTTTTCAGTACTGTGGTCCGGGTACTAAACTTGACAAAAGATTAACGAGAGGAGATCCAGGAATAAATTTATTAGATAGAGCCTGCAAAAAACACGAAAGTGACATACTTTGTTACAAACGCAATGAAAGTTAAACAAAAATTTGGAATGGGGTTAAAAGCGACAAAATCCAAAACACGAAAAATGGCTTTTGGATCTGCGATAACTAGAAAAGTTTAGGCCAAAATAAAATCGATTTGGAATGAAAATAAGGGAAAATTTCACGATATTTTAAAAATTTCAAAAATTGCCTTGGCAGCAGCCCATAAGCATTTAAAGGCTCTTTGTTTGAAACTCGTAGACAATGATTGTGTAGAAATAAAATTTCGGACTTCCATTGTCTTTATTTATTTTAAAACACGACGTTTCGGTTAGTAAGTATCTCTAACCGTTATCAAGTGTAAACTAAACAATCTAGTCTCTAGGCTACTACTTATACTACTTGGTGTGCAGTCAGGTGTGACGGCCCGCCCCCTTTTTAATCCTAAGTCCGAATCTTTTGTCAAAAACTCGGAACATTTTGTGGAGGTTTTAAAATGTATCGAATTAGATCCCGGCGATAGATTTGTAAGTTTTGATGTAGAAAGTCTCTACACCAACGTGCCAATAAATGATTCACTCAGTATCATTAAAAACAAATTACAAACTGATAATACACTTCACGAGAGAACAACGCTATCGGTGGAGGGGGTGATGGATCTTTTGGAGCTCTGTCTCCGTAACTCTTACTTTCAAGTGAAAGAAAAGTTTTACGCGCAAAATGATGGACTCCCAATGGGTTCATCTCTTTCGCCAGTGGTAGCAAACATCTACATGGAGTGGTTCGAGGGCCATGCGATCAACACAGCAAGAGTCAAACCAAAACTATGGCTACGATACATGGATGACACATTTATTATATGGCCGGAAAATGATGACGAACTACAAAATTTTCTACACCATTTAAACGGTATTCGACCAACAATCAAGTGCACCATGGAAATTGAAAAAGATTCGGCCTTACCTTTTTTGGATGTTCTTGCCAAACGATTAGACAGAAACATTCAAACCACTGTATATAGGAAACCTACACACACTGGACAGTACCTAAATTTTAAGTCTAATCATTGTATTGCAACAAAACAAGGAGTTATAAGAAGTTTGTATTTAAGAGCCGTAAATATTTGTAGTAATAATGAAGAATTAACCACAGAAATTAACAACATTAAAAAGGACTTACAACAGAATGGTTATTCCGAGAAATTAATAAACTCAACGATATTTAAAATTAAAAACAAACTAAATGTACCAAATTCTCAAAATAATAATCCGTTAGGTGTTATTAACATTCCATATGTTCAAGGGATTTCAGAAAACATAAGACGAATAGCTAAACACTATAATATAAAAACAGTATTTTCTTCGGGAAATACGATAAGAAGTTTTGTAACTAAAACAAAACCAGACAATCCCTCAAATAATAAGGAATGTATTTACCAAATCTCGTGTGAGTGTGGTAAATCATATGTAGGTGAAACGAAACGCCCTATTCAGGTTAGAGTAAATGAACATCTAAAAAGTATCCAATTAGGGGATATTGAAAAATCCGGTTTAGCAGATCATGCATGGTCAAATGATCACAGGATTCAGTGGTCAGAAGCTAAAGTTTTACATAAGGAGTCGCATTGGCGAAAACGAAAGTTTATTGAAGCTGCGTATATAATGCAGAATAAAGAAGTTTTCAGTCAACCAAGCACGGACATACCAAACATATGGAAACCACTCCTTAAGGAAAACAGGCGTCTTAGGAATAAAAAAGGGGGCGGGCCGTCACACCTGACTGCACACCAAGTAGTATAAGTAGTAGCCTAGAGACTAGATTGTTTAGTTTACACTTGATAACGGTTAGAGATACTTACTAACCGAAACGTCGTGTTTTAAAATAAATAAAGACCATGGAAGTCCGAAATTTTATTTCTACATTTAAAGGCTTCTGGGGAAAAAAAGAAGATTAAAACCCCAAGAGTAATCTCCATTCCAAAAATTGGTGGTATTTTACCTCTTATACTTATTTTTGCTGGGTTATCAGCCGTTGGCTTATTAGCCGGTGGCGCCGCTGGCATAGTTAAAGCTACAAAAACCGGTAATCATCTTCAAAATTGTGTGGTTAGTGCTAAAAACCCCCAAATACTTGTAGAGAGTAAAAAAAGGGCGGGTTTGTATTTAAAATTATATCGAACTGGATTAGGACTTTATTTGGCAAATCCAAAAAAACTATTAAAGCCCTTACCAACAAGGGCATTATCAAATATTGATTTGGTAAAATATGCAAATTTTGTTGGTGTATTTATGAGGGATTCTCTTCCCAAAAGTGGACCCACCAAAACTTAATCAGCCATCATTAACTTATATTGTTTGAATTCTCCGTAGTGGAGCATCTTTGTGATTTTGGAAAAGGAGTGAAAAAATCCTAAACTCCACACAATTTTTGAATAGATTAAATATTCCTATTCATACCCCGAAGCGTTTCGGAAAATTTAAATTTCCATCTTCAAGGGGAAATCTGCAATATAAGATGACACTAGTGACTTTCTTAAGAAAAAATAGTACTTAAAATATTAAAAATTGAAGTCAACGATACATAATAAAATATAAAATAATTCTACTTACAAGTTAATTATCCAGGTCAATAAAAATGTGAACAATATGATTAACAGTAGTTACATGACAGTAAACAACATTAAAAATTAAAAAAACACTTACAGATAAACTAAAATTTTTGTTACATAAAAATATATAGGAATTAATATTGAAATAGCGAGATGTTTTTTGGATGAAAATGCAGTTACTTTAAACGATCAAGTACCACAATTTTATGTAGAAGCAACAAACATTTCTAACTGTTTTTAAAAACTTAATTTGTGATTATTTACAATCTATTGACCCTTTCATTTATTAAATTTTATTGAGAGAAAAAAATGTTAATTGATGTTTTTTATTTTTTTAAAGTTTTTTTTATAGGTTTTATTATAGATTTTTCAAAAATTTTTAACTTGTTAATTTTTTCGTTAATTTTTAAAATCCATTTTATTTTTTAATTCTAGGGTTTTAATTTCTTGTATCATTTGGAGAAATTATTTGAATCTTATTTTGAAGAGAATGTACCAGCAGGACGATTGAGGTTTTTTCTGTGATTCCAAATATTAAATATAGATTTTTGTTTATTTGCAGTACGACTTTTTTTAAATTTTCAAAACCTGATCTTTCTAGTCACAGATGAAGATACTTGTCCCTTTATGTATATGATAATTTTTTAAATTTTTTAAATTTTAGCATTTTGTTTACTGTCAGTTAACCTCTATTGAAATATTTTTAATGTGATGACTTAATAATTGTTTTATTACAAAATTAAACAGATTTTCTTTTTTTACCAATTTTCATAAATCTTCTCATTTTTAATTAAATTTATTATTTAAACATAGGTGATCTTAAGAAATTAGGTATAACATAAACTAACCTTCTCAAGTTTACCTATTTAAATTATATAAATTATTTATTTTATAAAACCACACATTATATGGAATTTTATATTTTATAATTTATCACGAACCATAACAATTTTTTAGTATACAAAGAGAGGATTTATCTCAATAAAGCAGATTCAACATTTGATAGTTGTTCTCACTATAACTACTTAAGTTTACTGTACCATAAGCCTTCTTGGTCATTGCAGGGAGTGAGGCTGCTCCCTGGCAGTAAACTTTTACTTTAATTCAGCTGCTTAACCAAGCCGAGTTAAGCAAGTGTAATTGTCAAGCACAGCTTGCACATTGGTCCTTCGAGCCGGATCAAGCATATTGGTCCTTCGAACAAAGAAACCGCCGCTGACGCCCGTAAGAAGAACACCACTACAGCCCAACTGTTCACCTGCCAGTACACTTGTCATATCCGAAGCCACTACGCAAGAGAGCTTCAACCAGAGCGACCTTCCTCGAGAAAGTCCGTCCATTCTACAAGCTTCAAAAAGCCGTCCACCTGACACTACGACTATCCGTACACTTGTCCGAAGCCACTATTCAAGAGAGCTTCAACCAGAGCGACCTTCCACGAGAAAGTCCGTCCATTCTACAAGTTTAAAAAAGCCGTCCACCTGACAATACGACTATCCGTACATTTGTCCGAAGACACTGTTTAAGAGAGCTTCTACCAGAGCGACCTTCCACGAGAAAGTCCGTCCATTCTACAAGTTTAAAAAAGCCGTCCACCTGACAGTACGACTATCCGACAGTACGACTATCCGTACACTTGTCCGAAGCCACTATTCAAGAGAGCTTCAACCAGAGCGACCTTCCATGAGAAAGTCCGTCCATTCTACAAGCTGCAAAAAGCCGTCCACCTGACAGTACGACTATCCGTACACTTGTCCAAAGCCACTATTCAAGTGAGCTTCAACCAGAGCGACCTTCAGGGTGACGTTCTGTCAAATTATGCACAGTGCCCTTTGTAAGGTGACAACTGTAGCGTTTGTGTATGGAGTGCAGCCTCACACTCCGGATATAGGCTTAGTGATTTGTTTGGTGTGTAATGAGTAAAATTCCATAATAGGTTTAATACTGATTTATTAAAGGTATCAATACATGCTTTTATACTAAAGTATGATGTAAAATTAATACATAAGTTTACAAAAAAATGCTGACTGCACGTGTTATTGTCCCATGGATCGAAGGCATCGATCGTGTCGATAGGTATTTGAAGTAGGTATTGGTAATTGGTATTTCCTATTGTGTCAATGCCCAGGTCATCGCCTTAGGAATTCGGAAACATCTGAGTGCAATTTTCGTTGCTTTTCAATGTCAGAAGAATATTTGGTGGACTACATTCCCAAATAATATTGAAAAAGTCTTTATGCCTAAATATAAGAATTTTCTTATATTTAGACAGTAATTACTTATAAACTAAACAATAATTACTTAAATCTATTTGATTAGTTATATCTATCTATAATTGCCGAAGTTCATTCCCCGGTAAAGCACTTAAATCCCTTAAAACATCATAGTGTTTGATATCAGAATGCCCCCAAGGTTGTGTATGTGTTGTACCTTGTAACATGTCAAATGTTACAACAGTATGTCAATAAATTAATAATAAATAAAAATTAAATTGAAGTGCAAGTTAAATAATTTTTGATCATTTATAGTATTAATATAGGACATTTAAATAATATTACTGTCTCTCACTTTTGGTTCATTTTATAAAAACAATGAATTTAATTTTTTAGTTATATTTTTTAATAATTAAAATACATAAACCTTAGAATAATAAATCTATTTAATAAAAATACGTCACGTCTACTCTCTTCTTCTTCTATGACCTTGTTGTAAACAGCCTTGTAGCTGTGTAGGCCGCCCTCAATATCAATATGTGTATTACTGGTTGCATTTAAAAAATAAACGAAAAGGGATTTTATTAGTAAATTATTTTCAAATTTTTTTTATTAGATGTCCTAAAACTAGTACTATGGTTAATTGTCTAAAAACCAACCTCCTCTAATTACCTCAAAAATATTCCTAAATATCCGCTAGCAATAGTATTTGCAAGCCTTAAAATTTCATGACACACCATTTTTCATTTACATTTTCTGAACATTTTCACACAATATTTCGTCGATTTTTCATTGATATTATTATCTACTATCACTAAGCTTCATGTAGTTCCAATAATTAATTGCATTACTTGGTTTATAACATTTTTATAGCTAAAACAAAAACAATAAATTTAGTCAATGTTTACGTTCTAAAGATAGCATTTATTTATCAATTACCTCTAATACATTCCGACCACTTTTTGTCCTGCTGAACATTATTGTTTTCTCTATTTTATCACATAAAAATTCCTATACTTTTTGCACTAATTTTCTTAATAAAAGTAAAATCTTTAACCGCTGTTTGATTACCAAAATTTCTATTGTTTTCTTTCCTTTCTGTCATCTATGAAAATTTGACAATGATAAGTCATGCGCATTAGCGTTATGCCGCATTCCTGCAGCAAAAGTTCTCTTGTAAATGCGATGTTGCCGGATGTATTTTTCAAGAAGATAGATTTCATCAACTACAAAATATATTTTTGTTATTTTTTTAAATAAAAAATAATTGCATTATTTTTGACTTCCTATATTTATTTATGATAAATAATTACATGATTTCCAAATAATAAGACATTTTATTTGAATGTTTTTCCGAGCTATTTTCCTATTTGAGAGTTGCCATATTGTGCAAAAGTTCTTAAAAAAATTTAAGTTTTTGATTTTTCTTAACAAGAAGCCATGTTGAACTCAAACCAACCTTTTCCTTTCGAGATAGCCATCGAAGCACATGGAAAGTGAATTTCATCTCTCTAATAAATTTTTGTGCAATGAATTCACTAAAGTTTTTCTCTTGATTTTACATTAGGCAAAATGCCTAGAATAATAATTATATTATTTTGATTTTTTTATGGTGCAGCAGTCCTCATTGAGGACTTCTTTTGGGAGGTCTCTATTATTATGAACATATCTACCTGATCTACCTACTTCTGCAAGCCTCCTCAATATCTCTCAAATTGAGTTTGGTTACCCTACCGCTATGCCGTATCGAGAACCTCCATTTTCCGATGTATCTACTACATGGTTTGGCCATAGATAAGTAACCATACCCTTTCAAGTCCCGACCAAAGGATGATATTTGGTGATGTACAATTTTTGGTTTATTATTTATTACCGCTATTTTGATCAATAATTACCATGATTTTTTCTAAATTAAAATGGCCGCTAAAAAGTAATTATTTTATAATAATGCTAGATTTTTTTATTGCCTGTTAGCAAGCATTTTAAATAGGTAATCTTTCATATGTATAGGTATAAGATTTTTTTATAAATCAGCTAAAATTTTTTTATGATAAAATGCGGGATAAATTGTTTCGAATTTATTTCTATAGTTCTTTTTACCTACTGGTAAATAAAACTTAAATTTTTTGTGACTAAACATAATGCATAAAAATATGTTAGTCAAAGGTACCTTTGATATTTTTTTAGGATACATTTTTTTAACCTGTATTTTAGGTAAGCGATCATTAATAACTGAGCGATATTTTTTTTGTTGTTTTAAATTTAAATTTGGCAACATATTTAATCCGCGATAGGTATAGGTATACTCGCAAATATGTTTTCCTATATGAATTAATTTTTTTTGAATAAAAAGTTTTTTTGTGCACCATAAATTATTGTTTTGATTTTAACAACCTGCTGTGTGATATAAAAAAACCAAATTAAGATAAGACGACTAAATCTTTTTTCTTTATTTAAAGATTTAATTTAACATCTTAAATTCAATGTCTTATTTTTATTATTCATAAAAATCAAATGGCGCTCTATTTTTTTAAATATTTTAAATAAGTAAGTTTAAATTTTGTTTATGGATTTAAAATATTCCGATTTTATTTTTTTGTTTTTTTATCCAAATCAAAATTAAAGATATTACAACCTGATATGATGTACCTTTTATCGTCACAATATGATAGAGCCACTTTATTGATAGTTTCAGTATACACCGTATGAATGGTTGTTTTAAAGTTCTTCATTTGACTAAATAGCATGCCACCTTCCTTTACAATTTTTAAATAATCCTCAACATATAAATGCTTGTCTATTACATATTTCTTTATACCCTTTGATTTTTTGTGTTCTTCACAAGTGGAACCTACATAATAAGCCTTGGCACCAGTTTCTACAAAACAAAAGCCTTAATTGGATTCCCCTTAAATTCAGCTTTCATTCTACCTAAGATAGATGGATTTTTTTTATATTGTATGGATTATTTTTGCTAAAGTTCGAAGTATCAAATTTGTTGGGGTTTTCTGATATGAATTTATAAAAATCATCTGTATATATCTTTAATATTTGGGAATCTGTATATGTGTACATCATTGTAGCATTATCACCATATTCTTTTTTAATAAAATTGTAAAAAAAATCATACATGACTGTTTTTGAAACATCCAGAATGCAAAAACCTAAATTTATTGGTTTATCGTAGTGTACTTTTAATTCTTACATTTGAATTGCAACAAAATCCTATGTAAATATTGTACAGTTTTTGTAATTAGGTCTGTCAATTAATGATCGTGCTCCCTCTCTTCTTAACTAATTTTCCCAACTAGTTACAAGCTTTATATCGTTATATTTCTCGACATTTTCCATTGTTTTCCCAAATATTGCGTTGTTGAATAATTTGTATCAATCTCTTTGGAAACAGCTGTTTCTTTTATTGCGTATTTCTGTGTTTGTGTCTATATATTTTTTGAGCCAAGGTGATTGCTGAAATTCTAATATTCTATGTGTTTGCTTAACTACTAAGCCATTTTCTACAGCCTGCTTAGGGGTTCTATAATGTATAATGTATTTCTTTTTATCATTTAGGTTAGGAATTAGTTTATGAATTTTGGAGCCAGATTCAGGTGGTATGATATTCTCAACAAAAAATTGAAAATCTGAGTGTTTATCATGCAGTTCTTCGGGGTATTGAACATCTACTTTAAGCACATGTCCAATGTCATTATCAGCAGGTACATCACAAATATCTAAAGGTAATATCTCTTGACTAGAAAGCCACCTAAGACCTTTGGTTGGTAGTGGTTGTGACATACTATGTCCATACAGATGTGTGGCATCTAAGTACATTATGTAGGACGATTGCTTACTTGGGTCGTGATCAGGAAGATATTTATTATTTGCAGTATGCATTCTTTTACTGCATTAACTTATTCCACCCCTTATCCCCTTCTTAAAAAAATGAATCATATCTAAATCAAAAAGGAATTCCAATTCTATTTGAGTTAATTTTAGCATAGCGTCAAATGATAGTGATGGAAGAGTAAAATACCGGAACCAAGTTGTATGTTTTTAATGAATTTAGTCGAAATTCTTCGAAAATATCACAAGGGAGAACTACATCAGTTTTTAAATAAAGATCGGAATAATCACTTAACGTTTTACAATTAAATAACCCCCAAACCTTTTTTGCCCGATCATACTCGTCATCACTTATATGTTCTTCCTTCAGTTGATCATAAAATTGATGTTTTGTGGGGAGATGTTTTTTTTTTTTTTTTTTTTTACGTGTATGCGCACTCGCAAGGAGATCCCTATCACGTTCGACAAGCGGCAAGTGCGCGGAAATGTTGGTGTGTGTTGGTTTTGAAACGGTTCAGGTTGTAACCTGCAGGGAAAACTGTCGCAGGGAGTTTATTCCACAGCGATGCTGTTCTCCAGAGATATGAATTCTGATATAATGAGGTTCTTGGTGCCTCTATTTTGACAGTAAATTGATGGTTACCGTCTGTTTGACGTGTTTGCCTAGTAGGTGCTACTCCCGGGGGGATCATACGTGCCAACTCTTTAGAACATTTTCCGTGATAATACCTGTAGAAGAGAAAGAGATCGCCCACAGTTCTTCGATGTTCGAGACTATCCAAGCTACAGGTAAGTGCGGGGTCATTGATCAGCTTGATAGCTCGCTTTTGCACGGTGTTCAAAAGCATTAAGGTATGTTTGGGTGCCGCACTCCATATGTGTGAGTAGTACTCCACAGTTGGTCGAATCTGGGCTTTGTAGAGTGTCAGCAGTTGGCTTGGTGTATACAGATGTCTTGTACGAAATAGCACCCCAAGCTTTTGGGACGCCCTTTTAGCTATATCTGCCACGTGACTGTGCCAAGACATGTTGGTCTCTGCAGTGACTCCTAAGATGTTCAACTGGCTCTGCAATGTGACAGCACTTCCAGATAGCATGATGTTTGGCTCACCGGTGCTGGTCTTTTTTGAAGACAGGGCTGCTTGGGTTTTCTGCGCGTTGAACTGTACAAGGTTTTTGTTGCCCCAGTCCTCAATTATCTCCAGGTCGTTATTTATCTGCGATATTTGAGTTAGTCTAAGATGATGGAATTCACGTGCGGATAGACACTGAGTGGGTGGTATGACTGAGGAGACTACATTGCCATCATCTGCAAAGCAATAAAGTGGATTTACTGTTTTATCTATGAGGTCATTTATGTAAATCAGAAAAAGTGTTGGCGAAAAAGAGTTGGAGTTCCGGCCATCCAGTGCAACATAAATGGATCTATCCTTAAGGTAGCTTTCAAACCAAGTGCAAAGTCTCGGCGACAATTCCGTTGCTTTGAGCTTGTTGAGCAGATTTTCATGCCAGACTTTATCGAATGCTTTAGATATATCTAAGGCAATTGTTCTTGTTTCACCTCGCAACTCAATCGCTTTTTGCCATAAGTGAGTGACGTATGTAAATAAATCGCCAGTTGACCTATATTTTCCTCTGATGTTGTGGCTAAGTGAGTATTTTTATCTGTAAGTGGTGGTATGGATGACTTGGTGAAGTTTGATCCAACGGCTTTTGCAAGAGACCAAAAGGACCTAGAACTACTTGGACAATTCAGCAACCTGTTTTTTATTCTTTGATTGTATGTTTCTTTGGCGGCGTCAATAGTAATTTTGCAACTATTTCTGGCTTCTATAAATTCTGTGTGGTTTTGAGCGGTTTGTTGTCGTTTCCAAAGGTTATATGCTCTGTGTTTTTTCTGTACAGCCGTTTGACACTGGCTGTTGAACCAAGGTTTTGCATTAGCTCTGCGTTTTATTGTATGTGGGATATATGCATCCATTCCAGATAAGATTACTTTTGTTATTTCATTACAGCAAATAGTGGGATCAGCTGTTTTTAAGCAAACGTCTTGTCATGGAAAATCCAGGTAAAACTGTTTAAGGTCATTCCATTTTGCCGATTTATAGTGCCACATTTTACGAGGAAGTGATTGTTGGCTGGGCGGTATGAACATTTCGCACTTTGTTCTTATAAGTTTATGGGGGATCTACTTGAATTGTGTACAAGTCAGGATTTGTAGTTAGGAACAAGTCTAAAAGCGCTGCAAATTCACCCCTTTCTGAGATACGGGTAGGTTCATCGACAAGCTGCGTTAGACCACAACCTATGGCAAAAGCTTCTGCTTCCCTGCCTTCATTATCTGTTTTGTTGTGGTGTTTTAGCCAGGGTATATTGTGGACGTTGAAATCGCCTAAAAAAACAATTTCCGCATGTGGATAGTTAGACTGTATACTATCACAGTTTTCGGATAATGTCGCAAAAAAGTTTTGATACTCGGTGTTACTTGGCGGTCGGTAGAGGCAGCAAATGAACTTGGTCGATGACTTTGAGGTGAATTTCAGCCATATGATATCGAGGTTCGCTGGTTCTAGCTTCTCCTCTCGATGACATGAAAAGTCATTTTTAATGTACACACAAATCCCAAAATTATGTCGAAATCGGTGGTGTAGGTCATAGCCGGGATAAAGATAGTTCACAATAGGTGTTGCAGAACTGATTTTAGTTTCGGTGAGAACAAGGATGTCAGGCTTTGTTCTTCAAGATGTTGGTGAACTGAATTCATGTTGGTACTTAATCCTCTTATATTGCTAAAATCAATTCTGAGTTGAGTTTTTGGTCTTCTTTTAATATCTTTGCATGAATTAAAATCGTCCAATTTACTTAGACTGGTGACATAGCTGTATGGAAATACCCCTTTAATGTGTCATTAAAATGTTTTGGTGTCTCTTGAAACATATTTATATCTGATCCTTTACTAAGCTCATCTAAGGAAGCAGCTAAAAATGTATAGCTATCTAAAAATGTTAGTTGTAAATATTTTTTTATAGTTAAAAATATATTTAGTAAAGGATATGTACTTTTCTTTATTTTTGGCTATAACATCAATTTTATCACCAAGTGATGCTTCCTTTATAAACATGTGACAATCATAACCGCTCAAATTATGGAAAATTATTGGTACAAATCTTGGTACTTGATATTGTAAATTACATGTAGAATAAGTGGCAAGAAACCATTTTTCCCCCGTTATATGGCAATGATCGGTTACTTTTTTATCTGTTGGCATGAATGGCTTTTCACATATACCGCATGTGGTTGCGGATGTTTTCAACCTTTTCTCGTCATTAGTTAGGGGGCTCATTGGCTTATTATCTTTTAGATAATTATTGTACATATCCCTCAGATCACATTCGATATAGCTCAAACTTTGTCATTTAATTATATACGGTATATCTATCTATCGTATCTCGGCAACGTCGCACTCAAGTGCACGTGTATTGAATCGCTCTGTTTTAAAAACCGAATATCTGGTAAAATCTTGGGTGCAAAATTGTGCTTCTTATATCAATTCCATCTGTGGATGGTCCTGTAGCTGGTGAGTCAAAGAATTTACTGCAACCTATTATAAAGCCTGAAAATTGCCACATTCTCAAGCATTTCCCGCCATCCAGGTTATGATAAAAATACGCCATGTCTCGAAATTGTGGCGTATGCGAAACGTCAGCAAGGAAGCCATCTCTTTCTTGCGCAGGTGTGTGTAAGAGAAAGTATCATGCGGATTGTATGAAAATACCAAGCGATGCTGTTGCTATTATACAGAGTGTACCCGGATTATTTTGGCAGTGCCCAACCTGCAGAAGCCTGCCTACTGAATCTATTACATCTAGCCTAGAGGATTGTATTGAAGCCAAATTTAACTTAGTCAAAAAGACCTTACTGGACGAAATTAGTTTGAAACTCGATCATAAATTACAAAATTTTTCCTCTTCAACTTCAACTGAAAACCAACCTAGTTATTCTGATATAATCAAGAGACAGACATGCTCCAACTTTGTAATTAAGCCGAAAGATGTAAATCAAAACAATACGCAAACAAAAACTGATATTCTTCATCAACTTGAACCGGCCCAGGATATGATCCAGATTAATCGTGTCAAACATATATCGAACGGAGGCATCGTTTTATCCACCGATCATACTGATGGTCAGCGAATAAAGGACTTGGTGACAAAGAACCTAGCCGAAGGATATGAAATCCGAGATTCGAAATCTGCATCTCCAATGGTGCGAATTGTTGGACTCTCAACTGAATACAATAAGGACATTCTGTTAAATCATTTAAAAGCACAAAAATCAATTTTTAATGAATTTGCTGAAATTAAAATGCTTAAAGTCTGGCCGACAAAAAATAATAATAATATTTTTCAAGTGATACTGCAGTTAGATATGCTTACTTATAAGAAACTTACTGATCAAAAATGTATTGTTATCGGTCTTGACAACTGTAGAATTTACGATGCGACTTCAGTATCACGCTGTTTCAAATGTAATCAATTCGGTCATTCAAAAAAATACTGTCAAAAAGACCCCTCATGTCCACTCTGTGGAGAGGGACATGAAGTAAAGGACTGTAACAACTCTGCCAATAAGTCCTGCGTCAACTGTAAATATCTTAAAAATAAGTATGATCTAAATATTTCAATAAATCATCCTTGCTGGGACTATAATAATTGTTACGCCTATAAACAAGCTAATCAGAAATATAGGTCGGAAATATTTGGGTCCACCATATAGCCATCACAAGTCCCTGCCCCCCAAAATACCGTGATCGACCGTATTGGTACCTCCCACAATAATTCAATAAATCAACCAAATCCGGGGCCAGTGCAGTTGGTCGAGTTTCAGCGTAGCCGTGACTTCTTATCACTGTACTATCAAAATGTTCGCGGGCTTCGTACGAAAACAAAACAACTTTTCAATGCAACACTTACCTGTGATTTTTCAGTAATAGCGCTCACTGAAACTTGGCTATGTCCTGGCATACACGACGCAGAATTATTTCAGCCAGAATATTGTATATTTAGATCAGACAGAAATTATGATGAGGTGAAACAAAATTTGGGGGGTGGAGTCTTATTGGCGGTGAGGAAAGCATTTCAAACTACCAGTTTAAAACTTGAATTACCAGTTGCAATTCGCGACACAATTGACATTCTAGGAGTCAAAATATCTTTTTCCAGCAATCTTCATATGTACATAATCTTAACATACATTCCGCCAGGCAAAATTTCTTTTCTATATGAACACCTTTTTGAATACCTGTCCTCTCTTACTTATTTATTTAACGAAAAAGTAATCTTTCTAGGAGACTTTAATTACTCGGAATATGTAGCTTATGTGGAAGGAGCACTTCCTTCTAGTAGGTTAAATCATTTGGTTAACTTTATGAGTTTTTTGGATTGGCAGCAAATAAACACTATAAAAAACTCTGATAATCGATTACTTGATATTGTCTTATCCTCTTGTCCTAATTTAACCTTTTTGCAGAGATGTCATGATTTTCTGCTTAATGAAGACAGGTGCCATCCTACCTTGTTAATAAAATATCAAATAAATGGCGACAAAAAGCTTAAGTCGTATGTAATGGATGATGTATTTTACAATTTTAAGAGGGTTGACCTAGGAATTTTATACCCAAGCTTAGCAGAAATCGACTGGCGAATTCTTGAATCAATAGGTGATGTAAACACAGCTGTTGAACTTTTTTATCATAAACTGTATCTTTGTCTGGATGACCTTGTGCCTAAAACACTTAAAAATCGGCGAAAATATCCTCCTTGGTTTACCTCTGACATAATTAAATCGATAAAACAAAAACATAAATTTTTCCAAAAACACAAAAAATTTGGCAATGATACTTACTTAGATAAATTTCGGGAATTACGCGATAAAATAAAGCGCGATATAGAAACCTCATATCAAAACTATTGTACTCAGCTTGAGTCAAACCTAGCATCTCAGCCTGGAAATTTCTGGCGCCTTATTCAATCCTCACAGAAAATCAATAGCTTACCTCCTAACATGCAAAACCAACACGGTGAGTGCTTATCTGACCCACAGAGTATCGCCAATGCCTTCGCCAAATACTTTCAGTCATCGTATACCTCAGATCAACAGATCCCCATAGCACATATGAATACTGAAGACCCTTCGATTACTAATGAAATATCGCTTAAAAAGTTTCAGGAATCTGAGGTATTGCGAGCCCTGAGGAGTTTAAAACCGAAGGCTATTGTTGGTCCAGACAAAATTCCAGCATTTCTGTTGAAAGACTGTGCCCATATATTTTCTTATCCTTTGACTATTTTGTTTAATTTATCCTTGAAACAAAAAACTTTTCCGGACACTTGGAAAGCATCTAAGATTATACCAGTCTATAAAAAACAAGAAAAAAGCCTAATCGAAAATTACAGACCCATCACCATTATTAACAATTTTTCAAAATGTTTCGAACGTGTCCTTCATACTTCACTCTACCCTGCTTTGTCTGGCCGGATTGACTCGAGACAACATGGATTCATGAAAAACAAATCAACTTCCACTAATTTAGTCACTGTTACCCAATTTATTGCTGAATCAATAGATATGAATGCTCAAGTTGATGTGGTCTACACAGACTTTTCTAAAGCATTTGATCGGCTGGACCACAGCATTTTACAACGTACTTTTGAACACTTTGGACTGTCTGATGATCTTTGTATTTTTCTCAAATCATACCTAACTAAGAGACCCCAATACGTTGAATGTTGTGGCCGAGCTTCATCTACAATTATCGCTAGCTCTGGGGTCCCTCAGGGATCGATATTGGGCCCATTATTTTTCATTGCTTTTATTAATAGTATTTTAAACGACATTCAGGTTATTTGTCTATTATATGCTGATGATCTTAAAATATTTTGTCGAATAACTAATTTATCTGACTGCGAAAGACTTCAAAATGCCCTAAATAGAGTTAATACTTGGTGTCACTCTAATTTACTACCACTAAATCCTATCAAATGTAACGTTGTCTCCTTCTCTCTTAAGCAACAGGTAATTCAGTTTGACTATTCTTTGGATGGCGCCATATTGCCTAGATCACTGGAATTTAAAGACCTCGGTATAACATTCGACAGTGCTCTTTCTTTTGTCCCTCATATACGGGATATTGTTAAGAAGAGTTATCAAATGCTCGGTTTTATAATCCGCAATTCTCAACATTTTAAGAATATCGCTAGTTTAAAATTATTATATTTTGCGTACGTCCGATCAAGATTAGAATACTCGTCTATTGTGTGGTCACCGTGCTACCAAACACATATTGACTCAATTGAAAAAATTCAGCGCAAATTTTTAAAATACCTGGCTTTTAAATTGGACGGTGTGTACCCAGAAATAGGAACACCAAATGAGGTCCTTTGTAATAGGTTTAATATTAGTTCTCTAAAGGATAGACGCAGTTTGGCCGAGATACAGTTCATTTATAAAATTATTAACAACCAAATCGACTCGCCGGAACTATTGCAACAATTAAACTTTTTAGTACCTAGAACTTCGGCTCGATCGACAGTTCCATTTTATTTACCAAACCAACGAACCAACATTTGCAAAAATGCCCCTTTAACAAGAGCCTGCAACACTTGTAATTCTTACAATGATCGATGTGACATATTTAATTGCAGTATCGCTTATTTAAAAAAATTACGGCTGTCCTAAATCACTATTAACTTATTATTTATTTCTTTTATAAACACTATTTTTTTTGTATCTTTTATTAGCTGTAATCAACTTCAACTGTATTTTTCCCACTCTGTAATTGGGTTTGTTCCTGTTGAGTGGCTGTAAAATAAAATAAAATAAAATAAAATAAAATACGAAAATGCATACGGTTTATGAATTATGTTTTTAATTATATATAGTGTATTGGGATCTGGCTCACATGTTTCTATTTTAAAATGTTCCCCATGACAGCCCTACCAACTTTGTCAAGTTTAAAATCAGCGGAAGGTGTGGTTGCATAAACCTTTCCACAGTCATATTGTTGATGATGTAGTAAGTTCTTTGGGGTGTTAAAGCGAACGAAGCAACCATCACAGAAATATACCTTATCACCGTGTGAGGTTAACTGATTTCGAACCAAACGTGACAAATCTTTGATCCAGCAATAGTGAACAATATGACAGTCTTGACATGTGTGGTTCGAGTCAGTATTTTTACATCCTTCAAACAATAATAATAAATTAACATGATAGAGAAGTTTGCGATTTGAATAGTATAGCGATCCAACTACTTCATACTTTACTCGGTTATTTTCAAATTTTGATTCTAGTCCATAAACAATTATTGATATATTGTTCAAATTTTCAAATTTCGCAATGTCTTTTAACTTAACTGGAAAATCAATACCAGTCAGATTTAGCAGAGTTGAGTAGTATGGATAAGATGAGGTTCTATCTGAATTTTGCTCCGCTGGATGTAAGGCCGATGTAATATCCCAGGCAAAGCATGCATTATCTTGGTTTTTGATATTAACCACCGCTTTTTTCGACTCAATGGATATTGGTAGTTTGATGTAGAAACTTCCTTCTAGTGGTGTGTATTTGTTGACATTTACTTCCAAATACATAATTTGCTGTAGCGCCCAACCTGCAACAAAAGACAAAAGAATAATTTATTGGACTCAAGATTTTAAATTATGTTTCTGGTCTTAAAATTTGGTATTTGAGATCGTAAAATCAGTAAAGTATGATGTATTCATATTTAGATAGATAGTGCGTAACAAGGAAAACAAAATAGACATTTTTGGATATAAAATATAAAAATTATAAAATATATGGAGACATGCCGACTTTAGTTAACCTTTTGACATGATTTTATTGTTTGAGAAAAACACCCCTTTAGGGATACGTTGAATGACGTTCATTATTTCAATCGGGAAAGTGGGTCAAGTGGCACCTCGTTTTGAAGGTAGCTTAAATGTTTTAGAAATAGTGTTTTAGTCGAGTTTATGTTTTTGAAAATTTTGTATTCGCTAACACTACTGCTATACTATTTTAGTTTGAGCTATGGTGATCCTAATTTTTTTGAGAAAAAAAAAGTTGCTTTGATTTCAAAAATTTTGATATATCTTTGCGTTGCAGTTGATTTTGAAACTTTTTTGTCGCGCCGTCTGTCTTTATGTCTGTCTCTCTGTAACAACCAACGCGCATAACCCAAAAACCGCTTCCTTGATTTGAGTGAAATTTGGTACATAGGCTGGCTCTTGGATCGCCCATTTAAAAATGAATAAAATCCATCGAACACAAACCAAATAAAAGTGGTGGGGGCAGATTAAAAAAATTAAAGTTTATGTGAAAATATGTCATGTGTGATATCAAACGAAAAAAAATTGAGTCTGGAGTTAAACAAAATACATTTTAGTTAAAAAAAAGGGGTGGGGGTATATTGCAAAAACTCAGATTTTAAGTCCAAACATGGTTTTTTTGGTATCAAACAAATGATAATTGTGTTTTTATTTGAACAAAATTCATTTTAGTTTTTTAAAGAAAAGGGTGGGGGTAGATTTCAAAAATAAGAGTTTAAATCAAAACATGGCTTTTGTGGTATCAAATCAAAGGTAATTGAATCTACAGTTAAACAAAATAAATTTTAGTTAAAAAAAAGGGTGGGGATAGATTTCAAAAATTAGAGCTTATGTGAAAACATGGCTTTGTTGGTATCAAACAAATGGTAATTAAGTTTTTAGTTGAATAAAATACATTTTAGTTAGGTGGGGCTAGATTTCAAAAACTTAGATTTTAAGCCATAATAAGGCTTGCTATCAAACGAATGGTAATTGAGTCTACAGTTAAATAGAATATATATTATTTGCAGAGTCTTATGTCAAAATTTGTTATTTTTAGTTACTTAGCATTTGGTTCACATTCCACCACCAAAGCATTTTTTTGTTGATTTTGCGTTAAATTCATTAAAGTGATTTGATTTTTATGGCAAAAAAATATTTAAATTTGAAGGAAGTTCACGAGGTATAAAGTCTTAACAAAAAAGTTTCACGGGCAAGACCTCAGAGGTAAAGGTAGCTACGGGGACAAAAAAATATTACTCATTTTACGACCAAATTCGTGAATGATTCTTAATTATGAAAAGCGCTTAATAGGTATTTTTACAATGATTTTGTCTGGAATGGATTAAAGCGATTTGGTGTTAATTATTCACTTTTGGGCCAAACTTATGAATGATTATTAATATTAGTTGTAATGAGTACCTAGTTTATTTGATTGACTAAAATACTAAGAAATAAAATAATCCTTACCGGAATCACGTTCCATAAATTCTGATGCCTGTGATACCATTTTGTCCACAAAAGTTTCATAAATAGTTGATAAGTCTGAACCCATACAGATAACTTCGTTCGCCGTAGTATTCGGGCAAGATTCGGCAAAATCCACTTTCTAGAAGCATTTTATATTACTTTTTCGCAAATAGGCAATTCCCCCTATTTTGACCCCGCTGAATCCGAATATCCCTGTTGCCAACTCGAAATATTGACAGGGGCCGAGATATTCAAGATGGCGGCCAAAAGTTCGGTTTGGTTTCACAACCTCTAGGATGCTGGTTCGGTTCGGTTTGGTTTCACACCCTCTAGGATCCCGGGGAAAAGTCAGGGAAGTTTTTTTTTTGTAAATATATGTTAGAATGTTGGACCTTATTGCAACCGAAGTGCAGAATTTTAAGATCGATATCATTGCACTTACAGAGACAAAAAAGAAAGGAACAGGTACGAATAGTGTCGGCAATTTCGTCCATATATTCACTGGAGTCCCAAAAGAAAGAAGAGCAGCCAGAGGGTTATATGAAGATGCTTGGTCATAATATAAGCATAATAGCAGTTTACGCACCATCAGATGACGAAAAAGTAGCTACAAAACAACTGTTCTTTGACCAACTTGACCAAAATCGGTAATACCAGAGAAATATTTATGCTTGGCGATTTTAATAGCCGAACTGGTAGACAAACCCAGAGCAAAGTGATAGGACCATTTGGAGAAGAAGTAACAAATGATAATGGCTTGAGATTGATGCAATTGAGTGAAACCCACAACCTAAAAAAAAATAATGGATTTTTAGGCATAAGGACATTCAAATTCAAATTCAAATTCAAATTCAAATATATTTCAAATTTTTTAAATACAAATACAAATGATAACAAACTAAGTGCAATATGGAAGAAACATCTGTGTTTGCACTTTAGTTTGTTGTTATACTAAATAAATATAGTTACAAATTCTAAAGATAAATAACTTAATTATGTATTTTAAATAGTTTAAGAATAGGATATTTTTTTATTAAAAGTTACATTATTTCAAAGCCGTTTTACAATACTTTAGGCGCTAAACCACATTATTTTGTTGTCAATTAGCCATGAGTGTAGTTTTTTTTAAATCTTTTTGAAAGGTTTATTTTTTAGTTCAGATGGGAGCATGTTAAAAATTTTTGGAGTAGAGTAAAAGAGGTTTTTTTGACATTTTGTGAGTCTAGTATTAGGGATGGTAGCACTTATACTTTGTGCATGTCTTGTAGTGTTATGTTGTACAATATTTAGATATATTGGATTTTTTGCATGTGTATCTTACTACCGATTTTATGTATATTTGGTTTATTTGTAGTACTTTTGATTCATTGTATAGATCTTCAGTAGGGTATAATTTGGTTTTTTTTAATATTACTTTTAGGATATACTTTTGGGTGATATTTAGTGGTTCGATTATGGTTTTACTTGCCGCACCCCATGCAGTTACACAGTAATTTAGGATGGATTCAACTAGGGCGTAATATATTGTTTTTAGCATAGAAATGTTCATCATTTGTCTAAGTTGATAAAATTTATAGATTAGCTTTCTTATTTTACCAGAAATATACTGAATATGTTGTTTCCATCTCAGTTCGGAGTCAATGATAACTCCAAGGTATTTTGATTCGTCACTTTTTTTAATTTTCAAATTGCAACTGCACTGGGTGCGGTTTAAGCAATCGTGTTTGTGGACCGTTATTTCTGTGATTGGCGATGCATTTATTTTAGTAATAGAGAAGCAGACAAAGTTTGATTTAGATATATTTAATGTTAAAATATTCTTATCAAACCAACTTTTTATTATTTTCATTGCCTTTTCTGCTTTTTGTGCAATTTTTGCCCAATTTTTTGCTTTTATAATAATAACTGTGTCGTCTGCAAAACAGATCACGATCCCCAGCTCCCGCGGCAGTAAACTGAGCAATTCATTAACATAAATGTTAAATAATACTGGGGCTAGCACCGTCCCCTGCGGCACACCAAACTCCACCGTTTTTTCTGTGCTCAGGGTGCCATTTATTCTTACACATTGCTTTCTGTTTTGTAAGAATGATTCAAACAAGTTATAAACGACACCCCTAATGCCAATTTTCTTTAATTTATTCAGTAAAATTCGGTGTGACACAGTGTCAAATGCTTTCCCCAGATCAAGGAAAATACCCATGCATCGTTCACTCCCCAAGAAGGCCTGGTTGACGTGATCCGTCAGGCAGACAACAGCATCTTCAGTACTGGTTTTCTGTCTAAACCCGTACTGGTTCTTAGAAAGCAGATCATTGTTTTCCAGGAAGTCAATGAGTCTTAGTTTGATACATTTCTCTATTAGTTTTGAGAGGTTGCTTGTTAACGAGATTGGTCGGTAATTGTTTAATATTCTTTTGTCAGCATTTTTATGTATTGGAGTAATAATTGATTTTTTAAGATATTCCGGAAAGTACCCTGTTTTAAAAATTAGATTTATAAGATGTAAAAGTGGAGGTATTAAGCTTAAGTGGTTATCTCTTATAACTTTTACTGCGATTCCATCCCATCCTGGCGCTGAATCGTTTTTAAGATTGCTAATTTCATTAATTAGTTCATTTTTATTAATTGGTCTTAAGAACATTGATACATTAGCGGATTTTTTCTCAACGTCAAAGCTTACAGTGGGTGGTAGTATTTTATTTGCCATTTTTTTCCCTACTTCACTAAAAAAATTATTAAATGACTCCGCCATCTCTTCACCATCATACCTCTCTTTTCCTGCATCGTCAATCACCAATTGAATTTTCGAGTCGTTTTTTTCCTTTTCGTTTGTTGCTTGTTTTATTAACTTCCATGTTTTTTTAGGGTCATTTTTGGTTGTTTGAAATTGTTGACTGTAATAAGAGTTTTTTGTATATTTTATTATTGTACTTAGACGATCCCTATATTCTCGAAATTTTTTATGGTCGTCAGGATGTTAGGTAATTGTGCTTATTTTTTTTAATTTGTCTCTTTGCCGGATAGAGTTTATTATACTTTGTGTTATCCATGATTTAAGTTTTTTTTGTTTGCTATTTATTGTTTTATTTTCGGTAGCTGTATCGACAAGTTTTTTAATTTTGTTAATTATATTATTAGCGCAATAATCCGCATCCTGCGACTGCAAAATTTGTTCCCAATTTTCGTTTTTCATACTTATATTTAGTTTTTTAAAGTCAATTTTTTTGATACTTTTGGTGTTTTGTTGTGTTTCGTTATGTTCTTTTAGTTTGATGTTTAGTGTAATGGGATAGTGATCTGACAGTCCACTTTGCATAACTAGAGATTGCGTATGTATTTGTGTTCCGTTTATTTTTTCTAAGTTTTTAATAAAAAAATGATCTAAAATAGAAGGTCTACAACCATGTTGAACTCTGGTTGGTTTGTTTATCATGCTATAAAAACCAAATTTTTGTAAAGAATTAAGATATTCAGTGACTTTAATTTTATTTGTTTCCATTATGTTTATATTTGTCACCAAAAAAAATTTCTATCCCGAACTTTTTTTCTATCTTTTCAAAGTATAAATTATGAAGATCTTGGATAAAATTGTTTACATCTAGAGAAGGTAATCTATAACATCCTACTAAACCTGTTACAATATTACTTTTACTAATTACTACTCTGACAAATTTGGTTTGACCTATATTTATGAGCGTACAATCTCGTACTAGGTCATTTTTTACATAAATCAAAAATCCATCACATTTGTTAATTTCACTGGTATTAAAGTAAGAATCATAGCCCGGTATTTGAAAGTTTATCAAGTCTGAGATTTTGTGAGTTTCTGAAACTCCTATGATATCAAATTGAAACTGAAACGTGCTAAGATATGTTAGTAAGTTGTCAAAGTTTTTCGAAATACTGCATATATTTACATGTATTATATTTAAATCGTTTGTAGAATAGTTTATATTGGAGCTATTATCACAGTAATCACAATTACAATTAAGGTAGTCATCTAGGATTGTGTTTTGTGCCATTTTTTTTGCAAAATACAAGAACTGTAAAAAAAGAAAAAACAAAGAAGGAGAAAGTTTTGTTTTTCTTATGCAGTAACCCGTAAGAGTTCCTGCACATGAGCAGTGTCTTTTACTCTGATTGCTTGGCTTGTATCGTCTTTTCTAATGTAGACAGTAGCTCCATTTTTACACCAAACATATCGATACCCTTTCTCTTTACACTTTTTCGCTTCTTTGAGTAGCTTATAAGTGTCTCTGTTTAATTCCTCACTTATATAAATTATTCGATCGTCCCCATCCAGTCCACACATTGTAGATTTGACAGTCCCCACAGTTTTTCTTTTTTGCAATATTGACTCCGCCATATTTTTATCTTTAAATGATAAGCTTACAAAAGGATTATTATTTTGCAGCTTAATAATCCTGAGATTTTCAATGGTATCCTCAGCAATGTCCTCACCTTTGACATACTTGAGAATTTTAAGTGTTTTGGTTTTTACGATATCATCTCGATTCTCCTTAATAAACGCTCCATTAATGAGTATAGTTTTCCCATTATTCTTAGTGTCGATATTTTGCAGTTTATTCTTTAAATAGAGAACATCTGCCTTGAGTTGTCTGTTTTCTATCTTGATATCATCCATCATCTCGCCTAATACTTTGGTTGTTTGTTTTTGAGATTCGTACATTTCGTTTATAAAGCTAAGCGATTCTCTCATACCAAACACATCATCTTTGAGGCTTCTAATCTCAGTTTTCAGCTCTAGTATGATAGACCTGAGTGATTCAGTGTCATCATTTAATCTAGAGGTAGTTTGCCTTCTTTGATCTTGTCTAGGCTGCTCACTTTGACCATCATCGAGTTGGTAAATGGTCTGTCTTCGAGTTTAACCAATCAAGCTGGAAGTTATTGGTGCGTCATCTAGTTGGTATCTAGAGGGCCTCCTAATTTGAGCAACAGAAGCGACCTCATCATCAAACGAAACGTGATGCATAGAAATCCGTGAGCACCTATTGCAAGTCCAGGAGCGCTTTTGTTCTGAAAGCACACGAACTTCGGCCTCAGTGAGATTCACACATTTTGAGTGGTAATATCGATTACAAGTACCACATTTCGGCTTAAACGCTGTTTTTGGAATGCTTAAATTACACTCGCCACATGTATGCCCCATTCATCGATATACCTGGATTCAGCCAACAAGAAATCTTAAATCAATCATTGACTATGCTATAGGTGGACAACACTCGCAATTAAAGTGGTATGATGTGCCAGCACTTCGTGGTATTACCTGTGGATCTGACCACCATCTGCTAAAAGCAAAAATATTATTCACTTTAAGAAAAACACATAAGGACGAAAGTATTGAAGAAAATGAAAACCTAGAATGCATCGAAGACAATCAAAAATACAACTTTGAAGTCTAGAAATCGAAAGTACTCAAAGATTGTATCAGAACCGATTAGATAAAAAATTAATAAACACAGAGATATATACAAACATAATAAAAAGCTTGAAGGAAGCAAGCATCGAAGCTGTTGGATACCAAGATAATAGAAATAGCAGGAAGATGTGGTGGACAGAAAAAATACAGGAAATGGTCAAAGAGAAAAAACGCACATACTTGAAATGGCTCAGTACTAAAGAACAAAGAGACCTGGAAATCTACAGAGAAACCAAAAGACAGCTGAGAAATTTGATACGCACAGAAAAAATGAACTGTTCGAGCGCAAATGCCACGATATCAATACACACGTAGGAGGTAGGCAGAGTCCTGAAGTATGGAAATTCATTTCTACAGTAAAAAACCCAACAAAAGAAAAAGTAAACATCCAGATCATCAAACCAGAACAATTGACAGAACACTACAAGGGACTGCTGCAGGAAACGAGACCCGAATATCTGGCAGCCTCTCCGAGGAGAGACATAGAAGTACACGGAGAGGAAGTAATTATCGAAAGAGAAATGATAAAAAATAGTATTAAAAAGCTTAAATCCGGAAAAGCTAGCGGACCTGGAGGAATATCTGCTGAAATGCTCAAATATGGATCAAAGAAGCTATTCGAAAATCTCACATATATTATCAATCAATGCATAAACGGACATCCAGTACCTGATGATTGGAGAATTGCATTCATATCCTCAATACATAAAAAAGGGAAACAAGCTGGATTGCAACAATAACAGAGGAATTTCAGTCACCAGCACTCTAAGTAGATTGTACGGTAGGATTCTTAGAGATCTAATAGAGATTGATTTTCATGAACAAGAAGAAGAAGAGCAAAGTGGGTTTCGTGCAGGCAGATCTTGTAGTGATAATGTTTTTTGTCTTAAACAAGTAATTGAGAAAAGAAGCGCCAGAAATATAGAGACTCATGTTACCTTTGTGGACCTACAAAAAGCATATGATAACGTTCCAGTAGAAAAACTATGGACAGTGCTAGAGCAGACTAATATCAATCATACATACATAAAAGCGATAAAAGAACTATACAAAGGGTCAAAATCTAAAATTAAAATTGGAAATCAACTTTCAAAAGAATTCCTGGTAACAAAAGGCTTAAGACAGGGATGTTGTATTTCTCCAACCCTTTTTAAAATATATATCGCAGTAGCTCTAAAAAACTGGAAACGGAAAGTGCACGGCATGGGAATACAACTTAACGACCGATTTACCATATACACACTACAGTTTGCTGACGACCAAGTAATTGTAGCTAATGATAAAAAGGACATGGAGTATATGATGAGAAAGTTAATGGAAGAATACCAAAAGTGGGGATTAACAGTGAACGTGGACAAGACACAGTACTTATGTATTGGAAACGAATCCAGTGAGAACTAGACAATGGACAAGTAATATCTCCATGCAATGAGTATGTAAGTTATATGACCCTATCGGTTACATATTACCATCATATTACAAAGGTGTACGAACTTTATGCTGACAGAGACATTATGCCCTACTTACGGATTTATTAATAATAGTTTTTACATGTGTTATAATAATTAGTTAGAATCTAGATTTAAGACCGATTAGATGTTTTAAGTTTTAAATAATAAAAGTTGTTTTTTAAAAACGGTTTCGGCTAAACCTGTCTTTTAGGTGGCGCAGTCGGTAGGATTGCCCAAACGTGAGATTAAATAATATAATCGACGGTTCGTTTTAACGATTTATTGGCAATCGAACAAATAAATAACTAAAAAGACTGATCAATTTGTGCGTGCAGTGCGTAACAGATCTTAATCTAACGAAAAGATCTACTAAAGAACATAGTAATCGGCTCGTGATTTTCGAAAGCATATCGGAAATTTTGGATTTTTGATTAATTTTGCGTGCAGTGCATGCTAGATCTAAGACTGTCCAGTTAGGTGAACTGAAGTAGCCTAACGAAAAAGATCTACTAAAGGACACAGTTGATTAATTCGTGTTTTTCGAGAGGATATCGAGGAATTTGGATTACTAATGTCATCGCTGGAAGTCTTAATGGTTTTGCTGTAAGTAATATCTCATGTCATTTAGAGATTCCGTAAAAACTGATTATTCTGATCTCTCAAATTCTGATTCTGACTCACAAAGCGAAGAACATCGCGCACCAAGCCCAAAATTGGACAATACTTTTGAACAAAATCAAAATTCAAAGCTTGATCAATTTTTAGCGGACTTCATAGGAAACGTAGCTTTAGATTTAGATAATAGTGTACTCGATAATTCTATAAATTTGGAAATAAATAAAAAAATGGCTCTTCCGCAATTAAAATCGGATTACTTAGGCATGATTCCTGAGTTCCATGGAGAACCAGAATTATTACCCAGATTCATAGAAATATCTCAAAAACTAATCACCAAATTTTACAACACAGAAGACGTTAATGATTTTCAAAATGAATATTTGATGTCAAGCATCTTAGGTAAAATTAAAGGTGAAGCGGCAATTAATATTGCTTCCTGTAACATTACGAAGTTTAGCGATTTAAAAGACGCCCTTGTCAGCACTTATGGGGATAAACGCGATCTTTGCACCCTTATAATCGAGGGTACAGAAATGAAACAAGGCAATGAATCAGGTTTCGATTTTTATAATAAAATTCAACATCAACTAAATTATCAAACTTCTTATCTCTTGACTCACGGGGCCCAAGAAGAAAAAATGGTTTTTGGGTAAATTTTGCAGAGCGTTAGCTTTAAGAATTTTATTACGCGGATTAAAAGAACCGGTTGGCTCTCTAATGCGAACTAAAAATCCGAAAGAAATGAATGAAGCCCTTAAAATGCTTACAAACGATTTTCAAATCGACAGTAACCAAAAACACCAACACTTTAAAACCCCACAAAAACCAAATGCGCATTTTATGAAACCAAAAGGTAACAGCCCTTTGGCGTTAACGAGTTTCCCTCAATCTAATTATTCTAACAATCTCCCTTCTACTTCGAATTACAGACCACCACAGCTGACTTATAGACCGGAGCAAAATAAACCGATTTTTAACAGAAATCCGAATCAGTCAAACGCCTTTAATCAATCAAACGCATTCAATCAATCAAACGCCTTTAATCAATCAAACGCCTTTAATCAATCAAACGCTTTTAAACCCAATTTACCAAAGCCAACACCAATGAGCGGAGTCTCTACAATAAAATTTTCCCAAAACCGAAATACCCCTTACAGCCCTTCAAAATTACCACCAATTCAATCAACAACCTAATTATCGATCAAACTACAAAATCGAAGAAATAAACAACATTGAAAATCAATCACAAACTCAACCCACAATCGAATACCCCATTGAGGATAATAACCAGTACCAGTACGATGACGAGACTGACTATACACAAGATGAAGCTGAATCGAGCGAGTTTTTTCAGGAACCGGCCTTGAACCACCAAAATTTCATTTGATGAACCTAACGAATAGCGAAAACAAATTACCTTTTGTAATTTTTCCAGAATATAAGCTAAAAATACTTATAGACACCGGAAGTACAAGATCTTTTGTAAGGCCCACAATAGCACAAAAATATTTTCAAAAATCCCTAATTGAAGACCCATTTCAAATCTCAACAGCGCATGTCAATTCAATAGAACAATACAGTACGCAAATACACTGTTCAAAAATTTTTCATTCAGACCTAGACCCTTTAAAATTTTACGTTTTTGATTTTCATAATTATTTTGACTGTTTATTAGGAATTGATAATTTGTCTTTTCTGAAAGCCAACATCAATCTTCAAAAAAATTCCTTAATCACCCCTAACGCAGAAATAAAACTGAAATTTCATAGCACTACCAAAAATACAAATATTTTAGTACTGGCACCAATGACCGAGCAAGTTATTAAAATTAATGTAAAAAATATTGAAAATGGTAAAGTCATAATTCCCCAAACAAAATTCGCAGAATTAGAAATTCTTGAATGCCTGACCACGGTCAGTAACTTCGAGGCAATCTGCACAATGATGAACCCTACTGAAAAATATCTAAAAATAAAAATTTTTGAACCCTTGAACGTCATTGACCCTGACTGTTATGAACTTAAACAACGACCTACCCCAAACCTAAATTATTTAAACATTGAGAAGTATAAATTTGATATTTCAAAGATTAGAACTGAACACATGAACAATGAAGAACAAAAAGCTATTACCGGTTTGATCAAAGAATATTCCGATATTTTTCATGTCACTGGGAATCAATTAACCTTTACCAATCAGATCAAACACTCAATTAAGACCTCGGATGAAATACCGATCTATACCAAATCCTATAGGTACCCAGAAATACATAAAAAGGAAGTCAAATTTCAAATCGACGAAATGCTGGAGCAAAATATTATAAGACCTAGTTATTCGCCTTGGTCTGCACCTATTTGGGTAGTACCCAAAAAACAAGACGCATCTGGTAAAGAGAAGTGGAGGATCGTGATCGATTTTCGCAGATTAAATAAGAAAACAATTGGAGACCGTTATCCAATTCCAAATATCAACGACTTGCTTGATAAACTCGGCAGATGTCACTACTTTTCTACTCTAGATTTAGCGTCTGGCTTCTACCAAATCGAGTTAGCCGAAGAAGACTTCCCTAAGACAGCATTTAGCACTCAAAACGGGCATTACGCGTTTTTGCGAATGCCTTTCGGGTTAAAGAACGCCCCAGCCACTTTCCAAAGAGTGATGGACAACATCCTCAGAGGCCTTAATAACGAAATATGCGTGTGGTTTTTTGATGATGTCTTAGTATTTAGTGTTAGTTTAGATGAGCATATAAAACCCCTAAAACAAGTGTTTGACAGATTTCGACAAGCAAACTTTAAAACACAGCTTGATAAGTCCGAATTTTTGCGTAAAGAAGTCGCCTTCTTAGGGCACATAGTGACGCCAGATGGCGTTAAGCCAAACCCAGACAAGATTAAGGCTATTACGGCCTATCCAATACCCACTACACAGCGTCAAATTAATCAATTTTTAGGTCTTTTAGGGTATTACCGAAAATTTATTCCTGATTTTGCTAAAATCACTAAACCAATGACCGCATATCTAAAAAAGGATGCAAAAATAGATGCGAAAAATCCCGCCTACACAAAATCATTCGAAACATGCAAACATATCCTGACCAATGAACCAATCTTGCAGTACCCAAATTTTAACGAAACTTTTAACCTTACGACCGACGCAAGCAATTTCGCAATAGGTTGTGTACTTTCTCAAGGTAAAATTGGCTCTGACCTCCCAATAGCGTATGGCTCAAGAACTCTTTGCCAATCTGAAATCAATTATTCAACAATTGAGAAAGAACTATTGGCGATTGTTTGGGCTGTTAAATACTTTAGGCCCTATCTCTTTGGTCGAAAATTTAAAATTATTACTGACCATAAACCTTTAGAATGGCTAATCTCACTTAACGAACCAAATTCCCGATTAGTTCGATGGAGTCTGAAATTAGCTGAGTACGATTTTGAAATTGTATACAAAAAAGCAACTCTTAATAAAAACGCCGACGCCCTCTCGCGCGTCGAAATAAACACAAATGTAACTAAAGACGTGGACCCCCTCGATGCACTAACGAAATTGCGCAACTTTGTAGAAAATTTAAATCAGAGCATTGAGAATGATAATAATGCAGAAAATCAATCAGTAGTCGCAGAACCAGGTGACCTTGACGACCAAAATAACGCAGAAGAAGACACCAATCAAACAATTCATTCCAATCAAGAGGATCCCATCATTGGAATACCCATCGCTGATTGCCCAGTGAACTACGGCAAGAATCAAATATTTATCTCCGAAGTAAATTTTGAACCCGCTAAACCCGCTATAGTAAAATTATTCAAAATAAAACAAAGATTTATTGTTTAATTTTCAAAAAATAATTTCGAAAAAGATGTAGTACAATTTTTTAAAGAATATATAGTCCCAAAAGTAAAGTATCATCTTTACTTTGAAGACCCTGTATACGAAAAATTTAGTACCGTGTTACAAAGGTATTTTAAAAACTCACAAATTCAAATGATTAAATGCACAAAAAAATTAATAGACGTTCTAGACGACGACGAAATTCAACAAGTAATTTAAAATCACCACGAAGGTAAAACTAATCATCGAGGGACTGAAGAAACAGAAAAACGCATAAAAGAGCAATATTACTGACCAAATCAAGAACGAATTATCCGAAATTACATAAATGAATGTGAAATCTGTCAGCTTACAAAATACGAAAGAAAACCTATACAAGTAAAAATGAACGTTACTCCTACCCCGACCAAACCATTTCAAATTTTGCACGCAGACACACTAACTTTGGAAAATTCTAAATTTCTAACAATAGTAGACCCATTCTCAAAGTACGCTCAGGCTTATAAAATCAAGTCACCACAAGGGTTAGAGATTGCCAGCAAACTCATGCAATATTTCTCTCACCATTGCATCCCTGAACAAATGACCTTTGATAATGGTGGCGAATTTAAGAATTCTGTAGTACGAAAATTATTAGAACTTCATAAGATTAATGTTCACTTTATATGCTCTCAGCATCCTGACTCTAACAGTACAGTTGAACGATTTCACTCCACCTTAATCGAACACATTAGATTATTAAATAACCAAAGATTTAAAAACGACCCCATAGAAAGCAAAGTAATTTACAGCATTTTGGCATATAATAACACTATCCACTCAGTCACTAACTTAAAACCTTATGAACTACCTATCAAAATGAATCTCCTTTTAATCTCGAAATTGATAAACAACTAATAAATAATTTTGTCGAAAATCACCGCGAAAAAATGAAAATATTATATCAAAAAATTAATCATGACATCCAACAAAGAAAACAACACACTATAAACAAAGTTAACCAATCCCGAGAAGAGCTGCCTGAAATTCCTGAAACAATTTACGTACAAAATAAACAAAAACAACAGAAAACCAAAAACAAATATAAAAAGGAAAAAATTGTCTCGGTGGATCCTGAACTAAAAACGGCAAAAATAGACACAACAAACCTTAACACGTCCGAAAAGATACATCTTTCAAACATTAAAAGACCTCGAAAGAAAAATAAAGTTAAAAATCTTTTAGGTTCTTCGCACCCAGTTCAAGAGGAACAGGAGTAACCAACATTACTCAAAACTTAGGCGTCCTACCCGTAAACCTTGGACCTGCGAAACTCCAAAGGTCAGAACATACCTTCGTTCACTATTATGATTTAGGACCCCTACTACAACAATACGAAAACATAATTTCACAACATCAAACGCTGAAACAGACGTACACTAATAACACACCTTTAGAACGCGATATAAATAACTTTGAAAAAATTTCAAATTTTTATAATCAATCAATAATAGAAAAAATTGAAAATATAATCATATTTCAGTCAAAAAGATCTAAACGAGGGCTCATAAATGGCTTAGGATCAATAGTTAAGGGACTAACAGGAAACCTAGACGCCAACGATGGTTTAAAAATCTACAATATTTTAGACCAGTTGCGACTTAATGAGAAAAGAAAAACTATTCTTACAATACTCGGTAAATCAAAAATTAATTGACCGATTTAATAAAACTGTTAAAAGTATTCAACATAACCAAATTCTGTTAAAAACAAAAATTTTACAATTGCATTCTTTGATACGACATAGTGCTGGCTTGGATAACGTTATTTTAACCAAAAACGTTTATAACGAACTTATCCTTTTATACAATGCGATATTAAGCATCTTTCAAGATATTGAAAACTCTCTAACATTTTGCAAACTAAACGTAATGCATCCGAGTATTATTAAGGTAAATGATTTACTCACAGAGCTAAAAAGAATATCGGAAATCTATAGGGATCAATTCCCATTTGATTTACAAGTTGATAACATAAATCTTATAGAATCTTTCATAAAAATTAATTGTCTTGTAGATGATAAGAAAATTTTGTACTTCCTATCAATTCCAATTGATACTAAGGATCAATTTAATTTGTTTCGATTAATATCGATTCCTTCAAAAATTGAATCAGATTTTTTTACAATCCTTCCTAGTAATCAATACTTGCTAAAATCAAAATTAAACGACCAAATTATTCCTTTAAATGACATGTGTATTGCCCAAGGCAAATAAATCATTCCATTGCCCTAGACATCTGCAAAGCAATCAAAGGGCGTTCTGCGAAAAAAATATCCTCTCGCACGAAAGCACCAGCACGTGCCAAATAACTAAATTAAACATTTTGGAAAACCACCTAGAAATCATTTCACAGTTAAATCAGTACTTAGCAGTTTTTCCTTCAACAGAAAGCCTTCAATTTATTTGCGACGAACAAACTATAACTCAAGAACTCACTGGCATATTCCTAGTGAACAAGACACCATGTAAATTACTTTATAGAGGAAAATAAATATATTTTGAAGAGAAAACAATGGCAAGTCCATGGATAATAAACTTACCAAAATTAGAAGTGCAAAACCAAAATTTTCCAAAATTTCGCATAGATCTTAAGAAACTAGAATTTGAAAAATCTATTATCAACCCCATGGTTCCGATATTTAAAGAAAATACAGCCCCTAACCTATTAGTACCAAGTGGTTGGACAATCTGCCTTTACATCATCCTTCTCGCAACACTATTGTATTTTGGACATAAGTACTTTCAAAGGAGAAAGAGCAAGCAGTTGCGATCCACACACTCTATGCAACCTACTGAATTAGAAAAGCTGAAAACCACCCTCCCAGGGGAGGCTTCCTTCTAAGGGTGGAGGAGTTGTATGACCCTATCGGTTACATATTACCATCATATTACAAAGGTGTACGAACTTTATGCTGACAGAGACATTATTCCCTACTTGCGGATTTATTAATAATAGTTTTTACATGTGTTATAATAATTAGTTAGAATCTAGATTTAAGACCGATTAGATGTTTTAAGTTTTAAATAATAAAAGTTGTTTTTTAAAAACGGTTTCAGCTAAACCTGTCTTTTAAGTTGTATACTTGGGTGTCACATTTGATAAGACAGGAACAGACTGTAAAGAACTGGAAAAAAGAATAGTAAAAGCAAAAAAGGTTATTGGATGTCTTAACAGTATTTTATGGAGCAGAGAGATTAAAAAGAATGTAAAATTTAACATATATGAAACAATGGTGAAAAGCACGTTGTTGTATGGAATAGAGACTTGTCGCGTAACAGAAAAATACAAAACAAAAATGGAAAGTGTCGAAATGGATGCAATAAGAAGATCAATGAGAATATCTAGAACAGATCACATAAGAAATGAGATCATAAAAGAAAGAATGGGAATCGAAGGGAGTATAACGGATGACATCACTAAAAGACAACTGATATTGTACGGCCATGTACAATGGATGAACGACGAAAGATTACCAAAGCAGGTCCTAGAATGGCAACCAATAGGGCGCAGAAAAAGAGGGCGTCCTAAACTAGAATGGCAACAGTCAATCCAAAGATCAATGAGTCAGAAGAATCTGACAGAGGATGATTGTCAGGATCGAAGGAGGTGGAGAATAGGCGTCGGACAACGTAGGAAAACGTTCTAAACCGACTAAAAAAAAAAAAAATGTTAGAATGAGGTTACCGGGAGTGATAAGTTATAAGACGCTATTTTGAAGAAGCGCAATTTTAATGCGCGCTATTTTGTAGCAGCGCTATTTCTAAACGCGCTATTTTGAAGCGCGCTATTTTGTAGCAGCGCTATTTTGTAGCAGCGCTATTTTGAGGCAGCGCCATTTTGATGCACGCGATTTTGTAGCAGCGCTATTTTGTAAGGCGCTATTTTGTAGCAGCGCTATTTTGATGCGCGCTATTTTGTAGCAGCGCTATTTTGTTGGCGCTATTTTGATGCATGCTATTTTGTAGCAGCGCTATATTGTGGCAGCGCCATTGCGCTATTTTGTAGCAGCGCTATTTTGTTGGCGCTATTTTGATGCACGCTATTTTGTAGCAGCGCTATTTTGTAGCAGCGCTATATTGTGGCAGCGCCATTTTGAAGCAGCGCTATTTTGTAAGGCGCTATTCTGTAGCAGAGCCCCGTTGTACTAGTACTCTAATTTATTTAGAATTAGTTGTACAGGTGCAGTAGCGTGAAAGATAAATGGGATAGTCTAAAAAAAAAATTTACCCCCTGACACCCCCTAGGAGCGATAAAAATAATTTTTTGTCTCATGTAATTGACCAATACCCGAAGTCCAATATAAATTGCCACAAAGGGCCCGATTCTTTGCAAAACGCCAGTAAAACTGACGCGTCAATTATGCGGCAACGCCGGTTCGCCGCCAGTCACCACCAGCCATCACATTTAAAGCCTTATGTGTCACGCTTCGTTTAGCCTAAGTCACGTGTTTTCTGCCGGCTAAAGGCGAATACTTCTGCCTTTTTCTCTTATTTAATCTTTTAACTAACTTTAAGAATGGGAAAAATAATTTTCATAAAAAATTTATATAAAAAGCGTTGTGGTGCGACTATGCGAAGCTAAAAGTGATTTCACAACTACAAAACTTTTTCTTGGATTTGTGGATGTGGATCAGAATTTGGGGAACATAAAATATATATATATATATATATATATATATATATATATATATATATATATATATATATATATATATATATATATATATATATTAATTTACTACGGCGGCTGTGATAAGTAAAAATGTGTCAAAAATTCGATTTTTGTTGTCCCACGACAACTTGAAAACTACTAATCCATTTTCACAATTAATACGTCTGTTGGTTAAATGTGGATCGTTTATAATAATTCCAAGATACTACATATGACTACGCCTGTTTATAGTTAAAGTTTAAACCTATTTTATATACCGGGTGGGCCAAAAAAAACCGGACAATTTTTTTTTCATTATAACTTTTGAACTATACCATCAATATTAATGGGACAAACTGCACTTGGAAGAGAATTAAGCAGAGTTTTGACTTAATATTTTTTCTGTCCCCCATCTTAAAATCCAAAACGGCGGACGAAATTAAATTGTACCCTTCAAAGGTGCTCGTTTATTCTTGTGTTGCGAACATGTTTTAATTCTTTTTTTAAATCAGTAAAAAAGATGCATTTTTGCCACGCACAACAAGGTACAAATCAGCAAAATCGGTTCTGTGGTTCTAAAAAACATATTTATATCTCAACCATTGTTTTGAATATTATACGATTGCCTTGCCAATCATGTCTGCATTTATTTCCTTATAAATTCATTACTATTAAACCGATTTTAATGAAATAAAAACCATCCTAGTGAGAATTGATTGCTTTTTTAAGATCATGGTCAAATTTATCGCCATCTTAAAATTTAAGATGGTGGACAGAATCATACTTGATTCTTCAAAATGGCATGTTTATTCTTATTTTTTGTAAATATTTTATCTTTTGTTTTAATTCATAGGAAATCACTACTTTTCCCGCGCATAACGAGGTACAAATTGGTAAAATCGGTATAGTAGTTCTCAAAAAATCTGTTTTTGTTTTTGTTTGCATTCATTTCCTTATAAACTCATTATTACTGAACCGATCTTAGTGAAATAAAAAAAATCATGGTGAGAATGAATTGCTCTTTAAAGATAATAATCGCTATCTCAAAACTTAAGATGTCGGACAGAATCATACTTGACCCTTCAAAGAGGCAACTTTATTCTTATTTTCCGAAAATGTTATAGTTTTTTTTTATTTAAAGAAAAGCAATAATTTTTCCCAGCTTAACAAGGTACAATGCTTTAACATCGGTGAAGTGATTCTTACAAAATCTGATTTTGTTTTAACCATTGTTTTACAAATTATACGATTGCATTGCATCAAGTATGATTCTGTCCGACATCTTAAATTCTAAGATAGCGGAGAATGTTGATTCCAGTCCTTAAAAAGCAATCTATTCTCACTATGATTTTTTTATTTCACTAAAATCGGTTTAGTAATAACGAATTTATAAGGAAATTAATGCAAACAGAATTGGCAACACAATCGTATAATCTTTAATACAATGGTTGGAACAAAAATAGATTTTCTGAGAACCATCACACGGATTTTACTAATTTGTTCCTCGTTGAAAGAAGTGCTTTTCTATAAATTAAAAAAAAACTA
Source organism: Aspidapion aeneum (assembly GCA_963576565.1). Classification (NCBI taxonomy): domain Eukaryota; kingdom Metazoa; phylum Arthropoda; class Insecta; order Coleoptera; family Brentidae; genus Aspidapion; species Aspidapion aeneum. The sequence continues at coordinate 67,388,897 of OY755043.1, forward strand.
AAACATTTTCGGAAAATATGAATAAACACGCCATTTTGAAAAATCAAGTATGATTCTGTCCACCATCTTAAATTTTAAGATGGCGATAAACTTTAATCATGATCTTTATTCATCATCTTATTTCATCAAAATCGGTTCAGTAGTAATGAATTTATAAGGAAATAAATGCAGACATGATTGGCAAGGCAATCGTATAATATGCAAAACAGTGGTTGGAACTAAACTATTTTTGTTTAAAACCGTCGAACCGATTTTTCTAATTTTTACCTTGTTGTGCGTGGCAAGTATGTAGCTTTTTCACTAATTTAAAAAAATTATTAAAACATGTTTGCAACAGAAGAATAAACGAGCATCTTTAAAGGGTACATTTTAATTTTATCCGCCATCTTGGATTTTGAGATGGCGGACAAAAAAATTAATTTAGTTAAAATTCTCTGCAAACTGCAGTTTGTCTCATTAACATCGATTGTATGGTTCAAAAGTTATTAGTTAGTTAGCCCACCCGGTACATATATATTGAAAAATTTTAAACTTCTTTTCGATTCATTTTATTAATATTTTTACAGGTTTTTTTGAAAAAACCATACAATACGACTAACATAAGAGACAACTTAAAATCCTACTTAAAACTAAATTGCCCGAATGCTTCAAACCCTTATATCTCGAAAACGATAAAATACATTTTTAAGATATCTTTATAAGTTTTCTTAAAGTTTTTAAAAACCCAGTTGTTGGTGCAAGAATTATTTGCCAGCTTTTGGCTACTTTTATATTTTAATATTACTTTTCATTTCAAATTTCGCGGGGTATATGCATATGACTTATCCCCGCACCGAGACACGCGCGAGTCTGCGCGAGGAGTCGCAATCGGGAAACCGACAAGAAGCACAAGAAACGCCGTGAGTGCTACAATTTTCCCGTTTTTCCTATCTTCCAAGCGACCAAAACGACTGCAACTAGATGAAAACTAAGGTAGGTGCACTTTAGATATTTTATATGCATCGTTTTTACTGATTTCCTTTCGATAAACTTTACAATTACGTTTCTCAATTTCTTTCTTCTTTCAAAAATTGGGTATTTGTCGAATGAGTGGTGTAAGTGGTGAACCAGCCAACCTAAACTCAACCCAACTTACGTTTGCACCCTCATTGGATGGTCCTTCGAACCGGATCCTTTCAATTTACATTTTCAGCATTTATCCTGTGTCGGAAACTGACGTTCTGCATTTTTTCTTATTTATAATTTTTAGTTTTAATTAATCGTTTTCGGTTGCTTTCAAAGTACCGTAAAATATTCTTAGTTTTTAAAATTCAAATAAGCGCGCGAAATCATGACGCACAGGTCTGCCCCGGCACCTGCGCGCCCCATACCTGTGACGACGAAAAATGACATTTGGGTCAAATCTGCGATACTGGCATGCTGCCAATAATTTTCTTGTACTTATAATAAAAATTTAATTACTGTCTTTCAACATATTTTCACTAGTGTGTACAAGCTGGAAGAAGGGCTACAAGAACATCGAAGGGTTGGCCAACCAAGAACAGCTCCGACGAGATTAAGGGGTAAGTGCCAGCAATCCTGTGTGTCCGACATAGTTTTTTCCAAACTTTTATATTATTCCAGCACACCAATAGGTAAATCCTATTGGAAATAATTTACGGTCCTTTGAATTACGCCTAGAGCGAACATCCTGTAACTTTCCAAACTTACAAATTTCCAAAATTTTTCGTTTTCGGCGAGATTTTTCGTATTTTCTTAAGTTACGTGTGTTAAAAATATCAACTCGGGTGAGTTATATATCGAATATCGAATATGCCTATGGAATTAAAAGGTATAGTCGACCAATACAGTATTGTAAGCCACGCGCGTGCTGTTTGAATTACTTGACTTGGGTTACACTGCCGGCATAGGCATTGGTCGACATACTTAATCGCGGACTACGGTAATTTTGTAAACAGCCCGTATAGCACAGGGTATATAGCGCTCGACTCGTGATCCGCAGGGCATGGGATCGAGACTCATTCTACACAAAACTTTTTTTCTTTACTAGTTTGGTGATTGGTAATATCAGAGGAAAGTTAGGACAAACAACCTTAATTAAAATTTACTAATTAATAAATAATTAAAATAAATTAAAAATTTCTTTAATTTAATGAAGTTTTTATTAATTAATTTTTCTTTCATTTTATGAACTAAAATTGGATTTTTAAAGCGTTTTAGAAGTTTTAACAAATCTTTGGATTTTAAAAAAAGGTAATTTTCAAAATCAAAATGTCAAAACCAAAAAAGATATTATTGCTAGACAAGCGTGCTATTTGTGTAAATAAAATAACCGAATCGAATGAGGTCGCGAACAGGCGAAGGCAAACTCTTCGTTCCAGTTCCTCTTCAAATCTAGGTACAGTCGGGGACTTTTTAAATTGCCGTTGTATTTTTTTTCTGTCAAAATTAATCATTTAAAGAAATTAAAAAAGATAAATTTCTAAATATGTATGTATACAGACCGAGGCAAAGTTTACAATATTTTTGTTTTGGTTCAAAATACTTTTCCGAATTTCAAATAGGAATATTTGTTATTTTCGAGGACGGCAATTTAAAAAGTCCCCGACTGTACCAATATAATGATGAATGTCATCAAAAGTTTTACGCGTCTCATAACCAAATCATCGGATCCCTCGAGGAGTTGGGACTCAATTTTGATGAACAGGACAACATAAGAAAAAGATTTGATTTACTTTTTTATAAATGTCGTGGCATTTATTATGATATTTTTCGAGCCAGCAATACTAATTTCGTTTCACTAAATACTTCTGCCAATAGCCCTAGGTCAAATTCTAGATCTTTTCCTTTGCCCAAGTTGGCTAGTTTCGATGACAACTATAAGAATTGGCAACATTGGTTTGACCTCTATAAGGTCATGATTCATGATAGCGACTTGAGCGATATAGAAAAGTTTCAGCACGTAGTTCGGTGACTAACGAAGCACTTAGTCTGGTAAAAACAATTCCGTTATCTGAGAGCAATTATCATATTGCATATGAGGCTCTAGTCAAGAGATATCAAAATAAGCGTCTCATAGCTACGACTGCTTTAAATGCTATGAATTTCGTTTCGGTGAAAACCATTTCTGCGAAAGAGCTCCGTTTTATGTTTGACACCTTTTCCAAAAACTTAGCCATTTTGACGGAACTCGGTTTTCCTACGACAGAGTGGGACTTTCTTACATTTCATCAATTGCTTTCCAAGTTGGACGTTAAGCTACGCACAGAGTTTGAGCTATATTATAGCAGAGAGAAAAGCCAAGTCGACATTCCTTCTTACACTGACTTGTACAGCTTTATCGAAAATCACTGTATAGCCTTGGAGTCTGTTCAACATATGCAGTCAATTAGTAAGCCCTCCTCTAGTTCAAATCATGCTAAGCCCCTGAATAATAATCAGCGGGACTTTAGTCACAATAATTATCCTAAAAATACATCAACTTCATCTTTCAATACTACAGTTTCAAATAATCCAATTCAACCAAATAAACTGTTCCATTCAAATGTCAAATGTCATTTGTGCCAGTCCAATCACATCCTAGCCAGATGTCCTGATTTCTTAAATAAAAATTCAGAAGAAAGACTTTCCTATGTAAGACAAATTAACTTATGTGAAAATTGCATGCATTTTTCTCATCAATCAAGGAATTGTTCTTCTTCTTATAGCTGCAGAGGGTGTGGCCTTAAACACCACAGCTTACTGTGCCCCCACCCCCGTCAGAACAATACACGTGTTCAGCAGGGTACAAATACTAGTACTCAGGAAAATCCTTTCTTTCTGTTTCATAAGGTACTTCCTCAACCAACTCTCAAGCCACAACTATTCCCAATCAATCTACTTTTCTACTTTCAACAGTGGTAGCTGACATTTTGGATTCTAGAGGAATTACCAACCCGTGCGGATTTTGCTAGATTCAACATCTGAAGCCAATTTTATTTCGGAAAAATGCCTTAATAGACTAGGTCTCCCCAGACAACAATTTTCCATTTCCATTCAAGGTCTAAATTAAAAGGCATCTTTGACTACCAAAGGCAAAACTAATTGCATCATTCGACCGCAGGGAAGAATAGATCCCACCTTTCAGTTTAAGGCTTTAGTATTGCCTCAATTATGTTCCAATATTCCCTCTGTTTCTATAGATTCCAGTCAATGGGATCATATTCGGAACATTAAAATTTCAGACCAAACTTTCAGCATACCTAGCCCCAAAGATATTTTACTCGGTTGTGGATTATTTTCTCAGATTTTAAGACATGGAGTCATCCATGGTCAAAAAGGGCAAGCTAGCGCTTAACAGTGTTTTTGGTTACGTCTTGATTGGTAAGGTAGACGCTTCGACTCAATCCAAGCCAAGTACAGTCGTTAGCTGTTATACATCTTTAGAACCGCCCTTGCAAGTTTGTTTAGAGAAATTTTGGGAAATAGAACAAGTCCTACATAAAGTTCACAGCAGCCCTGAAGATATCCTATGTGAAAAAATCTTTTCGGACACAGTATCTCGTAACGAATCAGGCAGATTCAAAGTTTCATTACCTTTCGTTAACTCAGAGCCTACTTTAGGTGATACTTATCCTATTGCTGTAAAAAGGTTTAAATCGCTCGAATTCCGACTTCTTAAAGACCCTGTGCATTATGAAGTATAAAAAGACTTCATGAAGGAATACATATTATCAAATCACATGATTCCAGTCCCTACATCTAGTTCCAAAGAAATCTTAGACTGTTCATATTTCATTCCCCACCATAGTGTTTTCAATAGGGGAAAAATTCGCGGCGTTTTTGATGCTTCACAAAAGGGTCATAGGAGTTTATCTTTAAATGATACATTGTGCGCAGGTGCTAAATTTCAATCTGATATCCGCGAAATACTTCTGAAATTCCGATATCATGCTGTAGTGTTTACTGCAGATGTTGTTAAAAGGTTTCGATAAATTCTTGTCACAACTGAGCACACACGATATCAAAATATCTTATGGAGATTCTCTGAAACCAATCCCATTCAAATCTACTCTCTCAGAATTGTTGTCTATGGTCTTAAACCATCACCTTACTTGGCTATACGTACTATACAGGAATTGGCTAGATTAGAGTCTAAAAACTTTCCCAATGCTTCTAGAGTTCTGTTGAAAGACGTCTACGTCGATGACGTTTTAAGCGGCCACAATTCCGTAGTTTCGGCCATAGATCTACAGCAAGAACTCATTTCACTATTACGTCGTGGTGGTTTCGAGCTCAAAAAATGGGCAGGTAACAAACCAGAACTTATTTCATCATTTCCAGAGACGGACACACAAATGTCTATTTCTTTCGACAAAGCAGAGCCTAATTTTGTCAAGGTGCTTGGTCTCCAATGGAATCCAGCGACCGATTCGTTTACATATCTTGTTATACCTGACGATAAGCCTTGCACTAAACGTGGAATCCTTTCTTAAATAATGAAAATATTTGATTCGTTAGGTTTCTGTTCTCCAGTGTCCTTTCTAGCCAAGCATCTGATGCAAGATTTATGAAAGGAAAAGATAGAGTGGGACTCTCTTCCGCCCCTTCATATCATAAATACTTGGAATCAGTTTCGCATGGAGCTTCCCGAACTTTCTAATCTTCATTTACCTAGACGTCTTTCAATAGACAAACCTACTCGCATAGAATTACACGGATTTTCCGACGCTTCAATGGTTGGTTATGCAGCCACAGTCTACCTTCGTATTGAAGCATCTACTGGCGAGCTGTTTACTTTTCTTGTTATGGCAAAATCTAAAGTTGCACCAGTTAAAACGGTTAGTCTCCCAAGACTCGAACTCTTGGGCACTACCCTACTGTATGATCTTATCTCTTTCATTCAAGCAAGTTACGCTGAAACTTTGGTGTTTAATGAAATTTGGGCGTGGTCTGACTCACAAGTGGTCTTGTGCTGGTTAGCTGATTCTCCCCATAGATGGGTTACATAAGTCGCTAATCGTGTTTGCAAAATCCAAGAAACTTTACCCCCTCATGTATGTTCCGTCTACTGAAAATCCAGCGGATTGTGCTTCTCGTGGACTTACACCTAGCCATGGTTCATTCATGGTGAACAACCGTGACATGTGGTGGAAAGGTCCACCCTTTCTAAGCCTTCCACGAGAGGAATGGTCTAATGGCTTTCATTGTCCAGATCTTTGCGACAGTGATGATTTGGAAGAACGCAAGACATTTCTCACGATCATGTCAGACCCACACGAGATCGATGTTCTCTTGAATAAGCATTCTTCTCTCACGAAAATACAACGAATCATTTCCTACACGCTTAGACCAATTTCGAAAATCTATTACTCGGATCATTTTTGTAACGGAAAAGGAACTACAGAATTCCATGATTGTTCTTGTCCGCCATGTCCAACGTACAGTATTTTCAGATCTTCTTTCAAAATTTAAAACAAACAAGTTGCTTCCAAAACCCTTTCGTAAACTTTTATTATTCCTGGACCAACAAGACTGTCTCCGAGTAGGCGGTCGCATTAAGCATGCTTCTGAACTTTCTTATTCTGCTAAGCATCCGTTGCTCTTGCCCCGTTCACACCGGCTTACTACAATAATTATCGAATATACACATTCAAAATACTTTCATCCAGGTCTAAAAACCCTACATTATCTGCTAAGGCAGCAATTTTGGGTGCTGTCTGCTCAATACGCTATTGAAAAGGTAGTTTCTCATTGTATCTTATGCTTCAGACTTCATCCAAAACCAGCTGTGCAATATATGGTAGATTTACCTCCTTAAAGGATTTCCCAGTTAAAACCATTTTCCCATGTTGCCGTGGACTATTGCGGACCGTTTGATATCTTAATGTCAAGACACCGAGGTGCCAAACTCTATAAAGGCTATATTCTTGTTTGTGTTTGTGCTGCAACCAAAGCAGTGCATTTAGAATTAACTTCCGAACTTTCAACACATACCTTTCTTGCGGCCTTTAAGAGGTTTGTCTCCAGACGTGGAAGAATATCACACGTTTATTCTGATAACGGTACCGCCTTTGCCGGTGCAGATAGGTTACTTCAAACCTACTCAAAGGAAGCATGTGAAAGCTTAAGCATTTCGTGGCACTTTTCTAGCCCTGGAAGTCCTCACTTAAACGGTTTAGCCGAGGCTGGAGTAAAATCCACTAAGGCTCACCTCAAACGTGTTGTAGGCGAGCAGCGCCTTACATATGAGGAATTTACTACCTTCTTGTTTCAAGTTGAGGCTTTACTCAATAGTAGACCTATCTATGCTCAAAGTCTAGATCCAAATGGCCTCATTCCGCTGCCACCAGGTCATTTTCTAACATTGGACCCTTTAAATTCTATACCAGAACCTGATTTTTCCGACCTCAAGCATAACAAGCTCAAGCTGACTTTTGGAAAAAGTGGCGTTTAGAATATTTAAACACACTGCAACAACGTATTAAGTGGACTGAGAAATGCAATGACATAAAAGTCAACACTTTAGTCGTTATTAAGAACGAGCAAAAACCACCTATGCAGTGGTCGCTCGGACGTGTTGTAGCGCTCATCCAGGTGCTGATGGGCTTACTTGCGTCGTGACAGTAAAAACCGCTACTGGTACTTATCGAAGACCGGTGGTCAAGTTATGTGTCCTGCCCCTGCCGGAGGTAGAACACAAGTAAATTTTTCGAAATTTTGCTCAAAATTTTTTATTTTCTTTTTTTTATATATAATTTTTTTTTCCTTTTTGTAATTTACTAGAATTAAGGTAAATTTTCGTGCATACTTCCACGATTTGGGTATTTAGATATAGTTTTTTTTTCGTATTTTTACTAAAAACACGCGTGTTTTGGTGGCCGGAAAATGTTGGTGCAAGAATTATTTGCCAGCTTTTGGCTACATTTATATTTTAATATTATTTTTCATTTCAAATTTCGCGGGGTATATGCATATGACTTATCCCCGCACCGAGACACGCGCGAGTCTGCGCGAGGAGTCGCAATCGGGAAACCGACAAGAAGCACAAGAAACGCCGTGAGTGCTACAATTTTCCCGTTTTTCCTATCTTCCAAGCGACCAAAACGACTGCAACTAGATGAAAACCAAGGTAGGTGCACTTTAGATATTTTATAAGCATCGTTTTTACTTTCAATAAACTTTACAATTACGTTTTTTAATTTCTTATCTCAAAAATTGGGTATTTCTCGAATGCGTGGTGTAAGTGGTGAACCAGCCAACCTAAACTCAACCCTACTTACGTTTGCACCCTCACCAGTTAAAAGGCTTAATAAAATTTAATGATTTCAACAAAATATGTTTTACCTACTATGAAAAAAACTCATATGATAAGTTGCCCTGCGGCAAAAAGCACTTAATCAGAATATTTTCGCACCTCTCTCTCTCTCTCTCTCTCTTGCAAATTCAAATAGTAAAAATATGAATTACTTCGTAAGCTCCCAGTTGCCTCCCTTATAGAAATCCAAAAATGTGTTTTTTTTTAATTTTGTGACCTTTTAGTTTAGTTTACAGATTGCGAAGACATATTTCCGTTAATTGCATATACTGCATTACAGCACATTTCTCATCTTATATTTTCCTAATGATGGCTGCATATGATTTAGTTTCTATTATCGCTAATGGGATTTTAAAGGCTGGGCCTTTTCGATTCTCTAAGAATAAGAAAGACAGAACAAAGAGACATCGTGTGGTTTGTTCGCCTGTCGTGATGGTCGTGTCACGTGACATGAATAGATATTCCTGTGTCCCATGCATGCTTCAATCAACTTCTGCTTACCTACCTACCTACCATATAAGAAAGGTGCTTTTTCAGAAAGCAGTAAATATTTTGTAGAATATTTAGAATAAATAAAGTAAATTACTGCTTTGTTAGGTTGAATTTAGGCAAAAAATATAAAATAATTTAAGATTATTTGGTACCAAAAAAGTCCATTTTGGTTTTTTGCATGTGTATGCAATAAGCGTGTAAGTAACAAAACGATACCAATTTTTGCCTACCCTGCTTTGGTTAGCACAGCAAGCCACTTGATACCGCCTGGACATTAATTAGACAATAAATGAAAATTATTGTAAATTAATATCCAGGGAGGTATCATCGGGGTACTTATTTATTATCTCGTAAAAGGCCAAGTACCCCTGGACTGAAAAAAACTTAAGCTAGCTCTCAGGGCGAGAATGTCATTTTGTGTACTCTAACGCAGTCTAATTTCTTCGATCTTTATGCTGCTATGTATGACAGAATTCAAGGAGAAATATATAACCACATTCTGTTTTTGTAAACAAACCTTATTTATTTTTACTGGATTAGGGCTGAAAGATGTGCGAAACTATGTGTTTACAGTGCTTAATCATAAAGACATGTTGAAAATAAGTTATAATACCTAATACCTGAGGTGCACCACAGTTTACAATGTGATTAAAGATTATCAGTTAAGTTTTTAAGGGGGTAGTTTATGCCCTTAATGCACACTCACACACATCCCGTCTCATTACTGGAGGGACCCAGCATTAAGTGCAAGTGGTAAGTAAAAATATAAATAAGTACTTATGATCTTGGTTTTTAAAAGTAACCTAATGCTTGTTTCATTGAATTTAGGGGTCTATATATTTGCTTTCTTTCAGGCACTACTTAGCTGCTGTATCCTAGGAAGATTTGACTGGCAGGTTGCAAATGTACATCCAAAAGTCACTCAAAAAGTCAGGCTTTCTTGCATGCAGGGCTGACAGGCGTCATCATGGGGATATCAGTGAAAGATGGCAAGAACAGGATGTCCAGGACAGAAAAAGAAAGGCCTCTACAAGGAAAAAATAGCCATGCATTAAAGCGATGAAAATTAAGTGAGCGGAGAAATATTAAGAGAAAATGCTACCAACTAAAATAAACAAGTGCAAGTACGGTTAAATAAAGGTAAACATATAAAAGCATTGGACTTACCGGTTGGGATTGGGCCTTAATGTGGTACCGAGTGCTCCGCTCGGGTGGTTATCATTTTAAGAAAATATCTATCTTTAGAAACAACAATATGGCAATATCAGCCTAAGTGGACTTTTAAACAACTAAAGTCGCCAATATAAATTAATCTAAAGAAAATTTCCTTATGTAAAAATCAGCAAAAATGCTTTTCTTTTTGGGTTTCCTTCCAAGGAAAAACTCAAAAAGAGGTTAAAAGATCTGTCAATTCAAAAATCCACATGGTGTGGCACCAAAATTCCCTAGATTTCACCTTAACCTTGACAGTGATTTTTGTTTGTTTACAAAATTTTATGGAAAATTAAAAGAAAAATATGAATATTTTAGAGTTTGGAGGGAAAGTAAGGGTTGAAATCGAGTCAAAAGGTAAATCAAGGTCCAATGTTTTTTTGACAAAGTGATTTAAGACTTTTATTAAAAGTGATATTTTTGGGTTTGTTTACCTAGTTCGGTAAAATGGAAATCTTCGGTATTTTTACAAAATAAAGGGCTAAGACTTATTTTTCAGTGTCTTTACTTATTGTACCTCAAAGATTGCTTATCTAAGTTCATGAAAAGAAGAAAATTTAACTTAGGAGGCTTAAGATGCCTACGAAATACAGGGTGTTTTGGTTGCTGTTCAAGTTAACGTTAAACAAACCAGAATATTTTCAGGTAAGAGTCTATAAGGTTTTGTGCAAATACAAAGAGGTAACTAAAAACTTATTTCTTTTATGAAAACTTGTAAGAAGGAAGCCTGGATCGTTTGACCCGTAACAAACTCCCCCTTTACCCAGTGGGAATTTTTCGTCAGAAAAATTTCTAAAGGTAAAATTACTAAACCTAATAACTAAAATCTAAACTCTGCATTTCAAAAAATGTACTTTCTGACACGGAAACATATACATAGCTTCACGCTAATTATATATTTTTTAATAATACAACTATTAATTACCAACAAATAGGATATCTAAACCCTCAGAATTCTTACTCTGAACTGATAAATATAATTTAGTTGTACCTACATTATCGGAGATTCACTCCAAGCCCCAGTCAGAAATCTATAACCTAACCTATTGGAGTTTTTTTTTTCTACTCAAAACTACCAATACTATCAACTAAATCTTACTTAACTACCAAGACTTTTAATCCTAGTCTTACCACTTTCTCTACTAATACGTTACAACATCGGGTATCAACAGGTTTCAGCTGTTGATTGTCATATCCGGGTTTTTTTTTTTTTTTAATTTGGGGTAATATACGTAAGCAGTCTAATCATCATTCGGATGAGGCTTTAGATCCTTCGCGGACCAAATGCCCTTAGACTTGCCGTTGTCATCTACCAACTCATATGACCAAGGAGACGTAATTCTTTTTATAGTAAATGGACCTTCATAATTAGGTGCAAGTTTGGCCATGAAGTTCTTACTAGCATTGGACAAATAGAATGTTCTCTTCCAGACCTTCTGACCAACAACAAATCGGTCGTCTCGACGACGTAAATTATAGGCTTTCGCGCTCTTTTCATAAGCTTCTTTAAGCTTCTTTTGGACATTTTCAAACAACTTTGAAAGAGCGTGAGATCTAGCAAGAACTCTAGCAATCGGATCAGTGGTAGTGTTATTAGCCGGATTCAGATGTTTGTCCCCAGAGAAAACCAATTCTCGACCAAAAGTAATAAAATTTGGAGTCATCCCAGTTGCTTCATGTTTGGCAGAACGAATCGCAGCGGCAAGTTGTGACAAGAGTTTATCCCAATCCTTCTGCTGGTCCTTTACATACGCAGTAAGCATGGTTCCAAGCACTCGATGGGCTCTTTCAACAGGATTGGTAATTAGATATAAACTTAAGTTTGATTTGATATTTATCGGCCAATTCCTGCAGTTTCAAACTCTTTTTAAATTGAACTCCGTTATCGGTTATAAGTCGCTCTGGTACCCCAAACATCATAAACACATGATCCTCTAGGTTTCTACAAACCGCAACCGCAGTCGCCTGACGCAAGGGGAAAAATAATACAAACTTACTGAACACATCTAAGACCGAAAGAACATAAGTATATCCAGCGGATGAGCGGGGCAACTGAACTAGATCTATGCTGATGACCTCCCAAGGACGTGTTGCTGTAGGAGTCTGACTTAACATAAGAACAGCGGGACGTTTTTGTTCCGGTTTCGTTTCTAAACAGACCAAACAATTTCGAACATAGTTAGCGACGCTGTGTTTCATTTTAGGCCAATAGTATTTTAGTTGTAGGCGAGCTAAAGTCTTCGATATGCCTAAATGACCACTCGTAGGGGGATCATGATTGGCTTTTATGAGGCTAGATCGCTTTTCCCGAGGCACTACTTGTCGCCATTCATCGCTGGGGTCAGAAAGATCCGGATAAGGTAGTTCCACATGTTTGAAAAGAATACCTTTATGGACTCTCCACAAGGGATAGTTTTCGGGACGCTGTTGAACATCAGTAATCATTTTAGCGTACCATGGATCATTTCCAGAGTAAACGTCTTCTACGTCGTCCGAATTATTGGGTTGGACGCCGTCTGGAACGTCAATTAAGTCTAGGACAGGTACTGAACGAGAAAAAAGATCAGGTGTTACGTTATCTTTTCCCTTTCGGTGAACTACCTCAAAATCGTATTGCTGCAATCTGATCAGCCAACGTGCAATTCTACCGATGGGATCTTTGATGTTATGTAGCCATTTAAGGCTATAGTGGTCTGTTATCACTGTAAATTTAGTACCCTCCAAGTATTACCGCAAGAGCCTCTTTCTCGGTAGTGCTAAATTTGCGCTCTTGTTTGGTTAAAGACCTGCTTAGATAGCAGATCACCTTCTCGTTACCCTCTTCATCTTGCTGAACTAAACAGGCACCAAGACCAAAATCACTCGCATCCGTCTGGACAAAGAAAGGTTTTTCGAAGTTTGGTTGGGTCAGTACAGGGGCAGAAATTAAACTTTCTTTTATTTTCTGAAACGCCGTTTCACAGTCACTACTCCAAAGAAAAGGTTTGTTCTTACCTAATAACGCTGTCAAAGGAGCGATGGTATTCGAGAAATTCTCAACAAATCTCCTGTACCACCCCGCGACGCCTAATAGGGATCTTACTTCCTTGACAGTTTTCGGCTGAGGAATACGTACTAACGCCTCAATTTTGCTTGGGTCGACTAATAAACCCCTCGAATTTAAAAGGTACCCGAGGTACTTTAACTCTGGAACACATATGTGGCATTTATTTTTCGATAAAACCAACCCCGCGGACGTCAATCTATCAAGGACCTCTTTTAGGACATTAAAATGGTCTTCAAAACTACTTGTTCCTATGATTATATCATCTAAGTAGACCCAGACGTTCGGCTGAAGGTCACGAAAAAGTTCCTCGACAAGTCTTTGCCATGTTGCCGGCGCAGAATGCAATCCAAACGGCATTCTCCGGAACTGAAATAGGCCACGATTAGGTACCGTAAAAGCTGTTAGAGGTCGGGATTTTTCAGCTACTGGAATCTGCCAGTACGCGGACTTTATGTCCAGTGTTGACAAAAATCGGGTTTCTCGCAATTTAGCTAAGGTAGATTCTACAAAAGGTAGTGGATAAGCGTCCGCCTCTGAATTCTTATTCAAAATGCGATAGTCGACGCAAAATCGGTAATTTATCGGTTCATCTGGTCCAGTTCGATTTCTAATAAGTACAATGGGCGAAGCCCATGGCGAGACTGAGGGTTCTACTATACCATCTTGAAGCATTTTATCCAATTCAACATTGACATGTTTTTGCACAGCGGGGGAGATAGGGTAGTATCGTTGTTTTATGGGAGAAACGCCAGGTTTTAATTTTATTTAATGTTCAACCAATGTAGTACAGCCCAGTTTATCACCCATCTTGGTAAAAGTGGAGTCAACCAACTCATCTAACTTGTTTCGTTGGTCCTGGGTCAGTCCTTCGTAAGGTTGAATAGCTGAGATAGTAACTGCGTTGGGCATACCAGCCTCGGATCGGAAAAACCATTCTCCTGCGAATAAGTCTAAATTTTGCGCCCAATATTATAAACTGAGAAATGGCAGGAGTTACAATAATGTCAAAAACTTTGACTTTCTCACGAAGTTGGATTGGAGCCTCGATCCTGCCCAAACACATTACAGGCTGTCCATTGGCCACAGTGCAAGCTCGAGGTCCGTCCTTTTTCAAGGAGCAATAAGGCTTCAAAGCATCCCATCCTGGCCCACCAAGAAAAATATCAGATGCGCCTGAATCCATCAAAGCCAAGCACTCCTGACCATAAATCTTTATCTTTAAATATGGCCTTTCATCATATCGGGCATGCGCAAAAACATAATTTAAAACTGGCAAAATTTCCAAACATTGAGTCGTATTTGCGGATTCGGAAACTTTACGACTCCTTAAGTCTCCTTTCGCGTGTTTTTTTGACACCTTTGAGTACAGTTAGCTGATATTACTCCAGGTTTGCCACAACGAAAACAAAACCTAGTTCTCGGCTTGTTGCATTTCCTAAATTTATGCTGGTCTGACTGGCAGTTCCAACATCCGGGAGTTATCTGGGACTCAGTAGAATCTACTGCTTCGACTCTTGGTGCAGGTGGTTCTGCAGGAGTGATGGGAGGTCCTGTGGAAACAGTTGCGACTTCCCTATCGTAATACTGGCGTGTTGAAGGACGATAAGCGAGCGATGGTTCAATCAGATGTTTATAATTGGTGGGAGGAGGTTGAAATTGTTGTGCCCGTAGGTCAGCTTCTTCTAAGGATCGACCCTTATATACAAGCTCCTCAATTAAGTTGATTGGCTCTAAAGCTAATCTCCTCTGTAAGTCGGGCAACAAATTACCGCGAATAATGTTCAATCTCTCATGTTCGAACGGTTTCTGAGGAAGCATGTTACAGACAGACAGACAGACAGACAGACAGACAGACAGACAGACAGACAGACAGACAGACAGACAGACAGACAGACAGACAGACAGACAGACAGACAGACAGACAGACAGACAGACAGACAGACAGACAGACAGACAGACAGACAGACAGACAGACAGACAGACAGACAGACAGACAGACAGACAGACAGACAGACAGACAGACAGACAGACAGACAGACAGACAGACAGACAGACAGACAGACAGACAGACAGACAGACAGACAGACAGACAGACAGACAGACAGACAGACAGACAGACAGACAGACAGACAGACAGACAGACAGACAGACAGACAGACAGACAGACAGACAGACAGACAGACAGACAGACAGACAGACAGACAGACAGACAGACAGACAGACAGACAGACAGACAGACAGACAGACAGACAGACAGACAGACAGACAGACAGACAGACAGACAGACAGACAGACAGACAGACAGACAGACAGACAGACAGACAGACAGACGGCGCTACAAAAAAGTTTCAAAATCATCATATATAAAAAATTTTGAAATCGGAGCAACTTTTTTTTTCTCGAAAAAATTAGGATCACCATAGCTCACACTACTATAGTATAGTATATGTGTGAGCTAATACCAGTATTCTGGTGGTGGTAGGAGCTCACACACAGTGGCGGATCCAGGATTTCCAGGGGGGAGGGGCCAAAGTGGGAGCAAACATCAAAAAAAAAATTTTTTGTGGTTTTTGATAGAAATTAAGGTGAAAAATTAAGTAGCCAAAGGAGAATAATAGCGCCGCAGGCGAAATTTATAAAAAAATTAAGTAGAATTTGTGACAAATTTTAAATAAGTGATGCTGCTAAACTAAAAAAAGGTTATATGTTTGGGAGGGGGGGGGCGGTTCCCTCTGGGCCCCTCCCCCTGGATCCGCCACTGCTCACACACAGATTTTAGTTCCATTGTGTCTCCTGATACCACCAATTAGTTATACTGAAATTTGTAATTTTGAAAATAAAATTGGTTTGGTTTAATAATTTTTTATTTTAATTATCCCTTTACATCTAAACAAAGTTTGTGGATACATAGTGTACCTAAATTAAATAGTTTTCAAGTTATTAGGTTTTAAAATAAATGCAGTTGCATAAGAAATTGATTCATTATTCATCATTGTTGTTATACAGCTGATAATAAGACCACAAATTTCTTATGTAAAGACACTACTTTAAAACTCGATAAAGAAAAGGTTAAACTTAAGTACATTATGTTTTGATGAATTTTGCTTAGAATTGAAGAAATAATTAAAATGTTTAATAATATACAGGGTGTTTCATAAAAAAAAATTTATGTTGTGTCACAACTTTATGGCCAACCTTGTAAAAATAAGATGACTAATACTTAGTAGACATTTTACAACCCTAAAACTTTCGTACTAAACTTTTTTCTATATTGTGCATAATTTAAGAAATAATCGACTGTTTCCATACTTAAGAGCGACCCTCTACATTATTTTAATAAATATGATTGCGAGCTTCCGGTCTAGTAATACTGACAAGCTCACAGCCTACCGCGACAAAACTGTCAAACTGACAACGTCAAATAGAATGACACCGATCGCCACCCTCTTAACGAAAGCCTTAATAAGTTTATAAGGGGCTCTTCTAAAATGATTTAACTGAAAATTATGTTTCCGGGTTTTTCTATGGTAATTTTTCATTCAAATGTATTACGAGGGCGGGACGGGGGGTTAAGAATTGCTACTTTTTATCCGATCGCGCAAATAAAAAAGAAGGTTATGCGAGTTTGGTTTTTACCTTATTCATATGGCTTGGTGTATAATGTATGTGGCTATGTAAAGTTCCCGCTGAGATAAAAACTATCATGTGCGCACCCAGGGAGGGTTAGGTTGTTGAAACGATCCCCCCGCCCGGCCTAGGAACTTTTTAGATATTTTTCTAGGGGCACCACTAAAGCTATACCCACCTAAATTTGACAATTAATATCTAATTTCGTTGATTAGGCAACATATAGGCTGCGTTTAAAAAAAATCAATATAGGGAAGAGTGGGGCATAGTGGCCGTCAGGGCAAAGTGTTTATTGTGCAAGTTTTGGGACACCAAAAGTTTCCATTTTAAGTGTTCTTTAACTATAACCTATTTATGGTAATTTTGTTCGGCTTAATAAAAAGATATCGAATTTTTTCACATTTTTGGTGCTTAGATCTAAGGTAACGACGGTTTTTTTATTAAATAACTTTATTATTTCTTTTTGGTCAACATAGGTAGTGACGAAGATTCTCTCAAACAAGGAACTATTAGAGAAGATAAAGGGCATTAGGTTTAAATTTAAAAACTTTTTTTAGAATGCTTTGTAGGGCAAAGTGGTCACTTAACCTGATTGCTTTGCCCAGGGCGGGTAATATTACTTTGCCTTGAGGTTTTCTGTTTAATTTACTTGCTTAGGAACCTTTTTAAACTTTATCATATTCTTCCTTATATTCTATCTATCTGCCTACAAAATCTTAAAAATAATATATTTATATTGAGAGAGTTTTAACACTCTCCTAGTGATCATGACAAGTGAAATATGTCAATCACTCAAATCTATGTTTGTATGTAATCAAATCTTGTAATTGGTACCCCTTTTTTAGGACTTTTTATGTGTTAGGTTTTGCAATTTTTACCAAAAATCATACAGAAAAACGCTTTTTTTACAAGCTTTTATTTAACTTCACCTGTATGTATGTATGTATGTGGGTATGTATGTATGTAATCAAATCTTGCAACAAATTTTGAAGAACTTCCAAACATCCGATTGACTTCCAAACAACCGGTTTGACAATTTCAACCAAAATTGGTATCTGGGGGGTTTTGAGGATGAGAATTACGAATTTTTGATCAGATTACAAAAATTCAATATAGCGGATTCAAAATGGACGATTGACTTCAAATTTCGCATACCGTTATAGTTCCGATGGCAATCCAATAATGTGGTATCACTGACTGCCTACCTCACCCCTAACCTGGACGGCGGAGAGGGGGTAAATTTTTTTTAGTTTGTTGGATTTCCACCAAAATTGATATCTGGGGGTTTTTGAGGATGAGGATTACGAATTTTTAATCAGATTACAAAAATTTAATATGGCGGATTCAAAATGGACGATTTAATGTCAAGTTTTTCTGATTACTTTCAACTGACTTCCACGTATCCGATTGACTTCAAATTTCGCATACCGTTATAGTTCCGATGACAATCCAATAATGTGGTATCGCTGACTGCCTACCTCCCCTCTAACGTGGAGGGCGGAGAGGGGGTAAAATTTTAGTTTGTCGGATTTCCACCAAAATTGGTACCTATCTGGGATTTTTGATCAGATTTCAAAAATTCAATAAGGCGGATTCAAAATGGACGATTTAATGACGAGTTTTTCTGATTAGTTTCAACTGACTTCCAGGTAGGTATATGATTGATTTCAAAATTCACATGCTCTCCCATTAAAAGGGGGGGGGGGCAGAAGAGGTAAGGCTTTAGTTTGTTCGATCTCGACCAAAATTAATTAATATTTGCGTATAATGATCATAATAATAACGAACAGTTTTAGGGAATGATCACATAGTGTTTTTCTATTTTAAAATTCGGTGAGATGAAAATTGACAGAGAAGACTCCCTGCAATATCAATGCGCTAGCTGATATGCATAGACTTAGACAGATCTAAAAATCAATAAATAAATTTAGAAAAAAAAACTTTTTGAAAACAAGCTTTTATAAAATGGACTAAAAAGCATAAAATAATTTTTTGAGTGTTCTGATATCATAATAATAAAAGCGATGGGCGTATTTAATATTAGGTAAATGCCTTTCCATGCGCATTTGGTGGATCGTCCACAACCGATGAAGGGCCGACTCTTCCTTTTCAATGTGACAAAATAAATCGACACACTGCCGGTCGCGGATGAACTGCCAAATATCATTAAGTAAATTACTCAATGCTAATATGAAGCAGGCGTAATAATGTCCATCCATATCAGAAAAATGTAGGGGTAGCTTGAGTAGGGTTGGATTGGGTTGGGTTAAATTGTCTATCCTTACATTTCTCTGCTATAATATATAAATTGGATTTTCACTAAACTTCAAGTTAACAAGGCTAAAACAAAAACTCGCAAATTTCCTTTAATACGCCCATCGCTTTTATTATTATGATATCAGAACACTCAAAAAATTATTTTATGCTTTTTAGTCCATTTTATAAAAGCTTGTTTTCAAAAAGTTTTTTTTTTCTAAATTTATTAGCTTTATTTACATACGACAAAAAGGCACTATATGTATTTGTAAAGTTTTTAAATGCAAGACATCATCGCAGCTCGTGACAGATAGTGAGGCCTACGCAAGGATGAGACAACAGGCCCTAGGGCACTAACCCTGATGTTTTTTTTAAATATTATATTATTGTCAAACTCTTAGAGTAAACTTTCAGAGTACCATTTACCATAGAGCTGTAGTGTGCAGTTTAAACAAATAAATAAATAAATATAATATATAAATCTGTATATTATACAGTTTTGTAGTTGCTCTTCTTTTGGGCGATACGATTTGTGGTGTTTACAGTGTGTTACGGGTCAAACGACCCAGGCTTCCTTCTTACAAGTTTTCATAAAAGAAATAAGTTTTTAGTTACCTCTTTGTATTTGCACAAAACCTTATAGACTCTTACCTGAAAATATTCTGGTTTGTTTAACGTTAACTTGAACAGCAACCAAAACACCCTGTATTTGGTAGGCATCTTAAGCCTCCTAAGTTAAATTTTCTTCTTTTCATGGACTTAGATAAGCAATCTTTGAGGTACAATAAGTAAAGACACTGGAAAATAAGTCTTAGCCCTTTATTTTGTAAAAATACCGAAGATTTCCATTTTACCGAACTAGGTAAACAAACCCAAAAATATCACTTTTAATAAAAGTCTTAAATCACTTTGTCAAAAAAACATTGGACCTTGATTTACCTTTTGACTCGATTTCAATCCTTACTTTCCCTCCAAACTCTAAAATATTCATATTTTTCTTTTAATTTTCCATAAAATTTTGTAAACAAACAAAAATCACTGTCAAGGTTAAGGTGAAATCTAGGGAATTTTGGTGCCACACCATGTGGATTTTTGAATTGACAGATCTTTTAACCTCTTTTTGAGTTTTTCCTTGGAAGGAAACCCAAAAAGAAAAGCATTTTTGCTGATTTTTACATAAGGAAATTTTCTTTAGATTAATTTATAGTGGCGACTTTAGTTGTTTAAAAGTCCACTTAGGCTGATATTGCCATATTGTTGTTTCTAAAGATAGATATTTTCTTAAAATGATAACCACCCGAGCGGAGCACTCGGTACCACATTAAGGCCCAATTCCAACCGGTAAGTCCAATGCTTTTATATGTTTACCTTTATTTAACCGTACTTGCACTTGTTTATTTTAGTTGGTAGCATTTTCTCTTAATATTTCTCCGCTCACTTAATTTTCATCGCTTTAATGCATGGCTATTTTTTCCTTGTAGAGGCCTTTCTTTTTCTGTCCTGGACATCCTGTTCTTGCCATCTTTCACTGATATCCCCATGATGACGCCTGTCAGCCCTGCATGCAAGAAAGCCTGACTTTTTGAGTGACTTTTGGATGTACATTTGCAACCTGCCAGTCAAATCCTCCTAGGATACAGCAGCTAAGTAGTGCCTGAAACAAAGCAAATATATAGACCCCTAAACAACATTAGGTTACTTTTAAAAACCAAGATCATAAGTACCTATTTATATTTTTACTTACCACTTGCACTTAATGCTGGGTCCCTCCAGTAATGAGACGGGATGTGTGTGAGTGTGCATTAAGGACATAAGCTACCCCCTTAAAAACTTAACTGATAATCTTTAATCACATTGTAAACTGTGGTGCACCTCAGGTATTAGGTATTATAACTTATTTTCAACATGTCTTTATGATTAAGCACTGTAAACACATAGTTTCGCACATCTTTCAGCCCTAATCCAGTAAAAATAAATAAGGTTTGTTTACAAAAACAGAATGTGGTTATATATTTCTCCTTGAATTCTGTCATACATAGCAGCATAAAGATCGAAGAAATTAGACTGCGTTAGAGTACACAAAATGACATCCTCGCCCTGAGAGCTAGCTTAAGTTTTTTTCAGTCCAGGGGTACTTGGCCTTTTACGAGATAACAAATAAGTACCCCGATGATACCTCCCTGGATATTAATTTACAATAATTTTTATTTATTGTCTAATTAATGTCCAGGCGGTATCAAATTGGCCGCCCAACGTGTTTAAATCATTTTTTTTTTCAGGCTTCTTGTTTACATGCAAGTTTAGTTTTCATGAAGTCACGTACTAATATACCGAAATTTTTTTTAGATTTTTGTTGAGAGCCCATATACTTATTTAAGTGACAGAGTTATAAGTAAAGTAAATATATCCACTGTAGGGTAGGTTTTTTGGCGAAAAAAAAATCTGATGACTAGATATTGAAAGGAATATTTCAGTTTCATTCTTAAGCCTATGCAGCCTTATGTAGGTATAGGTATAAAAAGAAAAGTAAGTTACTAAAATAGGTAGACTGCTTATGGTTTTTCTTTAACAACAAAGGAATGTAAGAAAGTAAGAAATTTTTTTTTAAATGATAGTGGTATAAAAATTTTTTGAGAAATGTCTTTAGGTATGAGTCTGACCAAAGATATTAAAACATAGGTCGAGGTGTCTGACGGTATTTAGGTTTTGAAGGGTTTTGCTTTTCCTTTTACCTATCCCTTTGTGTTGTTTGCTAAGATTTTTGGCGAACGCTGCTTTCGCGGAGAGACGCAGTGCAGCCACCGTACGTACACCGCCTTCTAGAATTTTGTTGTAAGCCGTGTGGTTCGTGCTTACGGAGCGGACGGTTAGTTTTTGAAAAAGAAAAACTGCGTTTTTCTTTTTATCTGGTAGGAGTGGGGGTTGTACTGTCGTACAAAACATTTATTTTGCATTAGTTTATAGGCAAATTAAAATGGAGGTTAATCGTCTTAAAGACGACGAAATGAAATACGAGTTGTCCATTAGGGGAAAACCAATTAACATTCCATATAAAGAAATTCGTGCATCTTTAAGAAGGGCCTTAAAACTAGAAAACGAGGCCATAGAACCAGTCTTTTATTTGCAACATTTAGATCCAAATACAGAGCTACAGATATGCCACACAAAAATAAGCGAAATTATTTTTGACTTAGCGAATTTTAGTGCAAGCAACTGTAAAAACGAATATGCAAAACTAAACACAAGATTAATACATATCCATGGTCGATTGTGCAGAACACCTTACTTGCAAGGTGAATCACAGTTGCAATGTGCCAAATTGATAGAGAGGGTACATGTAAGAAGCGAGCTGACTCGTATGATGGAATACTATCAACCCTTAGCTGTAAACCAAAACTCGGATGAGAGTGAGAGTTCAGGGGCAGAAGAGGTCGAAGAGGACAATGTACTGGAAGGACCAGTAGACCTAAGCAATTCTCGAAGAGAGACCAGGGGACACTCGACTGCTAACCATACTCAAACTCGTGAAGGGAGTTTTGAAAATGAATTGGCGAATTCTGATGGTCGAATTCAGGAACTTAGCCAACAAGGAATACCTCATACGAGACTTCAAGAAAATAGAGCGGCAATAATTTTGCAAAACGTTCATCTGCCACCATGGTTGCCAACGGTTCAGGAGGAACCTCTTGCGTTAACCTCTCGCTGTGAACAACAACAGAGTCAAAATTTATCTCAACATCAAACACCTACTCAAGTTCAACCAACGATTACACCCGTGGACCCGTGCGAGTGCGACCGGGACGCCGTGTGCTTGAATATGACTTAGACTCAGATCATGCCATACGACCTCAGCCTGTTGCAAACCAGATGGGAAATAATTATGGACCCAATGACTGGATGTCACAGCCCTTTTTTGAAGGCAACCAGAATGCTCTTCCAAATTCTCATGGCGCGGGACAGAACACTTACACCGTTCCCCCTCCTAGAGAAAATGATCAAATTCCAACAGGAAATCATCCTTTTTCCTCTACTCGTTACGTCAACGGGCCTGTTAGCGAACAATACCCAGCACATTCGATGGAGACCGCTAGCTCGCAACCTGTTGTTAGCGTAGCAAACACCATACCTGTTTCGACGGTGACTACAACTCACAATGGTGGATGTAGTAGTACTACTCAGACAGTAACGCTAACTTTAGCTGATTTGGCATCCCTGCTTAAGAATACTCAGATAACTTCAGTACAACCAATGGTAAACAGCCCACAAGCACATCACCCAGACGCTGCTAGAAATTGGGACGTCACTAGAACGCGCCTGACATATGGCGGAAAAACCTGTGTGTTAAATTTTCTACAAAGGGTAGAAGAAATCAGGGCATCTAGGGGCATCTCAAAAAAAGCGTTGATCAAGGCAGCTCCGGAAATTTTAACTGATGATGCACTCACGTTTTGGCGAAGAAATAGTTTTGCAGATTGGGACGATCTGGCCAATCAGTTAAAAAGCAGATTTTTACGCTACAATTTTGTCTCGGATTTGGAAAAAGAGATTAGGAAACGTTCTCAGGGAGCTCGAGAGGACGTGGCGACTTTTGTTGACGCTATCGAAAATTTATTTAACATGACAGACAGACAGACAGCCAGACAGACAGACAGACAGACAGACAGACAGACAGACAGACAGACAGACAGACAGACAGACAGACAGACAGACAGACAGACAGACAGACAGACAGACAGACAGACAGACAGACAGACAGACAGACAGACAGACAGACAGACAGACAGACAGACAGACAGACAGACAGACAGACAGACAGACAGACAGACAGACAGACAGACAGACAGACAGACAGACAGACAGACAGACAGACAGACAGACAGACAGACAGACAGACAGACAGACAGACAGACAGACAGACAGACAGACAGACAGACAGACAGACAGACAGACAGAC
This sequence comes from Aspidapion aeneum, assembly GCA_963576565.1. Taxonomy (NCBI): domain Eukaryota; kingdom Metazoa; phylum Arthropoda; class Insecta; order Coleoptera; family Brentidae; genus Aspidapion; species Aspidapion aeneum. The sequence continues at coordinate 67,412,780 of OY755043.1, forward strand.
AGACAGACAGACAGACAGACAGACAGACAGACAGACAGACAGACAGACAGACAGACAGACAGACAGACAGACAGACAGACAGACAGACAGACAGACAGACAGACAGACAGACAGACAGACAGACAGACAGACAGACAGACAGACAGACAGACAGACAGACAGACAGACAGACAGACAGACAGACAGACAGACAGACAGACAGACAGACAGACAGACAGACAGACAGACAGACAGACAGACAGACAGACAGACAGACAGACAGACAGACAGACAGACAGACAGACAGACAGACAGACAGACAGACAGACAGACAGACAGACAGACAGACAGACAGACAGACAGACAGACAGACAGACAGACAGACAGACAGACAGACAGACAGACAGACAGACAGACAGACAGACAGACAGACAGACAGACAGACAGACAGACAGACAGACAGACAGACAGACAGACAGACAGACAGACAGACAGACAGACAGACAGACAGACAGACAGACAGACAGACAGACAGACAGACAGACAGACAGACAGACAGACAGACAGACAGACAGACAGACAGACAGACAGACAGACAGACAGACAGACAGACAGACAGACAGACAGACAGACAGACAGACAGACAGACAGACAGACAGACAGACAGACAGACAGACAGACAGACAGACAGACAGACAGACAGACAGACAGACAGACAGACAGACAGACAGACAGACAGACAGACAGACAGACAGACAGACAGACAGACAGACAGACAGACAGACAGACAGACAGACAGACAGACAGACAGACAGACAGACAGACAGACAGACAGACAGACAGACAGACAGACAGACAGACAGACAGACAGACAG